>BSBN01000276.1:1200000-1800000 GCA_027924645.1 Cunninghamia lanceolata | reverse complement strand
GTTTTGTTTGAGAGGTGATGTGATCTAGAATAACTTGGTTCTGACCTTGTTAGAATTTTGGAAGAATTTGGTGAGATTTTGGATGAAAAGCAGTTATGACATGGAAGAAGGAAGAGATGGTTTGATTTGCACGATCTTTAGTCAGATCTTGAAAAACTGAAACAGGTTTGAGAATGGTTTTTGAAAAGTTTTGACAGAGATTTTTTTTTTGCTCGTGGAAGTAAGGAATTTGTTTTTCTGGTTCAAATGCGCAACAGTTTCAAATGCGCCACAATAGAGTGTGCATGCGCCAAGAGTTGGATCAAATGCGCAATACTGGCAAAGTTTTAGATGTGTCACGGCAGATATCAAATGCGCCGCTAGTCGAGGCAAATGTGCAATTCTAGTTTTTGAGTTGGTTTTTCACAGTTTTTGGAATGTTTTTCGAGAAATTTCTACTTTTGGTTTGAAAACCTAGTGTTTTTGAGAAATTATTTCAATTATGGCACAGACACAGCAAACACACAGAAGTTTTCATAATTTTTATCTTTTGTTATTTTTTTGTATTTTTGGACTATTTTGACTCAAAAGTAAGTACACCCTAGGCTGGATGGGACAATATTCGTTGAATCCTCTAGCTGTGCTTACTCGAAGCATGTAGCTCCAGAATTTGGTAGCATGGGCTCCCCTCCACGGCACTCACTTCTCACGCATACTAGATTCGGGTTTCGTTAGGCTCGTACCCCCACTGAACCTTAGGATTGTCCCTACTACCTCTACTAAGAGTCACATGAATCGAGGCCGCTTCAAGAGCTCCGCCCTTTGCATCAACAAATAGGGGTTTTTGGCTTGCTACACAATTGGTTCTTAGTTAGGGCAACCGTTCGAGTGGTTACACGTGCGGTGGCACTACTTTCCGTTATGGAGTCTCCCAACCTCTAAGGGTTACGCCTTAGAGGGTTTTGGGGGAGGTTGCCATCGGTGTAACACAGCAACACTCGTTACAGGAGGTTTTCACCTCAAGCATAATTTATTTTAAGTGGCTTGGTAGGGCTTAGCTTTAGCCTGTTACCACTTAAGGTTGTTCCCACTTGGACAAGCGTGCATCCAAGGGCAAGCCCCCTAAAGGTTAAACAAATCGAATGACAAGTCTAGCACTTTGATCACCCAGTTAAGGGGAGAGCATAAGCCTATTGTCATTCACATGCACAGAATACACTGGTTAATCCAACCTAGTTAAAAGTAGAAAAACTAAATGGGCTACTCTACTTGTGCACTCACGTGGTTGTTAACTTGGAAGTGATTTAAGACATAGCAATGTTCATTTTCCCGTTTGTAAAGATAGTAGTGGTCTAACTAGGAAAATAAATTAACAATGCAAAGATAGCAATGGGTTTAGTTACTTTCTTCCTAGTTATGAACTATGTGAAGTTTGCATGTAATGCACTTGTTTACTTTTCCCCTAATTAGTCTAAATGAACTAGGCAAAGCATCTAAATGATCTAATCTAGCCACTAACCCTGCAAAATGACTGTTAGCTCCAACACACAAAATCAGAAACCCTAAAAACAAAAAGTAGAATCAGAAGTGCCACACTGCAGTCTGAATGCACAGAAACAGAGATTGCATGCGGTGTTTTACATATGCGCCAAGATAGAAGGTAAATGCGCCATAGAAAGAGGTATATGCGCAATCTTGACAAATGCGTCATTATACAAAGTAAATGTGCCAAACAACAGGGTATATACGCAGGTTTTATGCAGGTGCCAAAATAGAGTGTAGATGAGCCCTTGTGGAGAATGAATGCGCCGTTCTGTCGTAAGCATCGAAACAGAAGGCAAATGTGTCGTCTGGGAGGTCAGATGCGCCAAAGTTTCATATGTGTCAGATCGGGAGGTAAATGCGTCGTTTTAGAAGTCAAATGCGCCGAAAGTTTCTGTCTAAACTCAGTTTTTGATTATTTAGAGGGGCAAGGGCCCCACGGTGGGTGCCAAAATGTGAAAGGGAAAATTGATTAATCAATATGAATAATAAACCCAAACACTAATGAAATATGAAGATAAAAAGATAGATTTAAAGTAAAACAAAAGAATATACCTACACCTCTTTACCTTGCACCTTCCATTATTCACCTATCTCTTCTTGACCTTGATGATGATGAAGCCCTCAGAAGTGAATGCTCCCTTGCTTGTTGAAGGTGACAATAATGGAATGGCTGAGATATTTGTGTGATTGAAGGAGAGCTTCAACACTCTATTGATGGAGGCTATGAATTGTTGTGGAGATGGTTGTGCCAAAGGCGCGCTTGTATTTCTGCAGCATAAGTTCGTTCAAGCTATGGATATGAAATGGAGAAGAAGAAGGCTATATTTATAGAGTTGTGTGGAAGAAGATCAATGGTTGAGAAGAAAAGAGAAGATCAACGAAGGAGGATTGTTGAGGAACGTGCAACAAATGGAAGAAAGACGTGTTATTCGAAAAGTAGCTTTGTAGAGTTAACTCCTCTCTTGATGAGGATGAGATTTGATTTTCTTAAATTAGAATTTATTTTTCTAATTTAAGAGAAAGTTTGTTTTAACGATGCTTTAAAACTGCTTTTGCTTTTGTATGACAAGAGGAAAGTATTTTTAGAAGATAAGAATGATTTTTGAAGATAAGAAAGCATAATTAAATAAAAAGATTTATTTAATTATTTTGTAGATAATTGAGAGGAATAAATAAAATATAGAAATATATTTTATTTTGTGGAGATTTTTGAAGAATAAAATAAAATATAAAAATATATTTTATTTAGTGGATATTTAAGATTTTTATTTAAATAAAATTTGCATTTTATTTAAATTTGGAAGATTAAAGGATTTTAATTAAATAATTGAAATTATTTAATTATTTAGAGGAATGAAGTTGATGTAGATGAATTTAATTAATTAAATATATGTAATTTATTTAATTAAATGGGAGGAAGTGAATCAAGTAAATAAATTTATTTATTTATTTATTGATAGAGGAATGTGATGATAAAATAAATATTTAAAATATTTATTTAAGCAGAGTCATGTCAATTTTAGGTGTATACAAGTATGATGGGTGTGATGTGAATTATAGAGTTATAGAGTGCGAATTTGTGTAGTGCAGTGCGAGATTTCATGTGTTAGACTACTGGATGTAGTGAGCAGAAGGTGTCTGCAATTCTTTAGTATGACTGTGAGGTGATGATAGTGTTGTGGTGGACTTCTTTGTTGCATTGATATAGTTTTCTCTTTGTAATAATCTTCTCTATCTTCTTCTGTATTCTGGCAGTGAGCCTTTCTTTCTTTTGGGCAGTGAGCCTTCTGACAGTGAGACCTATTGTATTTTGATGTTGATACTACTTTATATTGTGAGCTAATCCTCATCGTGGTTTTTCCCTTCTTGGGTTTTCCACGTAAATCTGGTGTTCTCTTGTGTTTTATGTTGATTTGATTCAGTTCCTGTTATTTTCTTTCATGTTTAATCATCATAATATCTTAAGGGATTATTTGAATTAATGTGGATCTGAATGTGTGTGAGGGTTTTGAAGTTTTAAGTTACAACTAATTCACCCCCGCTCTCAGTTGTCTTGTGCATTCAACATAACCAATGTTAGACATGACAATAAATTCTTGTGACTAATGGGTTTAAGAGGAGTATTAAGTGACAGGTAGATGATGCAATGGAATTCATATCCAAAAGGTAGATATTCCATGTGTCATCATCTAGAACCTAACTATGCAAGGCATAGTCAAGTTAGAGAAGGAAAAAAGATAGAAAGCCCAACATAACAGGCCAAGCTAAGGTATCTTGTGGAAAGAAGAATGCACAAATTTGCAAGAAAATAAGTGTTTCTCAAGCTTGTCAAAAGAAGTGTATTATGTTCATAAACATGGAAAAAAGAGACAAGTGCTCAAGATTAAGAAATTCATAGGATAAGAAAAATAATCATGCACTAAACTTGCCAACTTAGTTCATTAGAAGAGGACAACAACAAAATAAATAATTGCACAAGCCATATGGAAGTGCATATACAAGTAAGAAAAGGTTCAATTAGTAGAGAAACAAATGCCAACAAATAAGGAAGGCTTGCACAAGGAGAAGTTTGCACTAGAGAGGAAAGAAAACATTGGAGGGCCCTGTTGGTTTTTTCCCAGACTGGATGCTTATTCCCAGATTTCCCTACAAGGTAGCCATCAGTGATCAACAGGATCTCTGGGCCAGGGGCCAACAGTGTAGGAGATAGACTCTATATTTTATCTCCTCTTCTTCTTCAGGCTCTGCAAGACCTAGGGGGGTATTCCCTACTCAACATCCATGAGGATATGCATACAAGGCTGGGATGCCGACAGAAAGCAGATAAGTCCTCCTGTAAGTAGACCAAAACTGAAAGATAAGAGCAAAGGGGCTAGCTTTGGGCCTATTTGCAGTTGTAGACAGAGGACTGAGGATCCTAAAACTAATTCTAATGTCCTAATGGTTGTTTTAGATTTTGATTTGGATTTTAAGTTTGGATGCAAAGCTGGACATGGTTGTAACACAAAAACAAAGCAAGATTGGTGCCTATCCAGGGCCTGGAGTCAGTAGACATACACCTGTGAATGATCAACATGAACAGCTAAAACTGGATTTCAGGGGGATATATGTGATACCTGCCTTGCAAATATCTCCCAATACAGAGTGTTAAGTTATCTCTACTTATGGCATCCCTACTGCAGTATACCCTTCCCAATGTTCAACCTGAAAACAGTTTAATCTACCCCTTGAGCAGAAGTTAAAAGATCAGACATTCAACATAGGAATTCTATGCTCTAGAATCTAAACATTACCCAAATATCCAGATTCAGAAGAAGAATACATGCAATACTGGAGATAGAATTAACACAACACATGCTAAGATAGCATTTCTCATATAAGATTAATCATGAAATCAGTGGGTTCATGCCAAAAACATACAACAAGAGATACATAAACTCACAGGTTAAGCTGTACAGAGCAACCAGATCAGCTTGTTTTGAATTACAGAGCCAAAAATCTTCAACCTTCAACCACCAAAAATGAGTAACACTTCCTGCTTATAACAGCCAGGTAGTGTACCACAGCAATTAATTACATGGTTGACCAAAATTTCTGCCAGATACACAGTATCAGAAAAATGGCGCTCAACACACTACCAGATTGGCGCCCAAACATGAATGCAGCAGGTAGGGGAGGAGACAGGAAGAAATCTCGAGCCCTGCGCCACTGTCTGTTGATGTACACCTTCAATCGGGTACCAGATCCGCCCATACCTCTGCAACCTTCGCCATTAATGGCGCACCAACCCGCGGCCTTGGGAAAAACATCAAACAGTCGATTGCAACCATTTCCCGCCGAGATTCATCATCATGATATTTTGAATATGCAGGATATCAATTATCCCACATGCACCCCGCGGCGACCTTTTCAACACTTTATATACTAGGCCACGAGCATATATAATGTCGGTGCTTTTGCTCCTGACGACACTAGTATAAGACTTCATCATCATCCTCCAACAGCATGATATCATGTCGCTTGAAATATCACCCTGACGTCAGCATCATATCACAATATAACCTGCATGATAATCGCCTTCATCGGCACAACCTGATCCATCGGAGGAACATCCTCCTGCTGAGCCTATACCAAAAGTCTGGCCGATGAACATCCTGATGACGTCACCGTCATATCCTGCTGACGTCATCATCATATCTGCCTATTGCGCACCTCCTCATATCCGGATGACGTCATCATCATATTTGCAAATATCGGGGGATCTCCACAAGATGATCAGTGTTAGAAATATGCCCCCCCGGACCTTGATGACGTCATCATCATATCGACATCAGGATGATATTCGGAAGATAACCGGATATTTGGAAATATCATCCTGATGCACAAATATCAGGTTGCACTGTAGCTCCACTATAAGATCGGGGCGATAGATGAATATGATGATGCTTGAAAAGATCACCCCCCACTAGATAATGCACGAAGCCGTCAGGCGGATATCTCCTTGATATCAGCATCATTATGACGCTGGAACAAACATACATCCGGGTGATATTCAAAAATGAAAATATCACCCCCTCCTTCGGAAATATCATGATGCAGATAGGCAGAGAAATAGATATCACCCTGACATAAGAATGACGTCAGCATCATCAGGATGATAAAACAACGAACATGAAGTGATACAACAACATCAGGATGATATTGACTAAGATCATCCTGACATTCAAAATATGATGACCCCAGTGAATATCGAGTCACACTTAGAACTCTTCAACAACATCATCAGGATGATCATAACCAAGATCACCCGATGATAAAAATATCACCCCGGCGAAATATCATGCAGGCAGAAAATATGATGACCCCCGCAAGCAACACGGTGATAACTGGAAATATGATGATGATGATGATGACGACCCTTAAGAAAAAACAAGTCAGGTCGAACAACTCAGAGAATAATCCCTTCAGAAGATCGGGGCAACATCATCATCATAAAAGGGCAAGGTGATAATTGGAAGATCACCAGATACTTGAAAAATCACCCCCGTAAGCAAATCAGGGCACACTGTAGCTCATCAACAGGATCAGGATGATATCCAAACATCACCCGATATTGAAATATGATGATCCTGATGAAAAACAAGTCGACAGAAAACATGATGATGCTGACCACCGTCGAAGCAAACATGATGATGATGACCTCCTCCTCAGGAAAATATGATGCTGCAGCTGAAAAATGCCGAGGAGGTCCAACACTTAGAACATTTTTTGGATACTTAGGGAAAGTGCCTGCATGAAAATTGCTCAAAAATTGTCAGTCAATTCAGGCACTAACAGGCCCAAAACTCAAGTATAAGATAAAGAGAGCTTGTATAAGAGGGTCCAATTGAAAATAAGGACCAATCCATTGTTCAAGTGGTGAATCTAACATAAATATATCATAAAATCAATAATAAAGTCATTCAAGACCAATATAAATCATATTGGTAGTTATGCACAAAAGGGACGTTGCATGAAATTTTGTTGGGGGAAGAATACAAAAATACAAAGACTAACAAAAGTTGAGCTAAAGGTAAAAGAAGACATACATATTAAAGAAAACAATATATTTAGTAGTAGTATACAAGAGTAAGGACTAACAAAAGGAAAGTGGGAGGATAAACAAATTATTCAGGATCATGATGAACACACTACTAAGGGGTGTGAAATGTTAATTTTTGAAAATGGATGAAAAATAGAAGAGATAAATAAGAAGTTGAGCAAAGAAACCATGGAAGTAGGTAAAAGACAAAAAGAGGATGGCAAGGCTAGATAAGATTTTTATCTACTTGACGATAACCACTATCCAATGCTTCTCTTTAAATACAAGATCCTATGTGCTCAATTTAAAATATTTGGTGCATAAGTTGATGGGTAATAATAAGAATATTTGGAAGGGCTAGATTAGGAAGGTGAGAAAAAGTGTTTGATTTGGGAGGATATAGTTATTAGTGCAATTATGTTCGAGGGATAGATAATTTACACCCATAGTCCAATTTGAGATGCATGAATGGTTGTAGTGAAGGTTGGTTCAAACCATTAAAAATTGAGGTAGGTTGATGAATGTAGGATTCAAGACTGTGTTAACTTATATGGAAAAAATAAAAGAAATTAAGTATCAAAATATATTTATGATAAGGCTAAATAAGTGTTTCACGCTTTTCTTCATTAAAATGAGAACTAGTAACCAAATGAAAGGGTGTAACATTCACCTAATAAATGTGAAATTTAAGGTGGTCTTCTTAACTACGTGTTTGGAAAAGAGAGATTAGGAAATCAATAAAAAAAATTTGATCAAAATTTATAATAGAATATCAAAGATTAGAAAAATAAATATCACTCAAATATAATTTAAACTTTGTAGAAAACATATAGACAAAACATGTCAAATCCCATTTTCGTGAACAATTAAAACATGTTATTGCTTAAATTATTTTACTATTTAATAAGACAAGACTGCAAAAATGAAATGGATTAATTATGTTTTCATAATTAGAATTATGGTTTATGATGGGCCATGTTTTGTTGACAAAAGAATGCATTTGTACTATAAATGTCATAGAGATATTTGAATAATAATTTGTTCATGAAAATTATGTTCTAATTTGATGTTTATGCTATAATCTTATTTAGATAAACAAGATTTAAACTAACTATATTTATCTATTGTGAGGTGAATGCAAGAGTACAGGGTACCCTCCTAAAGTTGAGGGAGAGTATCACGGGGGAGAGAATTCCATATAAAGGATTCTAATGGAATCATAACATCATGAGAACTACACACACTCACATAGAATTGTTGGCAAAAGACACTACCCTAGAGATAATTTGTGTGTTGTCATTGATGGCAACAAGGCAAAGAGAATCCATCAGCATGAGACACTACGCTAGCAGACAATCTTGAGTTGGCAACAAGGCACAAAGTCTTTTGGTCTGGAAGCCCAAAATGGCTAAGTATGGAAGTATTCTGAGTAAGGGAAAGAAAGTGAATTAGTATGCCTCCGCAATTGAAGACTTGCAGATGCAGTTCAGGTATGATGTTTATAGCTACCTATTGCTATTATATTTCAGTGATCAAGATCTAACTTCCTCCAGAAGTCATCTGATGAAAAGCATAAGTCTGAGTGGATAGTGTTAAGACAGAGACAGTGTACAGTGCAAAGTAAAAGGGTCTGCATTCCTCCGTAAGAGCATATTTTGTTATGCGATTTTGAGATGTTGTAAACACTTGTATGAAGTGTCTAAATCCAGAGTTGTAAGATCTGAAGTCCACCAGAATGATAGATGCAAGCTGCTGAGTATCGCTACAGTGTTTGATAGAGTTTGACTGTGACAGAGTCTAAGTTCTGATGGTTCGTATTCTGTCGCTAAAGAATATTTTGCTCTGTAGTTCTAAAGGTATGATGGGTAATGTCTGAGGAGTCTTTGATATGATTTTGGAATTATTTTGTGATCCATAGTAAAATTTGTAAGTCAACAGATGAACCTGTTAAGTATGCTCTTAAGGAACAGGCCGACTGGTATGATAAATCATTGTGTGAAGAAGAGATAGTGTGTGAAGGATCTATTTAAGTGTTTGAATGATTAGATCCAACCTATTTGAACATGTTTGGGCAAAGTTTTGGGTCTACATAACATACAGTGCATTGGATTGAGTCAACAAGCTACACCTTTCTATGTACACGTTTCACTTCTTGGATGCCGACCTGTTTATAGATCAAATCATGATGCGGATATATAAGAGTGATGAATTTTGATTGAGATGGTGTGTGGATGTGTATGGTTGGATGTGAATGTGTGAATAGCATAGCAGTGACACAGATTAGTGATAGTGAAGACTTGGGATTCAGAATTCAGTTGCTAAATGATTTCACCCTGGCATAGTGATAGATGCTTATGCAGTATTCAGTTTTCATGTGCAATTTGCTTTGCACTTGGCAATAAGCCTTCTTCATCAAGGTAGTGAGCCTACCAGTGAACCTCCATTAGGGTTTAACAACGCTCTGGGTTTAACAACCCTTATTGGAATCTTGCTAGGTGTAGGGTTGAGATAGTGAGCCTGCTAGACCTAGTTGTACTTCATGGCAGTGAGCCAACATGTTCCAGGCCCATGGAGTGACCAAGCCTAAACATCATTATTTTTAAATATTGCAATATAGATTTGAGATCTAATCCTCTCTGTGGTTTTTCCCATTTTGGGTTTTCTACGTAAAAATCTTGGTGTCCATGTGTCATGTTTTTATGGTTGTTGTTCATATGCATGCTGTGCCTTTGTTTAATTGATTTTGGAAATTGGTTGAAAGTTACAGTGCATCAAAAGATTTTTAGAACACTGATTCACCCCCCCTCTTAGTGTTCTTAACATTCAACAAGAATATAGTTTATAGTTATTTTGAATGGTGCAAATTATCTTTTTAGGATTGATCTGTTCATCCATGTTTTCCTTGTGAGTGAAATGTGATTGTGTTTGCAAATGTTAGTTTAATAAGTTATCTTTGATGAATGATGTTTTTATTTCTTGAGATATCAATATAAGTCGATATATGTCAATATTAACGATTATCATCATTAACGAATAATAATAATAGTTGATAATATCAATTTAAATCTATTGGATTACCATTAAGAGAGTGTTATTAATAATTATAATATTGATAACATGAGTTATTAATATTATCATTAATAATAATAATATTATTATTATTATTATCAACTCTTATGAGTATTATGGTGAATCTTGTTTGAATCAATAGTCGTATGGTAATGTGGAAAGCAAAGTCCACGCAGTGGAGTTGCATTAAAAGAAAGAAGGGAGTGGTGGCTTCCAACCACCACTTAAGTGCAATGAATTAACTGATTTCATAAGTCCAACTAGAGTGAGGGCAGGAGTCTCTCAAAAGCTGTTTAGAATGACATGCAAATTGGAGTTTGAACTAAATTGCAGGAAATTCAGAGGCGATAAAATGAGAAGTTTGTTTTGATTTTGGGAAAGAGAAGATAGGTGGCAGAAAATAAAGAAGGAGCTTAGGAACAACAAGAGGAAAATAAAGCAGAAGCTTTTCAACATTGGGAAACTGGAACTCTCAATCTTTGTTTGATTTTCTATTCAAATTGATATGTCTCTGTAATCTTTGTGTGCATATATTATGAAAGATTGTTTGCAATGAAAGTTTGTTTACTTTGGAACAAATTGATACAACTTTCATATAATCCATTGTCTCCTTTCCAGTAGTAGGGTTTTGTCTTAGTTTTTAAGTTTTAGTAAAACTGTCTAGCATGAACAAAACCAAGAGCTATCATTGCTGTGGAAAAAATATATGTTAATTTGAATATATATAATTATATATCTATATAGATAGGTATGCAAATACCTATGCATATACCGTTGGTGTAATTAAATATTCAATTACACTTTAATAAGTTTACTTAGGCTTTATTTTTAGTCTTAGGTTATTATTAAGTCATATTAGAGTTTTATTTAACTTGCAAATATAAAAGCAAGTTGTCACATGTAATTCATGAATCCATTTAATTAATTCATCCATACTGTGCAAATTATTCCTCTTTGCTTTTTTCTCTTGTAGAAGGTAAATCTTAGGTTTTATAGGAGATCCTGGTCTTTCAAGTTAATTATCAACTCCCACATGGTATCAGAGCGAATCTGCAAGCCCCTTATTAGATTTGGAGAAAAATTTAAGCAAGAGCCATTTGTTGGATGTGTTTTTGTGTAAAACAAAGTATTTAATTGGATTCAGAGCAGCTGGAAAATGCAGATTTGTCTTTTCTTTGGCTAAATTTGGTCTCAGGAGGCCAGATCTGTGAAGGTTTCAGCAGGTGCTTTTTTTTGGGATTTGGAGGAAAGCTATTTTCAGAGCATTTTGGGCCCAAACGGACCTCACCATCGTGCTCAGAAGGGCCGAAAACCCTAGAATCGCCTGTTCATTTACAAAAATCAGAGACTGAAAAAAATCTATGTGATTTTTTGAGGGTGCATCTTTTTATCAAGTGGTCTGAAGGGTGCTTCCGCGTCCTTTTATCGAGTTGTCCAAAGGGTGCTCCCATGTCCTTTTATCTAGTGGTTCGAAGGGTGCTTCCACAAGGTGCATCATTTTATCTAGCAGTCCGAAGGGTGCTTCCATAAGGTGTATCGTTTTATCCAGCGGCCTGAAGGGTGCTTCCACATCCTTTTATCCAGTGGTCTGAAGGGTGCTTTCACAGGGTGCATTATTTTATCTAGTGGTTCGAAGGGTGCCTCCGTAGGGTGCATCATTTTATCTAGCAATCCTCCATCATGCCCTCTTCTACATGCCCTAATGGAGCAATTTCACGAAAACTGTCATAACTTTCACATCCGGAGTCAGTTTTTCGCAAACGATATATTGCCAGAAAGCTAGTTCTACACACTTTCTGATGGTATAATCAGTTTTTTCTGATTTTGTTTTTTGGCACATGTTTTTGCTATTTGAAGTCAAGGCATCTTTTTTGGCTTTCGATCTCTATTCTTCTGCCCATAATCTCTATTTTTCAAAACGAATAGGCTTTGGAAAGGTATCAGGGAGCTCTACATAGCCACCTATATATTTTTTTCATATTTAGCCCCTAGTATCTTTTAATCAGTTTGTTGATTTTATGGCTTCTATCCTAGACATGCTGCCTCTTAGAAAGGTTCTGTTTGCTTTGATAGACTTTTGTTATTAGCATAAATCTATTTGCATGTTTTGATCTCTAATTGTCTAAGGAGATGGGATTCTACCATCAACATAAATCTAATTGCAAATATTGTAGAAGTAATCAACATGAGAAAGAGATGTGTCCTCATTTCTCACATCATCTTTTTGAAATGCTTGCTTCGATCGCTTCTCCTAATGAGATCATTGCTCCACTATCACCTACTGCTACTTCAGAGTTTAGTGTTGCATCATCATTGGCTTCTAGTGATTATGTACAACAGGTCAATATTAGTTTTCCTAATCCACCTCATTGGGATTCCTATCTTCTAGACATATCATCTATGTTTGTGGAGTCTCACATTGCTGATTTGGAGGACACATTTGAAAGTTTATATCTCTTGTTTGATGCTATCTCAGGTGGCTTTGCATCACCACCTTCATCTTCTGTGTTTCCAGATGTAGTTCATAGTATATCCTCTCATGGTTCTTCTTCTTTGATTGGGCAGACAATTTTTGTTTTGGAGAAGACATATTTTCCCAATATGAGGTCACTTGAGTTGTATTCAAAGGCACACATTTCGATATGGATTACCTATTCATCCAAGATGTTGGAATGGCTTCTACATTCACCAGTGGATCTGTTTCTTTTGAAAGGGAGAAATGTTGTTTGTAGGCAGTGGATTGAATTTTGTCTTCAAGATCTCTTCATTGGTTCTGGAGCTTCTTCTTGGAGGGGATTCATATTCTCTTTTCACTCTCTCTTATGGGGGGCATTCATGATTGTACTTTTATGATGGATTCAGTTCTTGGGGGGTCTTAGTATTAGTCCTTATTCCATCACATGTTCATGTACTTGTTTTTTCTCTCTTTTGGAGAGGGGTTTTTTTCCACAGGGTTTTTCTCCTTTTCTCTACCTTGTGAGAGATTCTTGTTGTTCATGGGTACCTAACATGGCCTTGTAGCTGGGACCCATACTTGCATTAGTTGCATGGTTTTCATTTCTCCCTAATTTGCACTTGGGGGGGGGGGGTGTTGGTGTAATTAAATATTTAATTACACTTTAATAAGTTTACTTAGGGCTTATTTTTAGTCTTAATTTATTATTAAGTCATATTAGGGTTTTATTTAACTTGCAAATATAAAAGCAAGTTGTCACATGTAATTCATAAATCCATTTTATTAATGCATCCAATATTATGCAAATTATTCCTCTTTACTTTTTTCTCTTGTGGAAGGTAAATCTTAGGTTTTGCAGTGATCTTTGTGGCTTGAGTTAATTATCAACTCTAACATATACAAACATGTAATAGGTAAAAGAAACCCATAGGGTTCGAATGTCATTGTACACTGTTGAAGCCATTTTTATTATCGAATTCACCAATGATGGGAACCAACCAGTTAAGGTTTGTTAGTTAATTTTTATACGTTGATAAGTTTATTTTGTTGTTTGATAGACCAATTAGGGTTAGTAGGAAGGTTGATTCCCAATAGGGAATCAACCAATATACTTGGTCGACCCAATAGGGATTGACCCAACATACTTGTTCAACCCTAAATGGGATCATATAGTTGTTTGGAAGCCTCTAAAATAATTGTGAGGGCTTTGCTGGCATAACTGTAATATAGTTTAGAAAACCTCTGCTTCAATGATGACAATAATATAAAATAGAATTGTTAGGAATAACTATAAACAGGGGAATAACTCTATTCCAATGACATCATTGATTTAACTTGGACTGTGTAGACAATAGTAAACATGGATGCAACACTAGATACAATTTGTTAATGTTTAGTTGCATGATGTAAAAAGATCTATGTTCTATGTGGCAATAGTTTGATATATGGTTGTTTATGGAGTTATAAAATATGAGTAAAAATCTCTGTATCAATTATTGTATTAATATGAGTTATTTGTTTATACAATTATACATAAACCTGTAAATGTATAGACAAACGTATACACTTATAGTTAGATGCATAATCTGTATTATCATAATAGAGGTCTTTGATTTTGTAAAGAGAATAAATATCTCTTGAAAGAATACATATACTTATGATGCATTCATGTCTTAGTTGGAAAACGAATGTGTAAACTATAGTGACTATTTAGAAATAACAGAATTTAGAAATTAGTTCTTTGTGTTTAGAAGCATATTGAAAATAATTATTTTCTAAGAGCTTCATATGTATGATCATCTATCTCTGCAATGAACATATGTACTTTTACTTGGTTGTAGTAGAGTTATTACATTGAATGAAAGAAGACTTAGAAAGTCAAAGTATAGAACATAAGAAACTCTATAGACAAGATTGAGATAGAGGTGTTTGTGATAGATCGACACATATATCTAATATTGATTATGTTTTATATACGAATCTTTGGCCAGAGTAATGCATTTACTGCATGCATTGTCAAATCATTGTGTCTTGGATTACATTTCAATCAGAATATTATACTCAGTTAGAAGTATTCTATAGTTGTGTAACCGATTGCATGTAAAAGCACATCACTACTTCTCAGATGGCGTGGTTCCAAACGGAACATTTTGATTTTCCTTTCCCACAACGGGTCAGGTTCTTCTAGTTTGAGGAATATCAGGGAAGTGAAAGCTTCATGAATGGGTGGTAAATCACTCCAGTGATGCTCTCTCTCTCTGTAGATCAGTTTGTTGAAATCTCGAGTCGACAGAGTTAGATCAATTTATATTAGTATTATATTGTAATTAGATAGATATCTGATAGAAAAACAATATTATTCATTTGTAATATGAATTTGCTATGTGAAATAGATGCTTTTATTCATTTATGAAAATGTATAATTCTTAGAAATCAGTAATGTATATTTTATGGCAAAAGTTTTGTTTGCCAATGTTTTAAATCTTTTTATGGATGCATTATAATGTATATTTATGGTTTCTAATGTTAATATTATTAAAAAAAAAGTATGTATAAGTACTAGATGAATTTTAGAGTAGGAAATTTTTAATGGACCAATAGGTTCATTTCATGTGGTATCAGACCCAATCTAAAACACTTAGGCCATGTGTGCCTACTTTGCAAGAAGTTGACAAGATAAAATAATATAGTGTCAAACCTGACATAAGTTGTTTCATAAACACATAGATGGGAAAGTCCAAAGCAAAGAAGAATACCAAGAAATCTTTGGACCAAGGTAGAACCAAGAAGCCCTTGACAGATAAAACCAAGAATCTTAAAGGAACATCATCTTATGGAGATGAGGCGATACCCTCAGATTTTGAAACTCTAGCAAAAGCCTTAGACTGTATCAAACTAGAAAAGGATAGTCAGATTCCAGTTGTTCAAGTTGAAAGAAAACTTAAGAAACCTTCGATGGTTTGCAACATGCCATTTGGGTGTGGTTGCAATGCACCATTATTAATTCATGGAGCAATGGATGAGTACCTATGAGTACATCCACCCACCAAAGCTAATATTGTAAAATCTGATGAAGATGAAGATGAGGATCTAGAAGAGATTCCTTTGTCTGATAATGAATAAGAAAAACTTTCCTTTTTGTAAATCCTTTTTTTTGGATTAATAGTTAAATAAGGACACAAATATAAGTCCATTTATGAATAAAACGAAGAATCTTTTAGCTTTTGTTTCTTTAAAAATGTCAACCATGAGTTGGAAATATGAAATTTCTTATCTAGGAATGTGTACGATTTCTATAGTTTAATGTAATCCTTTTCGCATATCAACGAGTTAAACTAATTAAACCATAACTTACCAGGTGCAAATGGTGAGAAATCAGACTAATGCTGAAGGAAGTTAGGGAGGCTCAGGCCAAGCTGGAGATGATCCTTCTAAAAAGTTGGATCGAATCCTTGTAGTAATTAATGAAGCCAAGGAGCGGTTAGGAATTCTCAAGCAAGAAGTGAAAGGAAGGGAGCATAAAGATTCAGAAGAATAGAATCATGAATTCAGTGGTAATCAAGGCCAAGAGCATGAAGCTCACGATGGAAACGAGAAATCTAGAGGTACCCATGAAAACCAAGAAGAAGGGAGAAGGAAAATTGTAACAAAGACACAACTAACGAATGAGTTAGCTATAGACATGAAGATCATCCCACCCAAATTGATGGAACGGTACTTGGAGACGGAGCTAAGTCTTGGCTCAACAACATGGACAAGTATTTCAAGATTCTAAATTATTCAAAAATAACCAAGGCAATGTGGGGAGCTTACCAATTGTCAGGGGAAGCATCCACGTGGTGGATGAATAAGAAAATAGAATTAGGGTTAAGTTCGTTAAGTCTCACTTGGGATTAGTTTGTGATTATTTTCAAGTAGAGGTGGCTACCTCAATTATACTTTGACCAAAAGTTAACTGATTTTCAAAATTTATGTCAAGATGAGATGACAGTCACAGAGTATTAGGAAACATTTACAAGACTTCTAAAATATGTTCCCCAGTACCAAAATGATGAGTGATTTTGAATCCAGAAATTTATCATGGGATTGAATCAGAGGAAAAATTGATGTGCATAGACCATCAACTATGGATCAAGTTTTTGAAAAGGCTATAAAGAAAGAGTAGAATCTGAAATCAATGTTAGCTTATCGTGAGAAGACAAGAAAGAAATTTGGCTAGTCAAAAATCACTACCACTTTCAAGAAAAAGAATTAGAATCAGGATTTCAAAGTTGATGTAAAGTATAAATCCAATGAGAAGAAATTAAGAAACAACAAGGATGTGTACCGAAACAATAAGAGAGGAAACAAATTCGAGAGGAGAAATGAAAATAAAAGCAATCACCATGCTAAGAGGAAAGGACCTCCAAGTGGATGTTTCACATGTGACAGTAATCACTATGCAAATAAGTGTCTGACTAAAGGTCAGGGGATTTAGAATAGAAGTTATTCCCTACTGTCCTAGAAGATAGTGTTCTAGCAAAGAATTCATGATGCCGTCAACAATTGTCAAGAGGAGTATCAGATTGCTCCAATAGAGACTACATGTATTCTTTTTGGCAATTCAATTTATATTTTAGTAGATATTGAATCAACAAAAAGTTTTATTTCACACAACTTGCTAAGCAAGATTCCAAAGCCAGTAGGATTTTTGGTAAATTCCTGGTTGGTGGAATATGCAAACTAGTTAAGAGGTCGAGTCAAGCAATGTATGTTTGAAGTTGAGGTTAGATTACCCTCCTTCACAATGGAAGTAAATCTCTACATAGCCCCCTTAGGGTCGTATGATGTCATCCTTGGCATCAATTGGCTTTGGCAACACAGAGCTAAAGTTGGTTGCTATGAAAAGATGGTGGAATGCTTAGATGACCTAGATAACCTGGTGAGGATTCAAGGAGTCGAGCAAGAAATCAAGGTTAGGAAAACCTCAGCAATGCAGCTCGAGAGAGTTAAGAGAAAAGAGTGTAAAATGTTTGCAATCAAAATTGAACCAATAGGAAAATCACATGAACCAATAATGCACGATTACCCTTTCCTCTATGAATTCGAAGATATCTTTCCTAAAGAATTGCTAGGATTGCCACCCAAGCACGTTTTTGATTTCTCCATCAACATAGTACATGGTTCAGAATCTCTTTCTAAAGCACCTTATCTAATGACAACCACATAGTTGGTTGAGTTGAAATCCCAACTTCAAGAGTTTTTGTCAAAACGGTTAGTGTGACCAAGTGTATCACCCTGGGGAGCACCGATGATCTTTGTGAGAAAGAAGGATGGGACCTTGTGGTTATGCATAGATTATTGTATGCTTAACAAAGCAACGATAAATAATAAGTACCAACTCCCTCGCATAGACAATCTCTTTGATCAAATGTATGGTGCAATGGTCTTTTCTAAAATTGATCCGAGAGTAGGCTATCATCAATTGAGAGTAAAAAATGAAGACATCCATAAGACCACTTTTAGAACAAGACATGGGAACTTTGAGTTTACAGTTTTACCTTTCGGTTTAACTAACATTCTTGCTGCTTTCATGAACCTGATGAACAGTGTCTCTAGGGATTGTCTGGATAAGTTCATCCTAGTCTTTTTGGATGACATTTTGATATATTCAAAATGGATGATATTCTAATGTATTCAAAATATGAAGAAGAGCACATTCAACATTTGAGAAATTTTCTTCAAAGGTTAAGAGAACATAATTTGTTTGAAAAACCATCAAAATGTACCTTCTTTCAGAAAGAAGTACAATATTTGGGGCACATTATATCAATAGAAGGAATTGCAGTGAATCCTACAAAAGTTAAGGATATTCTAGAGTGTCCCACACGTAGGAATGTGTATGATGTACACAGCTTCATGGGGTTAGTAGGTTACTACAGGAAATTTGTGCTATTTTTTTTCAAAGATTGCTAATCCAATCACAACTCTCCAACAAAAAGAAAAGCAATTCGAATGGACTGAGAAGTGTGAAGAAGTATTTTGTATTCTTAAGGAAAAATTAACAACTGCACCAATTCTCAGATTTCTTGATCCATAGGGCCACTTTGTGGTAGTAATAGATGCATCAAGAGAAGGATTAGGATGTTTGCTTTTGCAGGAAGGTTAGGTTGTAGCCTATGACTCTAGAAAGTTGAGACCATATGAGCAGAATTCTGCATCGCACGATTTGGAGCTAGCAACTATCATGCATGCATTACAAGTCTAGAGGCATTATTTGATGGGAAAGCACTTTGAACTTAAGTTAGATAACCAAGGACTTAAGTACATCTTCATGCAACCAAATCTGAATGCTCATCAAAATCGATGGCTAGAACCCCTGTTAGACTATGACTTCGACATAAACTTTATTAAAGGTAAGGAGAATCAGGTTGCCGATGCTCTTAGTCGTAGGAGTTACATAGTAGCAATGACCTCTATCCAACTCACCTTCAGAGAGCAAATTTTAGAAAACTCTTCGGGTGATGAGTTTTATGAACAAGTCAGAAAGGCACTTACAGTTAGCCCTCGAGATGCTAGATTTGAAGGATATCATTTTGAGACTGATGGGTTGTTGAGATATAAGAGTAGGATATAGGTACGAGATAAGAGTGATTTAAGAATGATAGTTTTGATAGAAACTATGATGTCCTGATATTAAGGCATTGTTTAAATTAAAGATTTAAACATCATGATAAATGATGAAATTGCCCTCTTACAGTATGGTGTCTGTAATATTCCTTCCATTGTTTTTGATTAAAGTGGTCAAACAGGTTTTAAAAGGGGACCCTAAAACCCTTCACAAAAAGATGCATACAAAAAGATGTAAGCCAACCATCAGCTAACAGGAAGCTACAACCAAAACATAAGCATGATAGAGTAGCTACAAGAGTCCATAAAAACTAAAACAAGATATTAGTTTATTTTTTTTTAAGTTTCAGCAGCTTCTATTTCCTGTTGGTAGAAAGCCTCATGCATCTTTGCGAGTTCCAGAAGCTCTTTCTTCTTTGCTTCAAATTGTTTCTTGTTTCTACCTCTGGTACGAGTTGAGAGTCCACCTGTTTACCTATGCTTTTGTTCTTATCACCTTTAACCTAATTTTCTTGATCCACAACTGTCATAATATCCTCGACTTTGAAATATTTGAACTGTTCCTTTCTGAGTTCTTTTAGTTTCTCTGTCAGCACACGCATCCCATTAAGGCTGTTCTAGTTACTGAGTTTTTTGATATTGCATATCTTTTCTAGGTTATTGTTAACCTCAATGATTTTTTCCTCAAGATACTATCTTGGTATTGAATTCTTCCCTCATCCTGCTAATTTCCCTATCCATATCCTCCGTTTTCGGGATGGCAATCTTGTTTTTGAAAATCAGAGTGTCATGTTTAGCAATAGAGTGGATCCCAGTACCCAAAGTTTTTTGAAGCACCTGAAATTTGATGTTAATTCTACTGATCTCCAAAAAGAACCACTTGGTCATTCTATGCTGAGAATTGACTGCATTCTTCACCAGCTCAAAGACTTCCTCAACTTGATCTCTATTCTTCACCTGGGCAAGAAAATTATCAAAATCCTCAGGAAGGTTAATGGAGGGGTCTTTGATCTCAAGGAACTTATTGCCCACACTAGGCTCAGGGAAAGACTTGGAAGGAGAGTCCACCCCAACATTGTCCTTCTCAGGCTGAATCACCCTAACCCCCTGCATCGGCTTGCTGCCCTATTTTTTGGCTGCACTACTAGTAATATTCCTCACTTCTTCTTCCTGGTTCTTCTCAACAATCTTAGGCTTTTTTCCTTGCTTAGGCCCCAATTTCTGTGAAGAGACTCCAACATCCTGTTCACACCCTTCCTCTTCCCCCATAGATTTTTTGCCTTTCTTCATTGAGGCGGGGGTTTTCCTTTTCTGAGACTTCAGATTTTTGTCAAAAATCTCTTTGACAGAGGTGTCTGTGTCGTTACCAGTATCAAACCCTTCCGACTAGGAAATAGAAACCTCCCTCTTCTGTGTTTTCTTCTTCTTTTTTGAGGTTTCCTCCTCTATTTATTCATCCTTCTCTTCCATTTCCCAGTCCTCATCCTCGGACTCAGACTCCTCACTAGAAACCACCTTACCCTTCTTCTTGGAAGTGGGTTTATGCTCTAGAGATTTTTTAGGGTTGTTGATTTTCATATGCTCCATTATGAGAAGGATAAGACTCTCATGAAGAATAGGGAGCTTAGGGTTTCTACTGTGTTCTCTCAAACCAAACTCCAAAGAAGAAAACAAGTAGAAAGGAAAGAACACCGACAAACCATGTCCAAAATGATTCAGTAAATTGAAGTGGTAGGAGTAAATAGCAACATACCTTCCATCAAGGGTTACATAATGCATGATGGCTTCTGCAACCTCCGGCCAAATAGGTTTAATGGAAAGGTGGTTGTATCCTCCCGATTGGAACTTCACCAATTTCTCCCTTTCATTCCCTTTGAAGAAGCTATTGAGAGATTCCCCACTTTGCTTCCTTTCCCTAAAGAACTCCTTGTCAGTGGTAGCAAGCCCCGACACCATGGCTATTAAATCCTCAGTGATAGCTATATCCCAACCATATGCTGTAACTCTCCTATTCTTATATCCCTCCACAAACATGGCTGTGACACTAGGATCCGCACAGTGAAGCTTTTTCATAAAAGGCGTTAGCTCTCCAGCCTCAAGGATGTTCCAACCCTTCTATTTCTGCCTGAAACCTTCACAGGATGAAGCTTCCACCCTGTTTCTGTCACCCCCCATACTGAAATTGTAACACACTGCAAATTTTCTCTTTGAAAACAATACTGAAGGTAATGTAATGGACAAGCAGAGCCAATTTTATTAAAATTCACACCCATAATCCATGTGGGAGGAATATTCTGGAAGGGAGGGTTTTGCAAGCCATTCGAGATCATGATGATCTCCTTAGAACTTCTCGGTAGTCGTACCATTGAGACTATCATTAAAAATCAGGTTCTTAGCATTAATCAAGATCAAATTTAATTCATCCCATATAAACTTAGCTTCACTTAAGACCTCTAGGTTGGCAAATACATCTGCCACCTTGTTCCCCTCACAAAAATGTGAGAAATAAAGAATGCCTCAAAGGTTTCTAATAACTTAATAGCATCTACGATCAAGGTCTCTATGGACCAGCTAGGTTTAGTGCTACCATTGAGACAATTAATGGTATTCATTGAGTCACCTTCAATCCAGACTTTTCTATGACCCATAGCATGAGCTTGAGCAATAGAATGATAGGCAGCTGCAACTTCAGCATAGTGGTTTGTCTGTATACCCAATATTCCTTCCATTGTTAATATTCCTTCCATTGTTAATTTGAATAATAATTGTATATATAATATATAAACAATATTAAATGATATTATTATATAAACATTTCTTATATGATATATATTTATTGTATTTATAAATAATAAATATAAATACAAATATAAAATATAAAATATAATATATTTATTTAAATAATTAGAAAGATATATCATTATATAAATATAAGTATGAATACAAATAAGATAACAAGTATTTAATATTAAGGATGATACAATTTGTAGTCAGCAACTTGATAAGCCAAATATAAACAAAGACAAAATTTATGTTATCCTCGAGGCAACGCATAAAGGGATTAAATAGAAGCAATGCTCCTTAAAGGCAACGATTCACATAAAATAAAAAGAGGCAACGACAATTAGTTTAAGACAAACAAAGTCGTAAGCACTCAACCAATTGGATAATAAGGATGCAATGTATGAGGTAGCTCATGTCTTGGATGATCGCCTCCCTTCATAAGAGGCACAATACCATATAAAAAGGGAACAAAGTATGAGGAATGGGAATATGAATAAATATTAGATTGAGTTCTGGTTTGCAGCAACAAACATAAGGAACCAACAATCAACAACATATTTATGAAGGGAGACGAGGAAGGAATATATGGAATAAGAATAATCTGATTAAGAATATATTTTTTGAATTATATATATATATATATATATATATTTCTAATATATTCATATCTGCTCATGAGATGTAAAAGAAAGCATTCAAGCATATTATAATAGGGGATATCTCATAAAGGTATTTATAGGTTTGTACCTAAGAATTACTTAGAAGATTATTCAAGCCATAAAGAAGAAGATATATCTAAGAACAAATTATATAAGGAACAGGAAATCAAGAGGAGACATATATACAGATCAGCAATCAAGATACATATAGAAAAGGAATCAAACTATGGTAAGATCTATATAGGGATATAATGTGTTGTGTAGATATGATCATGCATATTGTGATATCATTTTCATGATTCATTTTGTATGGCTGATAGAATTATTTGTAAATATGAAACTGATATAAGGTCTATCATAATTTTGTATGAATGTCATGGTTACTATGATGGAGGAAATGTGGTGCAAGAGGGATAACAGAGATGGGGCACTCTTCTAGGTACGCTACCCCTATAGGGGGATTGAATAATCCCATTGGGGCCAAGGGGGTACAAAGGGTACCACCCTTGGGCTTAGAAGAGATGGCTTCCAGGGCACCTTTTGTGATCTCATTCTCCTATCATAGACATGTAAACTCAAAGGAACCAATCATAGAGAAAGGGAAAGTAAATGATAAGATGGGGGGATAATGGGAACGATACCTCACTAGGTAGACCACCTTGTATAGATGACATGGGCCACATGAGGCCAAGGGGGATGGTATATCTTCTCTTGGGCCTAGGGTAGAGGATCCAAGACACCCCATTGAAGTCACGTTCCTCAACTCTCTTATGGTTGAGTCTCCTAGATAGTTAGATTGAGTTGAATTAATAATGCCATTATGAGTTTGCTAATCATGGTAACTTGATTGTTAAATATTATTCTAAGTATTTTCTAACTTGTTTGCAAAAATTAAATCAAGCCAATGTACTCTCTAAATCTTTGTTTGCTTGGAATTGATAATTCAGGATAAAATTAGTATTGTTCCTAAAAGGGACATTACAAGTGGTATCAAAGCATCTTTCCTTCCATCCAATGACTACTTTGTGTATTACGTGTATTCGCATGTATGCTTCATGCTTGCTATATATACTTTAGTATTACGTGTACTCATGTGTATACTTGGTGACCTTGGGATGGTGGACAAACCTGCGGTGTAGTATGGGATGCACCGAATCCCCTTTCCAGTTGTCCGACGGTATACTTACATGTATTAATGCAACTTACGTGTATTCATACCTTGTGACTTATGTGTATTTAAGTGTATTCAAGGGTATACCTTGTGATTTATGTGTATTTGAGTGCCTTCAAGTGTATAACTTGTGAATTATGTGTATTCGAGTGTATACTTTATGACTTTGTATTCAAGTATATACTTCATGACTATGTATTCGAGTGTATACTCTATGAATTTGTATTCAAATGTATACTTCATGACTATGTATTCGAGTGTATACTCTATAACTTTGTATTTGTATTTGAGTGTATACTCTATGACTTTGTATTTGTATTCAAGTGTATACTCTATGACTTTGTACTCAAGTGTATACTTCATGACTATGTATTCGAGTGTATACTCTATGACTTTGTATTTGTATTCGAGTGTATACTCTATGACTTTGTACTCAAGTGTATACTTCATGACTATGTATTTGAGTGTATACTCTATGACTTTGTATTCAAGTGCATACTTCATGACTATGTATTTGAGTGTATACTCCATAACTTGGTGTATTCAATTGTATACTTTATGACTTCGTGTATTCGAGTGTATACTCCATGACTTGGTGTATTCAATTGTATACTTTATGACTTGGTGTATTCGAGTGTATACTCCATGACTTTGTATATTCAAGTGTATACTACATGACTGTGTATGTTATTGTTATTATGGATAATGATATGAATTTGGAAAGGATGAGGTAGGATTGCAAGGAGGGGGAACGATGAATGAGCCCTCACTAGGTACGCCACCGCACGATGATGGTTAAGGACCATCAATTAAGGACCACATGAGGCCAATGGAGGATAAGGTCTTGTTGTTGGGCCTAGGGTTGAGGATCTAAGACACCCTATTGCAATCTCCCGGGCTATTCGCACTTGAATCAGTTATTGAAATAAATGAAAAGGAGGATCTTCAATCATAAGAGAAAAGGATGGTGTGATGGAGGGGAACGACGTAAAGCCCTCACTAGATACACCACCTTATGATGATGGTTAAGGACCATTGGTTAGGGACCACATGAGGCCAACAAAGGATAAGGTCTTGTTGTTGGACCTAGGGTAGAGGAAACTTGGGAGACCTCATCACATTCCACTCCCCCCTCTTTATGTTTGAACCCACATAGTCCTTGAGACTTGTTACATTGTTATATAAGATATTTCTTATATTTAGAATTAAATATATTTTATTTATATAATGTGGTTGCAGGTTTCCATGAATAGGTTTATATACCTCTTACATGATTTGAATAGATAAATTGATATTGTCTAAATAAAACAAATACTTTCCCAAAATATGTGAAAACAAATTTAGTACCAAAACATAGAGATATGTAAAGAGGAGGATAAAACCTCAATGGAATTGAAAGTTATGACAAAATTGAATATTAGAGTAAACTTATAGAGGCAAGTCCTATTACTTGCTAAGGAATGACTAACTATTGTACATCTTTCATTTAACAATTTGTACATATAGGTATAACAAATATTTGGTTAAGATAAGCAATTCAAAACCCTATAAACTCCTCATAAGAAATCAGCTTATCGCAAACCTTGTTTGAATAATTACACAAATTTTCTCTCTATGACATCATATAATCAATTATTCCTCAAAACATGGTTATCTTTTCCTATCATCGTTAGAATTAAACATGACTCTTCTCTGGGGTCAATGAATTATCAGAGGGTAAAACCACAAGATGACAAGTACAAGATTGAATTTTAGGATCAAAGATCAAGATGTCTTTTGGGTCCTTCTCTCTAAGGACAAGAAAAAACTTATCTTAAGTTACAGGCACCATTAGTTACCAATGCTTCTTGTTGAGAGATATTGGAAAATACAAACACATGAACCAAAAAAATATTTGTCATTTAGGGAACATCATCAACCTTATGATCTTAAAGAGCAATGAGGGTAGCAGAACTAAGACAAGAATACTAAACAACAATTCTTCGAGAAGATTGATGGTTTTAGAAGTATCATAATTATAATTGCTTGAGGACAAGCAATTTTGGGCGGGGTGGACTGTGATGTCCTGATATTAAGGCATTGTTTAAATTAAAGATTTAAACATGATGATAAACAATGAAATTGCCCTCTTATAGTATGGTGTCTGTAATATTCCTTCCATTGTTAATTCGAATGATACTTGTATATATAAGATATAAACAGTATTAAATGATATTATTATATAAACATTTCTTATATAATATATGCATTTGTATTTATAAGTAATAAATATAAATACAAATATAAAATATAATATATAATATATTTATTTAAATAATTAGAAAGATATATCATTAAATAAATATAAGTATGAATACAAGTAAGATAACAAGTATTTAATATTAAGGATGATACGATTTGTAGTCAACAGCTTGATAAGCCAAATATAAACAAAGACAAAATTTACGTTATCCTCAAGGCAACACATAAAGGGATTAAATAGAAGCAGCGCTGCTTAAAGGCAGCGATTCACATAAAATAAAAAGAGGCAACAACGATTAGTTTAAGACAAACAAAGTCATAAGCGCTCAACCAATTGGATAATAAGGATGCAACATATGAGGTAGCATGTGTCTTGGATAATTGTCTCCCTTCATAAGAGGCCTAATACCATATAAAAAGGGAACGAAGTATGAGGAACATTGGGAATAGGAATAAATATTAAATCGAGTTCTAGTTTGCAGCAACAAACATAAGGAACCAACGATCAACAATAGATCTATGAAGGGAGACAAGGAAGGAATATATGGAATAATAATAATCTGATTAAGAATGTATTTTTTGAGTTATATATATATATATATATATATATATATATATATATATATATATATATATATATATATATATATATATCTGCTCATGAGATGTAAAAGAAAGCATTCGAGCATATTATAATAGAGGATATCTCATAAAGGTATTTATAGGTTTGTACTTAAGAATAACTTAGAAGATTATTCAAGCCATCAAGAAGAAGATATATTTAAGAACAAATTATATAAGGAACAAGAAATCAAGAGGAGACATATATATGGATCAGCAACCAAGATACCTATAGAAAAGGCATCAAACCATGGTAAGATCTATATAGGGATATAATGTGTTGTGTAGATATGATCATGCATATTGTGATATCATCTTCATGATTCATTTTGTATGGCTAATAGAATTATTTGCAAATAAAAAACTAATATAAGATCTGTCATAATTTTGTATGAATGTCATGGTTACTATGATGGAGGAAATGTGGTGCAAGAGGGATAACAGAGATGGGGCACTCTTCTAGGTATGCCATCCCTATAAGGGGGATTGAATAATCCCATTGGGGCCAAGGGGGTATAAAGGATACAAGGGTACGAAGGATATTGCCCTTGGGCTTAGAAGAGATGGCTTCCAGGGCACCTTTTGTGATCTCATTCTCCTATCATAAACATGTAAACTCAAAGGAACCAATCATAGAGAAAGGGAAAGGAAATCATAAGATGAGGGGATAACGGGAACAATACCTCACTAGGTAGACCACCTCATATGGATGGCATGGGCCACATGAGGCCAAGGGGGATGGTATATCTTCTCCTGGACCAAGACATCCCATCGAAATCACGTTCCTCAACTCTCTTATGGTTGAGTCTCCTAGATAGTTAGATTGAGTTGAATTAATAATGCCATTATGAGTTTGCTAATCATGTTAACTTGATTGTGAAATATTATTGTAAGTATTTTCTAACTTGTTTGCCAGAATTAAATCAAGCCAAGGTACTCTCTAAATCTTTGTTTGCTTGGAAATTGATAATTTAGGGTAAAAAATAGTATTTTTCCTAAAAGGGACATTATAGAAACTCACTATACACCCTATTCAGAACACCTACGAGCAACTAAATTGCTGGCGGATTTAAAGTCACTATATTTTTGGAAAGGAATGAGGTAGGATTCTATAAAATTTGTTGCCATATGCTTAGAGTATTAGTGAGTCAAAGTTGAACATCGACATCCAGCAGGACTGTTATACCCTCATGAAATTTCAAAATGCAAGTGGCAAGTGGTTAGCATGGACTTTGTCCAAGGTCTGCCAATGTCTAGAAACTGACACGATTCCATTTTAGTGGTAGTGATCAAGTTTACCAAGGTTGCTAACTTCATTCTCAGGAATCTAACAGATGGATCACTCGTCTTGGCAAGAAGGTTTGTTCAAAAAATATTTAGACTCCATGGAGTTCTTGAGAAGATTCTATCATATAGAGATACACGTGTGAGTTAATGATTAGACAAAGGTCCAGGAGCATTTGTGTGGCATCTGTGAGGTAGAAACTAGAAAATATCAAAAATTTAATTTTTTGGTATTTCTACATCTCAGTAAATCTCATTTTTGGAGGCCTTCAGAGTGGAATTGGACCTTAACGCTTTCATCGGTTGCTTAGGATGGTAGTTGTAGGCATGGTTCGAAGAAACCCAAACTAGTTCTCTTAGAGATCTTTCCAACGAGTCAGAAAAGTCCAAATTCCAACCAAATGGCTAGGAGTTATGACCCTGCCAAGTGGAGAAACCAAAATTTCATATTTTTTTGAAAATTTGAATTTTGTAAATAGTTTCTCACCTTCCAATTGTTCATTTTGATTTCCAAGGGTAAGGTGACCCTTCATATTCTGTGCAAATGTATATATTTTGAATTGGAAGTGAATAAAACAATTTTTGGAGACAATACACAACTCCTAGCAAGTTTGCCTACTTGTAGAAACTCAATTGTACATTTTTTATACATGTGCATTACAATACTACATGCTCAACACGTTCTGGCAAACCTTATTTTTAGCACTAGGCACTCAGTTGAACATTAGTTCTGCTTATCATCCAAAAACGAACGATCAATCTAAAAGAGTGAACCAAGTTCTAGAAGATCTCCTAGGGATGTATTGCATGGATCAACAATACAAGTGGGAGGAATACCTTCCACTAGTGGAATTTGCTTATAACAATTTATATCATTTTGCATTGAAGATGGCTCCATTTGAAACATTGTATGGTAGAAAGTGCCAAACTCCTATAAGTTGGAACAAACTAGAGGATATGATTAGCATTGGGCCAGAAATGCTTATGGAAATGGAGGATGAAGTCAAAATGATATGTGAAATATTAGCAAAAGATAATTCAAGACAAAAAGCTATGCAAATGCAAAGCAAACTCTACGACAATTCTCAGTTGGAGACAAGGTCTTGTTAAGGGTTAAACCCCATAAAAGTTCAAATAAGTTTGGCAAGTCTTCCAAGATAGCACCTAGATATGTTGGACCATTTGATGTGATTGAAGTAGTCAACCTCGTAGCATACTGAATAGCTCTACCTCCTGCTCTTGCTAGATTGCATAATGTTTTTCATGTGTCTTATCTTAAAAAGTATGTGTCTAGTTTTATTCATATACTTGATTGGAATGTTATCTAGGTCCAAGATCCAGGGGTGGTAACAATCGAGCCTCTCTGATTGTTTGAGGTTCGCAATATCCACTTGCGTAACTGATATATAACTCAATGCAAGGTCTAGTGGGACCAGCATGCAAAAGATAGTGCCACCTGAGACGACTATGAAGACTTCCATAAAAGATTTCCACATCTTTTTGGATAAGATAGATTTTCTGTTTGCAAATAAAAGAATTTATTTTCTTCTTAAGTTATTGCTTTTCAAGATTTTACTAATCATCAGGGATGATGAATTTTAAGGGGGGGGAGATGTCACATGCTATTTTTGTGAGTAATTAAAACATGTTATTGTTTAAATTATTTTACTGTTTAATAAGGCAAGACTACGCAAAGGAAATGAATTAATTATGTTTTCATAATTAGAATTTGATTATGGTTTATGATGCCATGCTTTGTTAACATGAGAATGCATTTGTACTATTAATGTTGGAAAAGGTCTGGACAACTAAGAGGGGGGTGAATCAGTTGTCAAGAATTCTGAACTTTTTCTACTTGAATCTTCCTTCACAACTTATAATCTATTTAATGAAATAAATATTTAAGCATCACATAAGCAGAAATAAAAATAACACACTTGACACCGAGATTTTTGATGTGGAAACCCGGTTAAGGGAAAAACCACAGTGGGGGTTAACCCACAAAAATTAATACCTTGTTAAAAGTATTTTTACAAATGGGAATGCACATGCATTAGGGCTCACTGCCCAGAGCTCACTACTCAAAACAAGGCTCACTTCCTATCGAAAGTATTACAAGAGAGTAACAGAGATTTGAACTGATTAATAGCATCTGCCCATGCATGAAATTCAGTTCCGGTTAAGTACATAAACTGATTTGACACATTTCATCTTTACTCGGCTCTTCTTATTGATCTGCCTTTATTCGCACTTGGGAATCCTGATCCTTTCACACATACACCTTATTCGTATACACCTCACACTTGAATCATCTAATTTCATTTGTTATATATATCTGCAACATGATCTACAATCATTCTGTCAGTCAGCTTCAACAATACTTAGAACACTTAAGAATGCTCTACTCTGTCGGCTAGATCTATGCATAACTTAAGTTGTGGACCAAAACTTGCTCTTGGAAATCATTACTCATGTCGGCCATAACCACTGAATGCCACCATCTATCCAACAAGCAACTTCCATACATCCGGAATCAATATCTTCTACAAGGTCTGCCTATTCTTCTTCTGTCTGCTCTGTTAGACTGTAACCTGATACTCAAATGCTAATATCTTTTGAATCCTTTATCACCAGAGGACAAAACTCTGGATTTAGAGTGTCTTTGCAATGCTGTCAACTACCTTAGATCTGTAACATTCCATGTCTTTCCACCGGAGAGATCCGGACCAAAATATCAGACTCTATTACTGCTCTGTTCCTAATTGCCCAGACTTAGACAAATTTTAATTCTGACTTCCAGTATGAACAACTTGTGTTATGCGGATGTCTAGGATGATCTTAGTTGCCATCAATGACAAAACCTATCAACTCAATGTAGTGTCTCTTGCCAACAATAAATGTCTTAGAGATATTTGAATAATAATTTGTTCATGAAAATTATGTTCTAATTTGATGTTTATGTTATAATCTCATTTGGATAAACAAAATTTAGACTAACTACATTTATTTTCTGTGAGGTGAATGTAGGAGTATAGGGTACTCTCTTGAAGTTGAGGGAGAGTATCACTGAGGAGAGAATTGCATATTGGGAAAGGATTCTAATGGAATCATAACATCATGAGAACTACAAACACTCACATAGAATACAATTTATAGTTATTTTGAATGGTCGTAATTACCTTTTTAGGATTGATCTGTTCATCTGTGTTTTCCTTGTGAGTGAAATGTGATCATGTTTGCAAATGTTAGTTTAATAAGTTATCTTTGATGAATGATGTTTTTCTTTCTTGGGCTGTCGATAAATGTTGATATTAACGATTATTATTATTATCGAATATTAATAATAGTCGATAATATCATTTTTAATCTATTGGATTACCATTAAGAGAGAATGTTATTAATAATATTAATAATGATAATATTGATAACATAAGTTATTAATATTATCACTATTAATAATAATAATAATATTATTATTATCAACTCTTATGAGTCGAATCTTGTTTGAATCAATAGTCACATGGTAATGTGGAGAGCAAAGTCAACTTAGTGGAGTTGCATTAAAAGCCATAAGGGAGTTGCGGCTCCCAACCACCACTTAAGTGCAACAAATTAATTGACTTCTTAACTCCAACTAGAGTGAGGGCATGAGTCTCTCAAAAGTTGTTTAGAATGACATACAAATTGGTGTTTGAATGCTTGGATTAGGGGAACTTCAGAGGGGATAAAATGAGAAGCTTGTTTTGATTTTGGGTAAGAGAAGACGGGTGACAGAAAATAGAGAAGGGGCTTGGGAAGAACAAAAGGAAAATAGAGTAGAAGCTTCTCGACATTGGGAAACTGGAACTCTGAATCTTTGTTTGTTTTGCTATTCAAATCGTTATGTCTCTGCAATCTTTGTGTGCATATATTATGAAAGATTGTTTGCAATGAAAGTTTGTTTGCTTTGGAACAAATCGATACAACTTTCAAATAATATATTGTCTCCTTTCCAGTAGTAGGGTTTTGTCTTAGTTTTTAAGCTTCAGTAAAACTATCTGGCATGATTGAACAAAATCAAGAGCTATCATTGTTGTGGGAAAAATATATGTTAATTTGAATATACACTTATAGTTAGATGCATAATATGTATTATCATAGTAGAGGTCTTTGATTTTGAAAAGATAATACTTGTATATACATAGTTATGCAAATACCTATGCATATACAGACATGCAATAGTTAAGAATAGCATTGTACACTGTTGAAGCCATTTTCATTATTAAATTCATGTAAGGTGTGGAAATCTCACATACTAAAAATAGTATTCCAAAAAGCAGTGCTCTTTCTAAATAAGCAAAGTGATTCATTTATCAATCAAAATATTCATAGTTGCACAATAATGGCAAGTTTCAAAGAAATTCAATTTCATACACTAAAAGAGTGTTACATTTACATACACCACATAGGGTGTTACATTACATTTGTTTCCATGTTACAAGTACAAAATGTTACATCAATTATTTCAGTTACTTCAATGAAAGTATTCATACAATTTTCAGATTGGCTATGCAAGCCATACCAAGAATAATACAAAGGAACATATATACATCATGAATCATATAATATAAAATGCTCTGTCCTCAACCGCCGTGACCCTAATGGTCTTCCACACGCAGAGGCCAAGAGTGTGGTTAAGGCACTTTTCCACCCAACCATGAAGTATTGGACTTCCCCGGGTTTCTTCCTAACTCGAAGAAAGCACCGACCCTGCACGAGGAGCCTAGCAACCTGGAACGGTAAAGGTAGGAGGGAATCTCTCAATGCGTGCCTGATGCCTATATGCATTCCTAAACTAGAATGACATAGTTTTTGCATACACGATGTGGTAGAGACATATAATATATTTTCTAGGCTTTTCTAACCCATCTATTTCAATGGTACAATAGCTATGGCCAAAGCAATAATAAACAAGTAATAATTTAGAAAAAAGTAAATTACCATCTCTGGGAGCCCACATTTGGCATCCCATCCCGGAAGTAATTACAAAGAAAGAATAAATATAACATTTCTCATAGTTCAAAAGAATAAATTTGTTCAAGTTTCAAACATTTGCTAACATTGTTTTCTTTCGGAAAATTAGAATTTACTCAAAAGTTTATTATTCTGGTTTGCATAATTTGCCCGGATACTAAGTTACCATTTCAATGATTTGTAATAATCTTTCAAGAAAGGTCGCTTTTCTAGTCTTGTTATGTAAGAGAATTGTTTGAAATAACATTTGTCTGCTAGTTTTTCCATTACTTCAAATTAGACAATCCTATCCTGGAAGGTAAGCTCAACATACACATACAAAAACAAGTCAACTCTATTGCAAAATTAATTCATAATAGTACATGCATTTTAGTAGTTACTTTCTTGCAAAAGACAGTGTGAGTCTGCTTTTACTTAACAAGAATGAAAATTATGATGGTATAAGCATACTATACATCAATCTACTACAGGAGATACAATAGGCTACATAAATCAGAAAAAGAAGAAAGAACGCAACTACCGAAATAAAGAAAGTTGAGACAAGAACATCTAATAAAGCCAATCAAATATCACAGAGGCAGAAATAATAGGTTATAGGAATACACTCTGTTGCTATAAGATAACACTCTGCTACAGGAAAAGTGATATACGTCTATAAGAATAATGCATGTTGTGACAGAAAATGACTAAACTGCAATAGGAATAACGATCACTAATTATTATATATCTCTAAATTGACAAACTGGGTATGGCTACATTTTGGATATGATTTACAAAACTAAGTGGCACACCTTATATCAAAATTGTAGAGAAACCTAGTTTTTAAATCGGAAGTTATTGGTGATGCAATAGACGGTTTTGAGAGAGACAAAATGTGTAAGATATATACAGTTACTAATTTTTACATATCTCAAAAAGGACAAACTGGGTAAGGCTAATTTTAAGATATGTTTTAAATAACTAAGGGATACACCTTATATAAATATTTTAGAGAAACCCAGTTCGTAAAATGAAAGTTATGGGTGACACAACAGACTGTTTTATCAGAGACGAAATAGCACATTCCAGATGAAAACATTAAGACAGATCATGCAGATCAATTTAGCATGCAAGCCTATATACAAATTTAATTAGAGATATAAACCAGTAAATAAGGTATCTGATGGATCGTCACAATCCTCCAGACTACTCTTTTGCCTCTTGTAGCTACTGGTCTCCTCCTTGCAGTTGTTGCTTCCCTTTTTTTGCAGATGATCACTTCTCATTTTTCTATCTGTTGCTACTGGTATTCTATGATCTACTGTGTTCTCCTCACTTTTCCACCGTTCCTCTTTGTGTCCTTTGCTAAATCTTCAATTCCTTTTGTCTCTGTTCTTAACTCTTTAGAATGAATATTGTGAATGAATCTTGTGTGTTGTGAGAATGAGGGTTCTTCTCTTTTTATTATTTTCTTTTCTTCTCTTCTTTCTTTCTTTTTCCATTTTTTTTTGTTTTGTTTTTGTGTTTTTTTTTTTCTAAATTTATGTCTCTTTTCCTATTATTTAATTGTTTTTATCCTTTGTTTTATTTTCTAATTTTGTTTTATTTTTCTTGGTTTTATTTCTAATTTATCAAATAAAACACATATTTCTATTTTCGAAAACTTATATTTAATAACTAATTTAATTTTGCAACACGATCATTTCTAAAATAATAAATAATAATAATTCTAACTTTGAATAAAAAAATCAATAAATAATTTTAAACCACTTTTTATTTTTCTATGAGCATTTAATATTAACTACCAATTAATTAAATAACCAACTATAACATAATAAAATAAGAAGCAACATAATATGATTAATTAATGCAATTCTAATGCAACTATATGCATCTAAGTGTCAATGTGTGAGAGAGAGACCACTCCATCCTAACCCTGCCAGGTGGCTAACCTCCTCTACCTTAACCACACCCTTGTCTTCGACACCCTACAACTCATGAAAGCTTAGATTTCCTATTAATAGGTTAGTGTCCAAATAGCTGAAGCACTATAATTTATCATTCCAAAATAACATTTTCTATATTGCATCATTTCAGAATAAAATAATATTCATTACATTTCATCTTTTCAAATGAAATAATAATATCCACTTATTTCATCTTTCAAAATAAAATAACACAGTTATCCATAAAACAATTCCACATATAGTAAGTTCCAAATGTATCAAAGACTAAGACGTGACAATTCACCAATGATGGGAATCGGCCAGAGAAGGTTTGTTAGTTAATTTTTATACATTGATAAGTTTGTTTTGTTGAGAGGAACCTCCTGCAACGAAATAATGAAAATGCATGAAATAACAGAAATAGCAGAACACAGAAGGAATTTATTGATCGCAAGCCACTTCACGGGGGCAACCTCCTTTGAGCAAGCTCAATACAATAAACTCGTGGATGCCTTCATTGGCCTCAACACGTACTTATATACTAAGTCTAATATAAACAACTATTACTCCCCATGAATGTGGAATAATACAATATACTCACGGGATGACTTATAAAGCATATGCGTCCAACAACAATATACTAACAAAGTAAAGAGAAGGGTTAAACATGGGTTCCTAACATCCCCTCCCTCTTAGAAAATCATTGTCCTCAAAGCTTAATATGTGGAAATTGTTGCTGAATCTGAAGGAGTGGTTCCCATGTAGCATCCTCTGGTTGCATTCCGTGCCACTGAATTAATACCCCTGTGATGGATCAAGAGTGAAGCTGACGAGTGCGCCTGTTGAGGATGGCCTCCGGCTCCAAAATGATGGATCCTTCATTATCCAGTTCTGGTAAAATAGTTTGTGCTTTGATGTTGGTGCCAAGAACTTTCTTTAGACAAGAGACATGAAATACTGGATGAATGCGGGAAGAAGGAGGAAGCTCTAATTTATAAGCAACTGACCCAATCTTCTGAAGAACCTTATATGGTCCATAGAACTTTGGAGCCACCTTATGACGCCCTTTGAGTTTCACAGAGGATTGCTTGTATGGCTGTAGACGAAGAAAAACCATATCACCTACTTGAAAAATGTATTCAAAACGGTGCTGATCGGCTTGTTGTTTCATTCGATTTCTTGCCATGTGAAGATTGTCCTACAAAATGTGAAGAATCTGATCTCAGGTTCAGAGAACCGTGTCAACTGCCTGAACTAGTGAACTGCTGGGGGTGTATGGAAGGAGCACTAGTGGTGCCTGACCATAGACTACTTCATATGGAGTCATTTTAGATGTAGTGTGGTAGGAGGTATTGCACCACCATTCAACGAGAGGGAGCCACTTTGGCCATTGATGTTGTTGTTCTGAGGTGAAGCAATGAAGATAAGTTTCCAAACATTTGTTGATAACTTCAGTGTGACCATCTGTTTGTGGGTGATACCTTGAACTCATATTCAGTTTGGTGCCAATGTGGCGAAATAGTTTTGTCAAAAAATGACTGGTGAAAGTTGCATCACGATCTGAGACAATGGAAGAAGGGATTCCATGAAGACGGAAGATCTGGTCCATGAAAATCTGTGTGATTGAGGAGGCGGTATAGGGATGGCTGAGGGCACAAAAATGACTATATTTGGAGAGGTGATCAACCACAACCAAGATCACTATCTTCCCTCTAGATTTAGGGAGCCCTTCAATGAAATCCATAGAAATATCTGTCCAAATCCATGTAGGGATGGACAAGGGTTCGAGCAATCTAGGAAGGAGTGTCATTTCACCCTTGTTGCGCTGGCAGGTATCACATTTAGCCACCATCTATTGAATTGCCCTTTTCATTCCCTTCTAAAAGAAGTTACGCTGTGCCCGCTCATAAGTTTTGAGGAACCCAAAGTGCCCTGTCGATGGAGAAGCATGGATTTCATAGAAGATAGCCTATTGAAGATCTGTGCTCTGGGGAAGCACCAGATGACCCTTATATCTCAGAGAAGCACCGTCCCAAGAGTAATGCAATACAACAAAAGGGTTATTGGCCAACAATTGGATGATTTGAGATAATGAGGAGTCATTGACAAAACTCTACTGAACATATTCCAACCAATTTGGAACAAGCATAGAAATAGCTAAAAGAGAAGCTTGGTCATCAAATGTGTGAGAAAGAGCATCCGCCACAATATTGTCCTTAGCCTTCTTGTAAGTGATCTCATAGTCATAACCCATGAGTTTGCTAACCCATTTTTGTTGTGCTAGGGAGGAGACCCGTTGTTCCAGGAAATATTTCAGACTCTGGTGATCAGTCTGTAGACAGCAAATTAGTTTAAGTAAATAAATGATGTAATTAGTTGTCGGTACCAAGCGACGGGTCAGGTAGTTTGGAGTCGGTACCAACGACTGGCATCACAACCAACCTTGGCCATGAGTATTTAAATCATCAATGCATTGTAGTGGGGACATGTGTGTACTTGATGATAGTTGATACGTAGAGATATTGGAGTTTTGATATATGTTGTTGTCATGAACATGGTAATGTTTTCTATAAATCAATGAATGAACACAATGGTCCATTTTGAGTAATTCTGTTCTGTTCGTGTAATGCACTATACTACTACTTCATTATTTTTGTTTACTTCATATTCTGTAAAACACACCATATTGTGGTAAACATTTGGCGCCGTTGCCGGTTCAAAAATAGGTCGAGGGTGACAAGTTGATGACAAGTTGAGTCGTCGTAGACCATAGATGACAAGTTGAGTCGTCAGAGACCATCGGATGACAAGTTGGTTATCGATGACAAGTTGAGTCGTCAGAAACCATCGGACAAGTGGCATCGTCAGAAACGAGCAAACCGTCAGGTGTAACCAGGGTCGAGAAAAACATGATAAGATGGCAGCATAATGGGGCAACTGATCCACACCGACGAGGAATTACAAAATAGAAGGCAAGTAGAAGAAATAGCACAAGAAATTCAAGAAGAACGTGAGGGAAGCGACAGAGAAGAGAATGAACCAAGAAGCTGAGAAGATGATTTAACGCAAGAACTGGTAAAACTATGGCTATTGTCAGTTGAGCAGTATGTGAGAAACGAATCCATCTGCAGGGAGGTTCCAGAGGAGGTTATTGGAGAAAACCTGCGTGTCAATAGTGAAGTAGACAACCTTATGAACCACATTCCTCGACTCATAGCAAGGAATTTGATAACCTTCCAAGACCTTTGAGAAGAAAGAGAGAGGGAATTGCGACAACAACAAGTACTTAGGAGGTATGAGGAGTGTATGAAACAAGAGGAGGAAGAACGTGACGCCAATCACCGTCACACGCCATACAACTGACAGGGGTAAGCATAATTAATGCCCATACAACTTAATAAGGACAAGAATAAAATACCAGTTGGGCAAGAAACACCAAAAGAAATATTGAGAAGATCACTAAGACCAAGGGAACAAGAGGAACGCAGAAAAAGATTAAAATAAATTATTGAAAAATAAAATGAACGACATGAAGAAATAAATCTTGGTGAGATCTATAGGGAAGGGGTTGATGAGCAAAACTTTAGAACACCAATAACAAATAGAGAAAAAGAAAATGGGAAGAAACTGACAGAAGAACTAGAGGATAACATATGTTGTATTGTGGCATTGTCCATTTCAGACGAAAGGCCAAGGATCAGAGGACTTGAGCCCAAGACCCCTACGCAGAGGGAGTACCAGAGAGAACCAGAGGTGACTCAAAGTGTAGAGGACGTCGAGAAAGGACATGGGAAGGAACCGTACGTGGCCGACAGTGTCAGGAGGACACTAGAACGACATGGTAGAACCAGTCCAATTGGGTCAAAGACATAGAGAGGGTACCCCGGGAAAAAGATGGTGACTCCTCCGACAAGTGAAAGGCAGAAGTTGCTGAAGTTCATGGGGAACGGGTCAGAGGATCCTGTCCGGCACTGTAAAACTTGTGAAACCATATGGGTGGCAAATGGATAAGAAGATGAAGACTACTGGGTAAAAGTATTCCAAGCAACGCTAAGAGGTATAGCTATTGACTGGTATACAGATCTAGAGGCAACACAGAAGACCTCATGGGATGGATTGAGGAAAACCTTTGAGAATGAGTTTAAGCTTCTAAGGGATGACAATGAGATTGTAGCAGAAATCTACAACACCAGACAAGGGAAAAATGAAAATGTAAGAGCATACAATAGGAGGCTCAAAGAACTACTCAAAAAACTGGAAACCTAGCCAGCTGATGGACTGAAAAAGAGATGGTTCATCGAAGGGTTACTTCCGTCATTAAGGAAAAATATGAAAGTCGTACCACCATCATTGTACGCTGAAGCGTACAATCGAGCGATGGATATAGAAAGCAAGAACAAAACATCTTCCCAGAGTAAGAGGAGGACCGAAGACAATGAAAGTATGGGTGATGACAGCAGTGAGGGCGAGTCAAAAACCATCTAAGCACTGAGGAGAGATATGATTCATATGATGAAAGAACTGAAGGCTGATAAAGAACCAACTAAAGAAGGCTGAGAAGTATGGTGCACCGATTGCAATGGGGAAGGTCGCGTAAAAACAAATTGTCCAAAGAAGTTATTCTGTGATAACTACCAGGTAATGGGACATTCAATCAAGGAATGCACATTTAATCTAAAAGCAAGAAGTACTCAGGTGCTTTTTACACAAGGAGAATCATCAACTCTGCCGAGGACACCCCCGAAGCCTCAGAATAGTTCGAATGCATCCCCTGGAGGTTACCGGAATAACATGAGTAACAATAATAGCCCCAGAAACATATTGCAGTACGACAGCAAGGGGTGACCCATGATATAGTGTCGACAATGCAATGAATGGGGACACTTTGCAAGGGAATGCCTGAACAATAATCAGAACAAAATAAATGCATTATGCAAGTGGTGTGGGCCTAGGGATCACGAAGAAAAAAATTGCCCGAAGCAGAAAGGGGTGAACCTCATCAGTTTCAAGAAAAATGATGAAGAGATCCTTGCGGTTACCCGAGCACAATGGAAAAATGACGTATCCAGATCTGAGAACTGAGAAGGAGAGACTTCGGGAGGCTAGAAAAGAAGTAGATATGGCAATGAAAATGGAGGGGAAGAACAGAAAAATAACTATCGTATGACTAGAGTCAAATAAGAGTATTGTAAATTAGGTGTTACAAACCACTGTATCGGTCATAATAGCAGATCTTCTATAGAGCATGCCACAACTGAGGATGGCAATCTCGAAGGCGATAGAAGGGAACCCAAATGGGCAAACAAAAGATGAAGATGTCATAGTGGAGCCACCGCTAGAAGGAGAACAAGTCATCAACCCAAGATTGTTGGCAGTTAACAATGGCAAGAATCCAGCTGTTGTACACATGTCAATTGGTGGATGCTACCTGACGAACACAATAATTGATGGTGGATCAGGAGTGAATGTGTTAACATAAGATACGTGGAAGTGCTTGGGAAAACCTACATTATGGCCACAAAATTTCTAGTTACTGGGAGCAGACCAACACATAATTAAAGGCTACGAGTGCTAATGGCTCAAAAAGTGAAGATTGGCACCCAACCCTTTCTGTTAAACTTTGTAGTCATAACAACACAAAATGCGTCATACGATGCATTACTCAACTGAGGGTAGCTGATAGCCGCCAAGGCCAACCACAATTGGAAAAAGAACACATTGTCAATAGAGAACAAAGGTAAGAAGATTGTCATAGATTTGAGAACACAGGCTGTAAGTGAAGAACTAGCATCAGATTCTGATTCAGACGGAGGGGAGTCAGTTGGCAGAGGACCAATGGAACCTGATGAGGAAGGAGTATTAAAATTGCAAGAATGTTATGAGGATGAAACTAATTCAATTAGTGGGCTCTTCCACTGGCAGATGGAGGACTATGAGTTCTTCAAGCCGGAATGTAACATGATCTCGATAAAGGAAATCAGTGAGAACTCTGAGATGAATGCAGACATAGAAGGTGATGGAAGAGAACAAAAAGAAGACAAATTGGAAGGAAATGACGACCAACACATATTCCCAACTGCCTTCGGGGAATACACAAAAGGAATAGCTGAGATAGACAGTACACCTACTCACAACTTTGGAGCCAAGGGGAAGATCAAGTACAAGGAACCATCCATGAAAAAGCTAAATCTGGGTGAAGACAGTAACCTTCGAGTAATACTAGTAGGGGATGATTGGAATCCCGTCCTCAAAGCAGCGGCATTCAGGATCTTCATGGAGTATAAGGAGGTGTTTGCTTGGACATACAAGGACTTGAAAGGAATCCCTCCAGAACTATGTGTTCATAAGATTCCACTAATACCAGGAGCACATCCAGTAAGAAAACGACCATACAGAATGAATAGAAATTATGCGGCCAAAGTTCAAGAGGAGATAGAGAAGATGTTGGAGGCTAGAGTCATATTCAAGGTAGAAACTAGCGAATGGGTCTCCCCCATCGTCGTATCACTCAAAAAAGAGGGTGGATAGATTAGAATATGTGTAGATTTTAGATGCTTGAATGCATTTACTATCAAGGATCCATTTCCCATTCCGTTTACAGACTCAATTCCAGAAGAAGTAGCTGGTCACGAAATGTATTCGTTCATGGATGGATTCTCGGGGTATAACCAAATTAGTATTGTTGAGGAGGATAAATTGAAGATGACATTTGTGGTCGAGGATGGTGTCTATGCATACAATCGGATGCCGTTTGGTCTCTGTAATGCACCGGCAACCTTCCAAAGAATCATTTTGCATATTTTTTTATAAAATGTCAGTTAGAAATTTTAAGGCATTTTTAGATGATTGGTCAATCTATATCGATCGACAAACACATCTAAAGGCACTTGCTGAATGTATGGAGCATTGCAGAGCCGCATGGTTGGCACTGAATCCAAAAAAGTGTCGATTCATGGTGGCACAAGGGAACTTGTTGGGTCACATTGTATGCAAAGCGGGACTGAAAGCAAATCCGGATAAGATACGGGTGATTGTGGAGATGGAAGCCCCGAGTGACATCACAGGAATAAAATCATTCCTTAGTCATGTCAGATATTACAGACGGTTCATAAAGAATTTTGCCCAGATCTCTTGCCCACTCGACATGTTGACAAGGAAGGGAGTTCAGTTCGTATGGTCTGATGAACACCAGAAGGCATTCAAGGAGTTAAAGACCAGATTGATAAGTGCACCCATACTGGCATACCTGAATTGGGATAAAGAGTTCCAATGTACACGTTGATGCCTCAAACTTTGCAATCGGGGCCATATTAGCACAGGTGGGACCCCATGGTCTGGACCACCCAGTGTATTTTGCCAGTAGATTACTTTCAAGGGTAGAAAGAAATTATAGCACAACCGAGAGGGAGGCTCTCAGAATGGCGTATTCAGTGCAAAAATTTCAGCACTACCTACTGGCAACACCATTTACATTCTATGTTGACCATCAAGCACTCATGTACTTGGTGAATAAATCGATCATTCAGGGGAGAATCAATAGATGGCTACTCCTCTTGCAGGAATTTACTTTCACGATCATAGTACAACCTAGGAAGAGTCATATAATAGCAGATCAGTTGTCACACATTGGGTCGTGGGAACCAGCCGAAGGAGTAAATGAAGACTTCCTCGATGCTCATCTCTTCCAGATTGCAGCACTGTCATCATGGAACGAGAAGATCAGTGAATACTTGTCGACGTCAACATTCCCTCAGGGAATGCCTTCAAATGAGAGGAGAAGGATTGCACTGAAAAGCGAGACATTCCATCTCATAAATTGGTTGCTCTATAAGATGGGACCAGATCATATATTGAGGAGATGTGTCATGGAAGAAGAAATAAAGGGTGTACTAGAAGAAGCACATAAAGGATTGGCAGGAGGGCACATGGGTCCAGATGCCACAGTTAGAAAAATTTTGCTAGCCGGACTATGGTGGCCAACATTGTATGCAGATGCAAAAGAATGGGTATTGGAGTGCGACACATGCTAGAGAGTAGGGAAACCATTGAGGAGGGACTACATGCCCCTGTGGCCAACCTAGCCTCAAGAACTCTTCGAGAGGTGGGGACTAGATTTTGTGGGACCATTGAAGGTCAGCCAACTGTATCGTTGTCGGTAGATAGTGGTAGCCACCGCGTATTTGACAAAATGGGCAGAGGCAAGAGCACTGGAGGATAACACTGCCTTAAGTACTACAAGATTCATCTATGAACAAATAGTAACAATGTACGGCATACCCATGCACCTGACAAGTGATCATGGGGGACACTTCGTCAACCATGTGATCCAACTGATGACAACGGAGTTTAAGATCTTTCATACACTGTCGAGTTCGTACTACCCAAGAGCGAATGGGCAAGCAAAATCAACAAATAAAGTGTTAATTTTGGTGATCCATAAGTCCTGTGGGATAGAAGGGGTAGATTGGGAAGAAAGAGTACCAGCTATACTATGGGCTTATCAGACGACGTACAAGGTAACCATGGGACACACCATTCCAACTCATGTATGGCCAAGAAGCAGTGGTACTAATGGAATACCTAGTCCCAAGCCTAAGAATAGCAGTAGAGAACAGACTGGGGGACATAAAGAGCTTGCAAGAACGGCTACTCCAACTGAACAAACTTGATAAAAAATGGATCATGGCTTAGTGGTCCACAGAAGTGATGTAGAAGAGGAGTAAATTCTGGCATGACAAACACATCTAGCGAATGAACTTCTGACCGGGACAGTTAGTCTTGAAGTATAACTGTCGTAACGAGATCAAACCCAATAAGTTCAAGGTTCGTTGGTTAGGACCGTTCAGGGTATGGGAGATATTGGACAATGGGGCTATAAGACTCAATAACCTTGACAAAACCCCAATCAATGACATAGTGAACAGGTCAAAGCTGAAGAAATATAAGCAGAAAAGGGAAGAGACAATAGAAATCAACATGTTGGGATACGTAGTGATGGAAGACACAACAAAGGGGACTGATGGAATATGCTTCCCGAGTGCACCATATGAACCTGTAACTGGGTTCTTTGGACCGAGAACAATGTAAACCGACATTTGAGAAGGAATGGTCAATAGTGACATCATTGAAAATGGTGAGGACACCCAAAATGAGGAAGAACAGACGTGGACCCAGTGGATAGCAGAATGCAATAAGGTAAGAGATAAATATGAATTTTTATTATGAAGAAAAATAAAAACCCCAGTGAGAAGGTATGTAGCGGAGAGTATGTTCATAATTGAAAGGTCACCTTATGACAATGAGGTTCTGCAACTAAAAATGAAGAACCAAGGAACCCCACCTATCCAGATTCCAAGAAGTCAAATTTGGAAAGCAAAGTTCAGGATCAAGAGTATGAAGATGAACAGTGATGGAAGAACATTCCAGTGGGCCCAAGAACCGATGGGGTGGAACATGAGGATGATGCAAGATGAGAATATAGTAGTTGATCGGATATGGGAACTTGAAGAAGTTGATCAATGCTACTCTAATGATTGCCTCTGACATAAAGGGTATATACAATATATATTCCGCCACATGACAGAAATTGAGGTTGTGGAAGACAAAATCGAGGTCGTGGAAGATAAAGAGACTGAGGCAATCGAGACGACGCAACAGCGTGAAGGCAAGGAAAAAATAGATTAGGCAAAAAAGGTCGTACAACTAGACTATACGATGTACGACCAGGTCGTACGACATATGGCTAAGTCGTACGATGTACGACTAAGTCATACGCCGTAGGACCCCCACTTACCCGCTAGTGCAAATAAAACTCGTACTCTTTGCAAAAGAAAAAAAATAGAAATTTGCTATATCAGTTGGCCGTACAGAAGGCGGGAGTCTGAAGAGGTAGAAATCATTCTGGCCGTATGAAGGAGAGAATCTTCAGACCGTACAATTCACAGAGGCCGCCATATGAAGTTAGAAAGGCCGTACCAAATCATCCAAACACAGGCGTAAGTCCGTTGATGTAACGAATTGGAATTTTTGGCATTGTATATTTACCAGTGTTGAAGCTGCTAAAGATAAAATGGACAAAGGGAAAAAGATTGCATCTTACAGGCCGAAGATTGCATCGGAGGAGAAGAAAAAACCAAGTGCTGATATAGGAACGAAGGCCATCACCTGGGAAAGCCTAACGGGAAATGAGTGCATTCAATGGTGGAAAAATACACCCGAAAATAATGTGCTAGAAATAGCATTAAAACACGCCTAGGTCAACAAAGCAATACTGATGCCCTACTTCAATGCCGGGGAGTTCGAACCGTACTTGAAGGCCATGGTCGACAACTTTTTCCAGCACTCCAACATGTCCATTATTGAGTATCGGGGCCATATAATCACAGTATCATTCTGGCCACAAGATTTCACCAGAATGATGGGAGTTCCAGCCATCGACACGAGTGTGGTGAAACCGGGCTGAATGACACAGCAGCACAAAGAGACCCTAATCTAAAGGGTATGTCAAAGTGACCTCACAGACAGAAAAAGATACTATTTGGAATTCAGGTAATCGGGGTTTGAGGAAAAATTTATTAGCAAATGAAGAATGGAAATGTATCATGGATGTAATGAAATGCAGATTGATGGGTTCCAATAGGGCATTAGACATCGCCTTATGGATGGTCGACTATATGATTGGACCGAGTGTTGGCAAGGTCTACAATTGGGCAAGGTATTTGACGGAGATGATCAGGGAATTTTTATCTCAGCGGCACAAGGTATTCTACATGATGTAGCACGCCATTGCCCTCTTTCGCGATGTTGTCCATACCTAGGTTCCAGTCGACAAGTGGGGTGGGCTATAACCGATATCACAGATAGAGCTGGGGTGGCCTACAACCTTCTATTGGAAAGGCCTAGATACAGCTCATGGGGAAGAGCCATCACGACGGCCAAAGAGGAAAAGGAAGCAAAAGGAAACATCCACAGAAAGTGAAGAAGAAGAAGAAGAAGAGGAAGATGAGGAGGAAGAAGAGGAAGACAGGGGGCAATCACCAATAGTAGAAAGTGATTCATCCATAGATGAAATACCTGCACAAAGAATGACACGGAGTGTGGTGAGAGAGGCCACCATGAAGGATGCTGAGGAGAGGGAAAATACAACAGCAACAAACGTGGGACAACCCATGGAGATAGAGAAAACAACAGAAAAAGGGGGGCAACCTAAAGGAGTTCTCGTACTTGCAAAACTCAAATCAACATCATTCACATTACCGGCACCCTCACATAGTACAGAGGAACAGGGCACAACCACACTGCCAGTCAGGATAAGATTGTCAGCAGGAGTCACACCATCACCAGCTACACCTTTGGTGACACCCAGCACAGTTAGCCCAGACTCACCAGTGGAGCCCTCCACAATAGGGGAATTGGTCACATCTCAGGTAGAGCTACCATTAGCATCGGAAGGAGGTCCCCAGGACAAAATATATAGTTGGTTAAGTAGCATTGGCCTAATAGTAGACATGCTTGAAGTACCCTTGCTAAGCCCACTACACATGGTGATAGAGGGTCAGGAGGAGGGCAACACACCAAGGGGGACAGAGAGTGTAGAGCAGCTCAATGTTACTGGCCAGATCACTCAGCAGAGCACTCTACCACAACCAGTACCGGCTACACAGGGGGTAGGGGGACCTTCACAGGGGTCTCCCATGGACATCATGAGCTCCCTAGTGATCACTCCAGTAGAGGAGGAGGAGGATGGATTTCCAGAGGGGTTGACCCTCACAATTTCCAGACCTGACCCCTCACACCCAATAGGTACCATTCAGAAGTATATGGAGGACTTAGAGAACGTGGCAGATTACATGGGGGAGATAGCTAAGATCTCCAAATAGCTAAGATTGGGACAATCACAGGTAGTGGCCCAAGAGGCAACGAGAATCTAGAACTTTGTACAGCTGGGCTGTGAGGAGGAGTTTGCTCAGCATTTCACAGCGAGAGGATGGCCAAAGGTAGACACTAGATACATGCATGACCGATGGAGAGGGTCACGGCCAGTGGTAGGGGGAAGAGACACAGAGGTCATAGAGTCCCTGTTTACCATAGAGAAGGCATATAGGCAAGTATTCTATGAGATGAAGAAAAAGGATGTGATGCTGGAGAAAAAGGAGGAGAGTGAGGCAACCCTACAAACGAAGAAGAAAGAATTAGCTGAGCACATTCAAAGATCTCATGAACAGTTAGCACAGTAGACAAAGGCCACTGAAGCAGAGAAGGCCAGAGCATCAGGCTTAGAGGCCAAGTTGATAGAGATGGAGCCCAAGATGAAGGACATAGGAGTACAGCTTGAGGCAAAGGAGGCAGAAGTGGTGAAAGCCAAAGCACAAGTAATGGAAGCATGTCATATGGTGAAGGCAACAAGAGAAAAGGAGCTAGTGGCCCAACACCAGCTGCAACAAAGGACCGAGGAAGCAAGGAAGTTGCAAGCACAACAACGATCAGCCACCCCAACCTCGTCAGTACACCCAGGGACGTCTTCCCAACCTCCCCACTCTCAGTAGGATGTTTGCGAGTTTTGTCATAATTTTTTCATTTTGATGTGAATGTCGTCTAGAAGACGACAAATTTTGAGGGGGGATAGATGTAGACAACAAATTAGTTTAAGTAAATAAATGATGTAATTAGTTGTCGGTACGAACCGACGGGTCGGGTAGTTTGGAGTCGGTACTAATGGTTGGCATCACAACCAACCTTGGCCATGAGTATTTAAATCATCAATGCATTGTAGTGGGGACATGTGTGTACTTGATGATAGTTGATACATGGAGATATTGGAGTTATGATATATGTTGCTGTCATGAACATGGTAATGTTTTCTGTAAATCAATGAATGAACACAATGGTCCATTTTGAGTAATTCTGTTCTGTTCGTGTAATGCACTATACTACTACTTCATTATTTCTATTTACTTCATATTCTGTAAAACACACCTTATTGTGGTAAACACAGTCTTGATGCAGAATGATTCCCTAATAGGTATGGCCGCCACTTCTGTATTGCATGTAAAATAGCCATCATTTCCTTCTCATATGTAGAGAGTACTAAATTCTTACCTGAACCAACCCTAGGGCTTCCATCATTGTGCCGGGATGAAACATTTTAACCTCAGATCGGATTGCATCCTTTAGACCACTGACAAAACAACTCCTGAAGAATTCATCAGACAATCCCTCTGTGTGATTGACCAGTTTCTCAAATTCTGTCTGATATTCTCTCACAGTGCTAGTTTGGCGAAGTTTAGTGAGTGCTCCTGTGAAGTCATCAAAAGCACTAGGGCTAAATCGTTACAAAATGAGTTTGCAAAAATCTGTCCATTTTGGTTCTTCATGAGCCTTGATGTACCAATGGAACCATTGAAGGGCTTAATATTCCAAATGAAAGGATGCAATTGGGACTTTGTTGACATCAAAAGTATTGTGCAGACTAAAATATTGTTTTGCCCGGTATATCCATCCAATCAGATCATCACCATTGAAGCAAGGAAAATCAAGCTTCGGCCCATGAAAATTGCTGGAAGAAGAGAACCCAGTGTCTGCAGAAGACTCTGGTTGCTGCCTATTGTTCATGGCTGAATGTTGAAGATTGAGGTTGAGAATTTTTTCATCTAGATCTTGCAGTTTGGTCTTGAGGGCTGCAAGTTCATCCTCGATGTTTTTTGCTCCTGTGCAGGTGACAACCATAACCAGGATTTTTTTTTTTGGGAATGGGTAGAAAAACAAAAACAAAAACTTTTTTAGTAAAGGAAAATTTGGATTTGGGAAAAACTCTAATGGGTAATTGGGGTTTGACTAGGTTTTGGACACTTTCTGAGGGACAGGGAAGCAAAAAATGGGGATTTCAGAAGCGGGGTGAAAGAATGGGAAAATTTGTCCGAGGGACAAAGGAGCAGAAATAGGAAATGAACACTGTGGCAAAATTTGAAGGCGATTGGGTGAGAATCGAAGAAGTTATGACAAACCCTAAAAATAGACAAATGTGGGATTTCTGGTTCGATAAGTGGAATATGGGATAGGGTCCTCAAGGAAGGAAATATGCAGAATGGAATTTTAGGGGTTCCAGTGAATTTTCAGGGGAAACGGAGCTAAAGCAAGGAAGATATGGCAAAAAAAAAGGATTTTATTTTTTATTTTTTTAAAAATGATTTGCAATGGGATCTGCAAGGGCTCTGGACAGATGCAATGTGCGATTTATTAGATGGCAATAGATATCGACCCTAGGTATGTTCAGCTTCCTAAAGGTTCAGGGGATTTACTCGGCTACCAATGATGTCTAACGACTTGCATATTGGGGCAGTACCCCTCACTCCACGACTCAGGTAAAACTGATAATCGCTTTGCCACAAATGACAGCTCTTGGTTTACCTCACGGATGGGAACTAGTCAATCAGGTAGGGGCCGTTGCCCTTTTCGCTGGCAGGTCCTCTCAATGGGCTAGCTACTTCGGGGTTCCTGTGGTACTCTTCACAATGAGTTTTAGGGCTATGCCCAGGCGCTTCCCATAATTAAGTGGATAGGGATTATTCCCTGATCCGAACCTGCAATTTAAATGAACAATATAGATGCAAAGAAAAAAGAACTACTGCAATAATCACAGCGCCTGGCGGCCACTACGAAAAAAATTCGACAGAAATTCCACCCAGCGAGCCCAAGAAAGCGCTCTGATACTAGATGAGAGGAACCTCCTGCAACAAAATAATGAAAATGCACGAAATAACAGAAATAACAGAACACATAAGGAATTTATTGATCGCAGACCACTTCTAGGGGGCAACCTCCTTTGAGCAAGCTCAATACAATAAACTCGTGGATGCCTTCATTGGCCTCAACACGTACTTATATACTAAGTCTAATCTAAACAACTATTACTCCCCATGAATGTGGGATAATACAATATACTCACGGGACGACTTACAAAGCATATGCGTCCAACAACAATATACTAACAAAGTAAAGAGAAGGGTTAAACACGGGTTCCTAACATTTGTTGTTTGATAGACTGCATAGGGTCTGTAGGAAGGTCGACTCCCAATAGGGAATTGACTGGTATACTTGGTTGACCTAATAGGGTTCGACCCAACATACTTGGTCGACCCCAAATGGGATCAGATAGTTATTTGGAAGCCTCTAAAATGATTGTGAGGGCTTTGTTTGCATAACTGTAATATAGTTTAGAAAACCTTTGCTTCAGTGATGACAACAATATAAAATAAAATTGTTAGGAACAACTATAAATAGGGGAATAAATCTGTTCTAATGACAACATCAATTTAACTTAGACTATGTAGACAGTAATAAACATGGCTGTAACATTAGATACAGTTTGTTAATGTTTAGGTGCATGATGTAAAAAGATCTATGTTCTATGTGGCAAAAGTTCGATATATGGTTGTTTATGCAGTTACAGAATATGAGTAAAAATCTTTGTATCAATCATTGTATTAATATGAGTTATTTGTTTATACAATTATACATAAACCTGTAAATGTATAGACAAACATATACACTTACAATTAGATGCATAATTTGTATTATCATAGTAGAGGTCTCTGATTTTGAAAAGAGAATAAATATATCTCTTGAAATAATACATATATTTATGATGCATTCATGTCTCAGTTGGAAAATGAATGTGTAAACTGTAGTAACTATTTAGAAATAACAAAATTCAGAAATGAATTCTTTGTGTTCTGAAGATTATTGAAAAGTATTATTTTCTAAGAGCTTCATATGTATGATCATCTATTTCTGCATTGGAAATATGTTCTTTTACTTGGTTGTAGTAAAGTCATTACATTGATTGAAAGAAGACTTAGAAAGTCAAAGTAGAGAACATAAGAAACTCTATAGACAAGATTGAGATAGCAGTGTTTGTGATAGATCGACACATATATCTAATATGGATTATGTTTTATATATGAATATTTGGCCAAAGTAATGCATTGACTATGTGCATTGTCGCATCATTGTGTCTTGGATTACATTTCAGTCATAATGTTATACTTAGTTAGAAGTATTTGATAGTTGTATAATTGATTGCATTTAAAAGCACATCGCTAGTTCTCAGATGATGTGGTTCCAAAAGGAACATCCTTATCGGCTTTTCTCGCGATGGGTCTAGTTCTTCTAGTTTGAGGAATACTGAGGAAGCGAAAGCTTCGTGGTTGGACGGTAAATCACTCCGGTGATGATCTACCTCTTTGCAAATCAGTTTGCTGAAATCTTGAGTCGACAGAGTTAGATCAATTTATATTAGTATTCTATATTGTAATCAGATAGATATATGATAGAAAAACAATATTATTCATTTGTAATATGAAGTATTATGAATTTGCTACATGTGAAATAGATGCTTTTATTCATTTATGAAAATGTATAATTCTTGGAAATCAGTAATGTGTATTTTATGGCAAAAGTTTTATTTATCGATGTTATATATCTGTTAATATTATTTAAACAAAACAAAACAAAGCATGTATAAGTACTAGAATTTTAGAGTAAGAAAATTTTAATGAACTAGTAGGTTCGTTACAAAACAACTTTATCAGTCTTCTTTAATCCCATAGATTCTTTAATCTTATGGATGTTGTTCCTTCATTTGAGTACGAGGCTTAAATTTGACAGTCACAAGAATTTTTTTTCCTTCAGTTTAGTTTTCATTATTACCTAACAATTAATTTTTTTAATACAAGTCAAATTTTATATAAAATCATACCAAGGTATTTCAAGTAAATTTAGATACTATGACAGCGTTCTAAATGTCTAATGTTTAATATGCCCATGCTCTATTAAAAAATTTTTTAAAAAAAAAAATATATGTATTCAAATTTTCATATTAAATGTTTTTTCTACACTTTCTATAATATATATATTTTTGATTAAAGATAGATCATATTACCAGAAAAACAGAGGAGCTGTATCTATAATAAATTATAAAATAAATTACATGTATTTAATACAGTCCCAGTTAAAATTTTTAAATACAGCTATACAACTGTCAAATTTAACCGTCACAACGGTAACACATGCTTCCTAAGAAAAAGCAACGGGAAGAATATTTCTATTGGGCGGAGGAATGACGGGAAGGCAACCTCGTACGTTGTAATTATCCGTGATTTTTTTCATTGACAGAAAAGGTAGTTCTCGAAATTATATTGAATGCAGAGTGTCTCCGAAGCTCCTCGGACATACCCACAGAAGCTATAAGGTTGTCGTTAGGTACTAGTAATTGTAACAAAAACATTACAAATTTACAGATAAGGCAGCCAGGCTATGGCAAAGTCCAGCTCGTTTTTCAACTCCTTTACTGTCAATTCCCTCCAATATCTACCTTTCAAAGGATATGGAACACTCACAAAATATTATCTAAAACCAGGATTAGAAGGCCATGTAAGACAACGCAAGCGGTCTACCCTCACCGGCATCGTCGCCATTTCCTCTGTTTCCTCTTCTGGTAAGCATAAAAATAAGATTCAATATGAATTAGAACTAATTGAACTTTGTTATATAATGGTTTGATGAATTTATGTGGGTTTTGGTCTTCACAGTAATTAATGCACGAATTGCTGCTGCGAAGTCTACAGGAAGGTTGGACCTCAGTGAATGTGGTGAGTATATCAAAACCTTGGCTCTTGAATTAATGCTGATTATAATAGATGTGGTCGGGGAACATATCTGAAGAGATGAAACGAATTCTCGGTTTTGGTATTCGTCATTTGATATAAGAGGCATCATCAAAGTGCATTCATTTCCAAGTTTCATAAGAAACCTCAAAATTGAGTGAATGGAGTAGATTCTTAGGTTTTTTTTTCTTTGGCTCATCTTTTTCTTTTTAAATAGTAACCGGGAGAATTGGGAAGCCCCTAGGGTTCTCACAACTTAACGGGCACTTCCCCTCTAACTCCTGGGACAGAGGCTAGCCTCACTCCAAGTGTTATTGCCAAGCTTCAAACAAACAACCATTATTCGTGTCTTTCAATGACTTAACCATTTGGTCTACACCCAGGGGCTTCTTTGGCTCATTGTAGGTGAGGTTAAATATTGCCTTTCAACACGGCTTGGGGTAAACAACATGGGTAATCGTTGAATGTACTGCATAATTGTCACACCACAATGTCATTCTTAAGATTCATAATTTCATATATTTGGATCATTACTAAATGTACATTATAATCATTACACAAAAACCTTGCTATATATCCCATGGAGTTATAGGTCACCTTATTGCTTTGAGAGGGATTTTAAACCTGAGTATCCCACACCTCAACTCCATGGATTTCGTGCATGTTATTTTGATTGAAGCATTTATTGCTGTTAAATTTATACCCTTTCTTATAGAGTTTTTCCGTCAGCATTTCCTTATTAGACGTTATATTTTTGTGTTCTACTTAAGCACATTGTATTCTGTTATTGAAAATGTGCCTAAACTGTAGACCATGAATAGCAATAGTCATCTACGCAACTATATCATATTTAGAAGCTAGCATCTTCAGCTGACATTATGGAAACAACCACCATATAATGAAGTCTTTTGAACAGAACAGATTATTACTGCAGTTTGAATTGTTTATTGAGAAGCATTATAGAAACACCAATTGGGCGGCAGCATGTGGAGGCTGGAGAGTACCAAAGTTGTTCCTCTAATAAAGGTCAACTTTCTTAAAAAAGTTTTCATGCGGACTCTTTTTAGGTCTTTAGAGTTCTTGGGGCAGTTCTCAATTATCAAGCCTAACCGAATTGTTTTTTAATGATGCTTCTCTTTTATCAATAGAGACCTATAACATTGCTTGCTTAACTGATCACGAATACTCTATCATAGAAACCTCAAAAGCTGGTCCTTGTAACTTTAATTTCATTGACAAATGAGCCCAGATACATTATGTCGCAAATAATGCTGAGAATAGCTTGGTAAATGTCGGCATTTGGGATACTGACATCTTATGGAATTTAATAAATTCAATGCTTTTTTTAGTTGGAGCAATTATTTGTCCATACGTGGCAATGAGCTTGATCTTATGCACTACAATATTGCAGGAATAAGTGAAGTTCCCAAAGAAGTGTTCTATATTTTAGATCTAGAGGACCTTTCACTCTCGGGGAATAACATTAGTATCATCCCCAGTGAGATCAGAAACCTTAAAAAGGTATGCTCCTACCTTTAGCTTTTAGTTTGGACTTTGGAGCTATACGCTTTAATTTGTTTTTGTGCGGTACCTTAGATGTTTGATTTTGTAAGTCCCATACTGGGTCTATACAGGAAAAAATCAAAGTACTAGTGTTCTTACTATTAAACATGATATTTCCAGAGTCCATGAAAGTGTATTATAATGCTTCTGGCAGAAAACAGTGTAGGATTTTTCTATCAGTGTTTTGGATCACACTCCAAGATCTGTCATCAAGAAGAGGATAAAAGATGATGGATCATGGAATCTTGCATTCTTTTCAATCCCTAGATCCCTCTCAAGATGTATAAATAATCTAATATTTTCTGAATGTTATCTAGAGTCTTGCATTCTTGCATTCTCATACCTTAGGATTGTTGCCAAAATGTTTCTGGACCTAAGTAGTTTTATATATTTCATAGACTGTTTTAAGTTGGCTTTCAGATAAGAGTCATAATTTGTGACAATATTAGGTAATTTCTTCCTATATTTCATTTTTTCTTTCAGAATTGTTGACATTTTGGGTTTAAAAGAGGATGCAAGATTGCTTATGAAGAAAAGGCATGTGAACTTTTGTTTCTGATCCAGCCATTAATAAAAAACTAACGTTTTGCATTTGGACTTGCACATGCTCTTTGAATTTTAAGAAGAGGCACATCTATTCTATTTTTTGGTATCCTCTGTGCTGTCAAAACAGTTACAGAATCTAGTTTTTTTAAAACAGAACTGTTTCATATACCGATTCTTTTTGGGATTCTAAGAAAACTCAATTTTGTGCTCCTGCCAGGCTGGATATTAATAAACCATATTTACTAGAGCTTTTGACTGAAGGCAGTAACTCAACATTTAGTTCTCTTTCTCCCTAGAGGCTAGAAAAAAATTACTTAAGTATTTTGGATTATATCATTAAGAGTCATATTTCCTTTCCCTGTGTTGATTTTCCTTTTTCAGATTATATATGTTATTCTTAAAGGTACATTGTTGTGTTTTTTGGTACAGAATGCGATAATTTTGTTATATGTTGCAGTAAATTTGCATATCTCTTAACACTCTTTGTTACTATGTTTCAGAAAATTCTTCATTTTCCTTATCTTTTGTGTACTCTTTGACAAACACTCTGGGCCCTTTATTGCCCTTTCTAGATCTGTCTCATCTTTTTAATGCTGCCAATAACTATTCTACTATTGATTTTTTCCCAATTGCTTTTCTTCTGACAGCATGTCTTGATTGGGCTCGGCATGCTTCATTTTTTAGTGGAATAACTTTTCAGCTTCATCACAGTACAGGTTCCTTTTGTAATTGTCTATAGCTCTATTACTAATTTTTTAATCAAACTGCAATATCAGTTTGAGATTCACATGTATAATGTTTTGTTATATTCTTCATTGCCCAAATCTGTTTTCTTCACTGAATTATTTCGGGATTTGGTATTAATGTTTCTTGCAGCTGTTGCTTGTTCACCACTGCATATCTTGTCAGGCAATTGACCATTCTGATGATCTCCTAATGCTATGACCTGGCACAGATGATTCATGCTAAGTTGCCGGTTCTGGTGCAGGTTCTGGTTTGGGTTCGTGGGTTTGGCCAAATTTTTTTTTGGGGGTTGGGTTCATTTTTGGGTTCGTTTATATATATGCAAAAAAATTAAGCATAGAAGCAAGAATTAAGTGTAGAAATGCAAGAATAAAGTGTAGAACACCACATAGCATCATATAATCAACAAAACCACCATCAACTTGAATATCATAAAACATAAAACTCGAACTTCAAGTTAAATAACAAGATTCAAAATAATAATATCATGTTCAACAATCAATTTTCATTGTTTCAATGTTAAATGACAAGTGTCAATCGTCATATGGATTTGCTAAATCCTCCACATCATCATCATCTTGGATTTGGACATTAGCAGGATCATTTGAAGAACCACAACCAACACCACTGCCACTTGCTGAAAAAGTGTTTTAAGTGAAATAAAATTATAAAAATGAGTTTTAAGTGGAAAAAAAAAAAAGAGTTTGGGCGTGGGTGCGTTCCAGGTGCGCCGCAGGTACTGCAATTTCAGTCCGGGTGCGAACCCAGATAGCTCGGGTGCGTCCGGGACGCACCCACCCCAATCTGCACGCGTCTTGGACGCACCCACAGACGCACCTGACCCGCACCTGCACCCGGGACGCACCGCACCCGCACCCAGGGTCCAGGCAGGTGAACCTTGCAACATAGGATGATTCATGAGATCCAATGCTGTCTGTTATGTTTGGGCATTCTTTCACCTTGTAGATTAGACTATGGCATCGGACTATCTGTAAGAGCATTAATGAGATTTCCAAAGACATTCCCCAGTTCCTAGCATTATTCTTGCATTCCTCCACGCTGCTGAATGTGATCCCTAAAGCATTAAACTTCTTCTAAACTAGCACTCAATTATTCCTGTAGGTGGCCTAAGATCAGATATGCTGAGAAGTTTTTGGTTCTATGGTTAAACTTTTTTCTCAGGTCATAGCTGTCAAAAATATCCGATTAAACAAAGGCTTTTAAGTTATGAAAGACCATTTTGGTTTGCTTTATCACTATTACTTGACAAATACAGCCTGTATAGAATTTAAGCTGATTAATAATAAATCCTGTTCATTTCGAAGCAAATAAAGCCAATGCATGGATTTAGATTGCATTCATTAAATTTTGAATGGTTCTCACTTTCTACTGACAGCGAAGAATTACAAGTATCAAATGAATTTCAAAGAGTTTTCATTGTTTAATAAGGTTAGGACTATTACACAGGTAATCGGTAAAATATTGGATGATATTAACGATGAGCGAATGCTCAATAAATAGGTTACAGAATGTACACAAAAAGGCACGTTTCTATATTTAGAAACTGCCAAGGATCGACACACAATCCAAGAAATCATTACAAGACCGTTACACTTACACGATACTGACCGTTAACTAAAAAAAGACGATTCTAGAAGAATATCTTAATACCCTCCCTTAATGGTCAACCTATTTACAACACCAAGAGACCCCCTGAATTTTACAAACTTGTCAGGACTCAAGGACTTGGTGAGAATATCTGCTGTTTGATCCTCAGTTGGAACATACAGCAACTGAACTGTGCGGTCTTCAACCAGTGATCGGATGAAGTGACAATGTGTCTTGACGTGCTTGGTTCTCTCATGGAAGACCGGATTCTTGGCAAGTTTGAGAACTCCCTGATTGTCGCAGAACAGGGGAGTCGGACCTGCTTGAGATAGTTGCATATCTGCAAGCATCCGGCGAAGCCAAACTGCCTCACATGCTGCCTTCACCGCACCTCGATATTCAGCTTCAGTTGAGGAGAGTGCCACAGCCTGTTGTTTCTTACTAGTCCATGTGACGACACCGGATCCCAAACTGAACACATACCCAGAAGTGGATTTTCGGTCATCAACTGAACCGGCCCAATCTGAATCTGTGAAGCCTCGAAGGCGGGGATCAGAATTCCTTGTGTAAAGGATACCAAAGTCAGATGTACCCTTCACATACCGTAGCACATGCTTAGCCGCTACCCAATGATCAGCCTTGGGGGCTGTCAAGAATCTGGAGATGTAGCTGACTGCAAAACTGATGTCTGGTCTAGTAGCAGTTAAGTAGATAAGACTGCCTACTAGCTGTCTAAATAGAGACTCATCAACCACTGGTGAGTCGGACTTAGCAGACAGCTTAAGTCCCTTTTCCATAGGGGTGGAGGCGGGTTTGCAGTCTTGCATTTGGAACTTATCCAGAAGACTGCGAGCATACTTTGACTGAGAGATGAAGATGCTATTCTGAGTTTGCCAGACCTCAATACCTAAACAATAGTGAGAAAGTCCCAAATCTGTCATATCAAAGGTGGTGCACAGGTGCTGTTTGATCTGATCGATCAGGTGTGCCGAGCTGCCAGTAATAAGCAAGTCATCCACATAGACAACAACTAACAAGATATCACTACCAGTGTGTTTGATATACAGATTGGAGTCAGATGGACTCCTCTTAAAGCCATGTGCTATGAGGTACTTGTCAATTTTGATGTACCATGCTCTGGGAGCCTGCTTTAGGCCATAAAGTGCGTTGACCAGCCTACAGACTTTATGTTCTTGACCGGCAACCTTGAAACCAGGAGGCTGCGTCATGTAGACTTCTTCCTGCAACTCACCGTTGAGAAATGCACTCTTCACATCCATCTGATGGACTTTCCATCCAAACTGGGCTGCTAAGGCAAGGACAAGCCGTATGGTGCTCATCTTGGCTGTAGGAGCAAAGGTCTCCTCGTAGTCGATGCCTTCTTTCTGTGAGAAACCCTGAGCAACAAGCCTTGCTTTGTACTTGTCCAGGGTGCCGTCAGCCTTGTACTTAACTTTATACACCCATTTGCAGCTAATGGGTTTCTTCCCTGGAGGAAGATCAGAGAGGACCCAAGTGTGGTTCTTCTGAAGACTCTGGAGTTCTGATTCCATCGCCGTATCCCACTCTGGAATACCTTTAGCCTATGAATAAGTCTGAGGCTCATAGACACTGTGCAAATTGGCCATGAGAGCAAAGTTTACTGTATGCTGCTGTTTGCTCTTATTCCTGGAGGATCGACCTTCAACAAGTTCATCATCATGAAGATCGGCAATCGTCTGAGACCACCATTTTGGTCGACGGATAGAAGGGCCAACATCAGGTTCATGATCAAGGTCAACAACAGGCTTTGGAACAGATGCATCAGGAGGAGGTTCAGCATCAGCCTCAGGGAGTTCAGGCTGAGACTCATCGGAGTCGGATAAATAATCAGCATCCCTCCCATCAGGTGGACCTAATGGAAGATGGACACCCAGGTCAGAAGCCTTCAAAGGCTGATCCTCGGACTGCTGCATAGAAGAGGGAGAGAAGAAAGGGCCCCGCTCTTCATCAAAAACCACATCACGACTGAAGATAAGACGGTCTGTCTCAATGTCAATTAGCCTGTAGGCTTTGTGGTTATCGCTGTATCCTGTGAACATGAGTTTCTAACTCTTGGAATCCAATTTGGAGCGCTTGGCATCTGGAATCCAAACATAAGCAAGAGAGCCAAAAACCTTCAAATGACTGACCCGCGGTTTGCGGCCAGTCCAGGCTTCTTCAGGAGTTTTATCCTTAACTGCATAGGTCGGAGACCTGTTAAGAAGATAAACTGCAGTGAAAACTGCTTCTGCCCAAAATTTCTTAGGAACACATCTGTGCTCCATCATGGAACGTGCTAACTCAGTTATAGTGCGGTTGCGCCGCTCTACAACACTGTTCTGCTGAGGAGTGTAGGGTGTGGTCAATTGGCGTTTGATGCCATGTGTATCATAGAAGTCGGAGAATGTATTTGAACAAAATTCCCCCCCATTATCTGACCTAAGAGTTACAATGGAACAACCAGACTCTTTTTCTACTAAGGCCTTAAACTTTTGAAAAACTGAAAATACATCTGATTTCTGTTTAAGAAAGTAAACCCACATTTTCCTACTGAAATCATCAACAAACAGTAAAAAATATGTGCATCCAGTAACAGAAGGAGTATTCATAGGTCCACAAATATCAGCATGGACAAGTTGAAGTACCTTGGATGCACGCCAGGAGTCACCAGTCGGAAAAGGAGTGCGGTGTTGTTTGCCAGCTTGACAGGATCCACAGACACCGAAGTTCTGAGACTGAATCTCAGGAAGCCCATCTACAAGGTGCTGCCGGGAGAGCTGGGACAGGTAGTGCACATTCAGGTGCCCATACCGCTGATGCCAGAGACTGGTGATGGAGGAGTGCCGAGCTGCTAGGGCTGATTCTGAGGACCACCCGAATCCACAAGTCTGTATAGACCATGATCCTCAATGCCAATAGCGACAGTGCATTTGGACAGTCGGTCAATGATAGAGCACTGATGAGTGCTGAAGACCACATCAAGGTGCGGAGAGTGTCGCATGATCTGGCTGACTGAGAGTAGATTAAGTTCCATGCCAGGAACGTAATACACATTGAGGAATATGAGATCCCTCCCACCAGACTGGATCTGAACAGTGCCCTTGCCGGCAACCGCGTATTCTTCACCACCACCGAAAATGACAGAATCATGGAAAGGAGAGAGGTCGGTAAACCAATCTCGTCTGTGAGTGAAATGTCGCGAGGCACCAGAATCTATGTACCAAGCCGAGGATTTGACATGGTCTGTTGGTTTTTTAGCCATGAAGGCGTAAAAGGCAGACTCTCTCTGCTCAGTGTGCTCCGCTGTGTTGGCCTTCTGCTGAGACCCTCCCTGCTTCTTATGCTCAGAAGCCAGACGTGCCCGATAGTCTTTCTTCAGATGTCCAAATTTGTGACAATAGTTACACTGCACATTTTTCTTCTTGCTATTGTCAGAGGATGGCGCCGAACCCTTTTGCTGATTCTGCTGAGAATGCGGACTTTTGCCTTTATTCGGAGCCTGAAACTGGGCTGCAAAAGCCTGTTCTGAAGGGGATGAATAAGTACTACTGCCAAACTGTTGTTTCCAGCGATCCTGCTGCAAGAGGATAGTACAGAGTTCTGGAAACTTTAGATCAACATTAGCTGATGTAATGTTGAGAGTCTCGATGAAATGTTCATAGGACTTAGGTAGACTTTTCAAAGTGATCACAACCAGGTCTTCTTCCTCCATTTTCCGACCAATAGCCTCCAGTTGATCTCGGATCTCTTGGATTTTGTTCAGGTGCGTCTGTAAAGATGCCTTCTCATCCATCATGATAGAAAACAAGATATTTTTCAGGAAGAACGCACGGCTCTTGTCGGAGGTTTCATGCATACCCTTCAGATGATCCCAAATCTCCTTGGCTGTCTTTCCAGCTGGAATCTGGGGTCACTGATCATCGGTGATTGAAAGCTTAATCAGCATGACAGCTTCACGGTTCTGCTCATCAAACTTGTCTTGGTCTTTTCCGGCTGTTGTGGGACGAGTAGCAGTACCCAAAATCATCTGATCGAGGCAGCGATATTCAAAGATTGTCATCATTCGCTGCTTCCGGGTATTATAATTTTTGCCATTAAATCGCTGACTGCCTTCCAACATGATGTTCAGATTCGCCATTTGGCACGTGGCACAAATTTCAAGGCACGAAGTTCGAGGTAGCCGAAAAATTCTGAAGGCAACCCAGAAAAGAGTGTGAAAAACCCAGAAGGAATATGTTTTCGAAAAAAAAAAATTTGTCAAATTCTGAGGGTGCAAAACCCTAGACGAAAAATTTCCGTGCCCTAGGCACTCAGAAATTTTCGAAAAAAATGGGAGATCCTTTTAAGAAATTCCAAAATGATGCAGAGATGCCGCGGCCTTTTCACTGTGCAAGGACGAAACACACAGTCTGGGAAGAGGTCGCGGAAACAAGGACTCTGGTGTTGGAAGAAAATCGCGCCAAAAAAAAAACGCATCCAGAATGCAGGAAAAGAAAAATGGCGCTAGGAGCTTGATACCAGTCGCACAAAACGCGACCTCTGCCGTTGAGCACAACTGGTAAAGGGACCGTTCCAAGCGGGTATCCAATGACGATTCCGTTCCAACAAAACACGACCTCCACTTTGAAAAGAGACTCAGAAAATTGCGAAAAACCTTAGAAAATTGCGAAAAAAAACGTGAACAGAAATTCGCGACCTCAGAAATTCGCGAGTTGGGACAGAAAATCGCGATTTTATGGACGACCTTCAGATAGGGTCCGGCCCTAAAACGGCACGCAGAGAAAATAGAGAAAACGCGACAGGAACTTCGAATTTCAAAAAACAAACTCAGTAATTTCAAAAGAAATTATATTTTTCGAAAGTGAACTTCGCTCTGATACCATATTACACAGGATTTAGATTGCATTCATTAAATTTTGAATGGTTCTCACTTTCTACTGACGGCGAAGAATTACAAGTATCAAATGAATTTCAAAGAGTTTTCATCGTTTAATAAGGTTAGGACATAATAGACAGCTGAGGTCTGAAGCAATTTTCAAGATTCCCAGCTTCAAAGAAAGGAAGAGAGAAAGAAAGAAAGAAAATGTATTGATCTCCACAAATGACCAACAATAGATCAATGGGACTGTAACCTAAAGCCAATGCATGGATTTATATTTTTCTAAAGCCAATGCATGGATTTAGATTGCATTCATTAAATTTTGAATGGTTCTCACTTTCTACTGACAGCGAAGAATTACAAGTATCAAATGAATTTCAAAGAGTTTTCATTGTTTAATAAGGTTAGGACATAATAGACAGCTGAGGTCTGAAGCAATTTTCAAGATTCCCAGCTTCAAAGAAAGGAAGAAAGAAAGAAAGAAAGAAAATGTATTGATCTCCACAAATGACCAACAATAGATCAATGGGACTGTAACCTAAAGCAGGTAGCAAAGGACTAGGGCAAAAAGAGAGGCCCTAGACATAAGCATGCACACACAGGAGCTAACCTTAAAAAAGAGCATACCCCCAAGCAAGTACAATAATAAAATAAAAAAAGTGGGGAAGACACCAAAAGTGTGTTTGGAAAGCATATCAGTCATTCAGCAATACATAGAAAAGTTTCAAACTGCTACTGCAAATGACCTCATACACTTATAGTTCAAGGGCACACTGTTTTTCTACCAGATTAACCAATGAGGTTGTTAAGATTGTGCAGGTTTCTTCTTCATTGTATAGTGATGTGTGCTGTATTGCCGATTCATTGCTACAGTACTTCTTGTGAAGACATGGAAAGTTTCTCCGAAATGCATTTCAGATTTAGGAGTTTGAAAGAAGAACAAGAAAAAACTATATCTGAGATGGAACCATTTTGTGGATAGATCATAGATGCAAAGGGAGATACTCAACTGTCAAAGTATTTGAGTGGATGTCAAAGGAAGTCTTAGATTTTGAAAGAAAAAATGCCTTTCATTGTTTGTGTTACTTTAGCATAAAATACTCCTGTATCAGTATGGATTTATAGTTATACTGATGGTGATTTGTTTTTTGGATAGAATATCAAAAAATGATAATCAACTTTGTAAGTTAAAAAAATTATATTGAAATCATGGGAGATGCTCTGCAATCTGGCTGAATGAAGACCTGTTGAGTTTCTAAGTTCACAGCAGGAAGGGAAAATTATATTCCCCCTGTGCGAGGTAAAGAAAATTCATTTTTTTTAAGTGCAGTTTGCTTCCACCGAAGCTAGCTAGCAATAACCTAGCTTTTGGCCATGCTCAAGAGTCAATAGCAGTTAACTAAGTATTGAAAAACTTTTCCAAGTCCAAGGTTAATTTTTTGTTTGTAAGTGGTTAATTTGTAAGACAGGCCTGAATTTATATGAACCCAAACATATTTCTGGTAGTGCGCCTGGTGGTTATATTGATTTTCTGGATGAGATATTAGCATTGTATGTACTGTGATCACTATTGGGTGTGATTCATCTCTGTTTATCATAAGTCATAGACATATATTTGCTTACCTCTTTAATTGATTTCTGAGTACAGCTGAGTGAAAATGGACTGTTGATTATTGTGTTTAAGTTTGTAAATCTGGAGTGAATGTTTGTAAATCAGTCCTAACCCCCAGGGACATTACAATAGAGAACTTCTATGCCAATTTTTTTTAATCACCAACATGTTCAGAATAAACCTTTCCATGAAAAGCGAGTGGTTATAATGAGTTTTTGGCTTCAGGATGAGAAAGTTATGATCATTTGAATTTTTCTATTTCATTTGTAGCCAATTTTGTCTTCACCAATGCAATTTCAGAAATCTCACTCCAATTTCAAACTTCAAAATTTTGAACTTCTGTTAGGCAAATCCTATCATCTCACCATTCAACAGAAGACTTATCAAATCTAGCCTTCAGAATTTCAGATGATTCCTCAATATGACATCACATCACATCAGGTGGTAATGCATGAAAAGGCATTAGGGGGCCTTAAAAACTTGATTCACACTAAAAAATGACTTTGCCCAATATTGAATTTTCAACTTTTTGAGTGCTTTTCCACAACAAAATATTATTTTCAGAAGGTATACGCCCCTAAGGCAAAAGATTATTCCTCTTTTAAAAATGCATACCAAAAATAATATTTTAAATGTACCCAGTCAAAAACTCCACTGCCTTTTTCCTTTCACGTGTCTCTTTCCTTTCAACCTTTTCTCCACAGTTCTGTGCTGTTTGGCTTCTCAAATAGGGGCATTTCAAAATCTCTGACAGACCTGACAAGATGTTGCTGCAATCCATGCTCTTGTACAGGTGTGAATCAAAATTTGTAGGCCCAATCTTTCTTTTGGGGCATTCCAATCTTTACAGCTGCCTCCCTTTTTCTTCCCACCCTCCTTCACTGCATTGCTTCCCCCTATATTTTTTTTTAGTTCTTTGTGTGATGCTTCACATGGTGCTTCTATCCTCACATTTGGGCCTCTTACACAGACACAAACAACTTCCAGCCTGCACACTCCTTAAAATGGCCAATCAATAGGGGGGGCAAGTCAAAAAATAGTTCCAAAAAAAAAAAAACAGTTTTGAAAAAAAAAATCCATCACTTTTGCACAAAACAACAACTTCATAATCCATTCTCCAAATTCTTCTTTGTTCTCACTCCTCACAAGAACAAATTACAAGCTATGATACCACATGTTTGATTTACAAATGGAAAAGATAGACAAAGGATGAACGAAAGATTAAGTGGCAAACCAAGCATCCATATTAATTTCATTAATGTAAAGATATATAGATAGCACATAAATATACAACTCCTGTCATGGGAGAAATGAGTGCTCATGTGTGACCTTTGACCTTTCAATCCGTTTGAGTATATTGTTTCAATATTATTATTCTTTGGACCAAATCCTAAAATGAGAATCTGCTGAAATCTCAATTCCACCTCATTGGACATGAAAAGAAGCAGCTCAGAAATGGCAATGCTTTTAGTGGAGACATCAAGAAAGCATATAAGATTAAACCTTTAAGTTCTAGAAGCAAGACACACTATTGTGTATTTCCTAGGATGATTGTTGGGTGTTGATGAAATATTTGGGAGGTTTTCATTGTCATATTAGAATGGAACTTGCCTTGTTCAAGGCAAGAATGAATGTTTGCGAGAAATCAATCAACTATTGTGTATTTCCTAGGGTGATTGTTGCGTGCTGATGAAATATTTGGGAGGTTTTCATTGTCATATTAGAATGGAACTTGCCTTGTTCAAGGCATGAATGAATGTTTGCGAGAAATCAATCAACTTTGAGGCAAAAGGAAAGAAGCCTAGTAAAAACAAGGATAGCCTCAAAGAAGGAATGCCAGCCCAGAAGTCAGAACAGAAGAACAAAGGCATGAAGTATTACCTTGGTGTTCACAAAATGGTGCACCTAGACATAGGGATCAACCAATGGGAGAAGACTTTATTTTGTTGGGGAAGGATGGGGAAGGACTTGATTGATCGATTGAGTACGAGCTACAATTAGTGTCTTGTTTACTTGACCTTTGGGAGAGAACTTGACTGCATCTAGGGTTGGTTTGAGGAGTAAGAGGGCCTTCAGGTACTTGATCTCTAGATCGAGGTGTGAGCGACAACGTTGTCCAATGAAAGGGTTTGGTCAGCAAGGGATTTGATAATGGAAGGGGAGGAGGACTACGAGAATTGAGTTGAATATGGGAGTCCTCTCTCTTTGGCCGAGTCCTTTGGTGGTTGAGTGCCTAGAGCCAAAGGTTCTTGATTTCAGCCTCCTTGCCTCCCTTCTTCCTAAAGCTGCCAAGAAGAATCATGGTAGTGATTTTGATGCCCACAGGGATATAAATACCATGAGTAGGAAAGTTCTTGCAGAGTTAAGCAAATCTTTTGAAAATTCTTGACTACCCAAGTTGAAGGTCGGGGTTGCTGGAGTTGAAGGTGTTGATGATAGAATTGTTGACATGTCTCAAGCTAATCTCTAGACTAAGCCACAACAATAAATTATCATTGCCGCTTCTGAACATGAACAGAGAAATCACTCCATATTACAAAATACGAATTAAGAAAACATTGGTGAATTGTTACATCCTTAATCTTACATGTGTCATTATCTCTGTCGCATATGGCTGGGTTATGGAGTAGCCAATATGTAATGTGCATAACCCTTGAATAATTTTAGTACATTCTCAGGTTTTCTTTTTCTTGTTAGGTTGCTTCAGTTTGGGGCTTATGGTTTTCCTTGACCTAATATTTCAATAAAAATAGGAATAGGACTCATAATTTTTTGATAATGAAAAGGTAGTATATTAATAATAAAAGGTGCTACAAAAACTGTTGCAAAAACTCTGTACAAGTGGAAGTGTGTGGGGGCTGATTACAAAGCCCTTAGATGGGAATAAAGGAAGCAAGTGCTGTTCATAAAAAGGTAAACGGCAGAGAAATCCATGATGGAATCAACTAGCGGCTAGCCTATATATCAAGATAACGACTATACTAAATGCAGAACTAACTTGTTTGCAAGCAACAAAAGCATATAGAAAGGCCTCAGCTGTTATTTCAGGAATTGCTGCAGTGCCTCTTACGAGTAGCTTGGCCAGCAGACAAATGGTTCTCTTGGTTCCATACCCATCGAAATTGCATTTGGAAATTGGACTCATTTAGAATCATTTTTTTGGAATCCTTCTCTTGGATTATTGCATTTTGAAGGTTGCCCCCATGAAGTGGTGTAGCTATCATATTTTTTCATTTAAATATTTTAGACGTCATTTTGCATTTTGTATCTGTTTTCCTATCATCTACTGCCCTATTCTATTGTTGTTATTATGTTGAATGACATTGCTGCTTTCACTAGATCTCTGTTATTTCATCTGATTATTACAACTGGTATTGGAGCAGTGATTACCCTTTGTGTGATTGCAAGGATTTAAGGATATGAATTTGACGAAGGCAATTTTATGGTGGGAAGCTTCCTCAAGTTATTTATAATTTTGGTGGGCAATAAATTTTGCAACTCAATAAAACCACAATAATGACACCCGGCAAGGGCAAACATCATAACAGTTGCATCAAAAAAGTGGAAATTTGCATACAATGACAATGGTATCTATACATCAGGGTTTACTTTAGCCAACTTGTGATATGAGTCCTAAATAATAAATATGACCTCGATAAATATGACATGAAATATTGTAGTATATATTATGGATCCATACTATTTGGAAATTTGAATACAATCATGAGAGCATCCATACATCAGGGCTTACTTTAGCCAACTTGCAACAGGAGTCCTAAATATGGCCTTGATATGTATGGCATGAAATAGCAGAGTATCTGATATGGATCCATGCTGTTGTAGTATTTAGGTACATATTGGATACCCAAATATGGATACAATAGGGGTGGTATATAGTAACTTAGGCTCAGAGTTCAACCATGAGCATTGTTACCTAAATTTCATTGCGGCTCTTTCAGGTAGAGTTTTGATTCAAAACTTATAAGGTGTAATGTCCCCTTTCTAGTGGAAACACTTAAACCTGAATCTCGATTCAAGTGATTCTCAAAGAGACATTAGAAACATTAGAGATCAAAAAATTTCAATGATAAGATCAAATAAGATCAATGATAATGTATTTACATCATTCCTTGTTGAAAGATTATTCATTTCCTAATTGTCACTTGCTATTGATAACTATTCTATAATACATTCCATAATTCAATCATGCATAGTTTCCTTATTACTCTTCCTCATGGAACTAGGCTTTACATGTATAGGGCACGCTGAAGCCATCTCTTGACCCAGCCTACGGGAAACTATGTCCCAGCCTACGGGCCTTAATACTAATAGAATTATCTCGCCTCTCCCCACAATACCTAACATTCCTTTAAGGATGAAGTAATAGAGGAAAATAGAAGTAACAATCTAAGTTCATCTTTCCATATCATCTCCCTTCTAATCCTTAACCATGGATGGGGAATTATTTGTCTAGGGCGCGTTGAACCCTCTCCAATGTGATTGGGAATGGAATTACTCCGCCTTTCCTTAGCATCCTTGTCTAGGGCGCGTTAAACCCTCTCCAATGCATCGTGATGGAATTACCCCGCCTCTCCCTAACAAGACCACCTCTCCTAAGGTTATAGGAAATAGAAGTGATGAGATGGTTAGGCCATCACTTATCATATTTCATATATATATATATATATAATCTCACAAATCTCATACTTAATAATCATTAATAAACACATTCACTAATTCTTATTGCAAATCGAAGTACCTTTATATGGTATCCTTATAATTGTTCATCATTGTTAGATCTTGAGTCTAAATATGGTTATCAATTCGATTATGAATAGAGAAGACACTTCCTTATAACTATAACCATTCCCATGGATTCACATACTTGTGTAATACTAATGATATGATTGACATATATATATATATATATGAATCTATTTTAGATTATGCTTATATATATATATATATGGCTTCCTATATTCATTATTTATTTAAACAATCAATGATAAGTTTAATAACAAATACCTTTATCTGCTATACCTTTATTTATCCTAATGCAGATTGGATTTATTGTAATTCTCCGATTTTATTGGTGGCTGAACTGTATTGCAGTCCTTGATCCAATCCCCTTCCTAACAGCCAGCGATCCTTCTTTTATACTTTCCCTTCTCCACTAGCGATCATGTCTTTTCATTAATCGCTGTCCATAAGGGACATACCCTTTGGAAAATATGTTGCACTTAAAACATCACCGTAGCCTCTTAAATTTGTAATTGATTCCTTAAGGAATCGTTCCTCATGTAATATATTTATTATAGATTATAATAATATTAATAGTGTCTTATATATATATTATAATTGTTCTCTATTATTATTATATTATGTATATATATAAAATTATTATATTATGTATTTTATAATTATTCTATGTTATTATATATATATTGTGATAATAACATATATATTAATAATTTGTTCTATATTCTTATTATATCATATATATATTATCATAATTTTTTTCTTAGATTTATTATTTATAAATACAATAATAATAAAATAAGCCATTATGTAATATTATTTATTAAATATTATATTATTATTAGAAGCATTCAAATGGACATGATGTTTAAATCTTTAATTTAAACAATGGCTTGATATCGGGACATGACATAAGGTACATTTCATCTAGTCCTTCATGCATTACATTCAAGTGCATAAATGAAATAATTCAGGAGATTATGTTTATTAGTTTACTGCATTTATCCAAGTGCATGTAACATAAGAAGGGTTTATCCAAAATCTTTTCTAAAAAATAAATAATCTTTATTGAATGTAAAATGTTCATAATCTCACACAAGCCGTGAGGTTAACTGTCTTATTCAATGAAATAGAAGAACAATCTATACATGAATAAGTAAATATAAGTAATGTGCATGTAAGGTTAGAGGCCAGTCATTGCCTGAGAATGACTAGTTCTAGTTTTGGTGTGTTGCCCTGTCGCCCCCGGTTGTCTTTGTCCTTCCTAGTTTCATGTCGTCCCTGGTTCCTGCATCTGGCAAAGACAGTGGCGTTAGAGCAATGCTCTAAGCAATGAATGGTCCCAAACCATACACGAACAAGATACCATGCATGTATAAACTGATCCTAAATTACATTAAACAAGAAATGTATACCTGGGATGTCCTAGAGAACAATCAAGTCATCAAACACATCCAAAACATGCATTTATTTTCTAACAAGTTTGCTTCATGTGTAGATACAAGTGTAATTATGTTTCTATTTGATTCATCAGGTTACATTATGAGTGGAGGAAATGTGGCTCCCACAAGGGTTGAGCTCAGCTCATAGTCCTTACAGAACATTTCATATGCAATATACAAATGCAAAAGCATAGCCTAGGGAGCATATTTAGAAGGCAGATCATAGCTGTCAAGAGCAATAACAGTCAGCAAGAAGGCAATCACATACACGGCCATGATAAAAACAGTCATAAATGAAAAGAGAGAATTTGGACTATGCATAACAACATTGGGACAGCAGTCCATCAGTTAGAACAGTGAGTTGCATACCCTAGCCAAAGAGACAATGAGCTTTAGCATCTCTATCATGGCTGTCAATAGTGCAATGAAAGTAAATGTATTTAACCATCAACAAGAATGTTAGAACTGCGAAAATGCTAAGGATGCAGCATTGTGAAGGTACAGCCATGTGACAGAGTTTATTGTTGCCAATGTTTTCATTCCCAAACTGTCACAATCATTAGTAGAGAACATGAATTTCCAAACACATATACAGTCGTATGGAACATCAATAAGTGCTGTCATAGTGTATAATGGAACAACAGACTGTCATAAGGTTGGGACAGCAATCATGTAGTACAAAGGAGCAGCAACATCCATAAAGGAGCAGCATACAAAGTACAATCCATACATTTTGGGACAGTCATAGTCATGGATGTCACAAAAATACATTTCCAAGAGTTTAAAGTATGTCAAAAATGGTTGTAATAGTGTCATGGAGAGGAGATAGCAAGAACATTGGAAGATATCTTATACAACTGGTGCTACATCAGATATCACATCAAGAGGATTCATCTCATAGTCTCAACAATATGCATGAAGCTGCGGAAGGCCTCACAAGGAGTCATAACTATAGCTGTGCAATAAGCTGCAAATCAAATGAAGAAGCTACAGTTATTTCTATGCTGCTATAGAACTGAAGTATAAGATCTAAACGCTGTCATGTTCCGATATTAAGGCATTGTTTAAATTAAAGATTTAAACATCATGATGAATTGCTTTAGTCAAATGTGGTATTTGACATCGTCGATTTAAATGATAACCATGTATAGAATAATATTTAATTATTAATATATAATAATATTAAATAATAATATTTTAGATATATATTTTATACAATTAAAATTATAATATATTTATTGTATTTATGAAGAACAAATATAAATACAAATATAAATATTGTCAAAATTAAATATTATTATAATTATAATAGTTATAATATATTATTAATATAAATATTATATAATATATAAATAACATATAAATATAAAAAAAATATTATTATTATTATTATATAATAATATAAATATTAAATATTATACATTATAAATTAATTATTATTAAATAAATCTTATAAGTTAAATATTTAGGAGGCCGATATAAGACAAAGTGTCTTATACATATAATCAATTATTATAAAGAAATAGTGAAAGTTATATAAGACAAAATAGTCTTATAATCAGCAATCATAAAGCTGTGATATGTACTTTATGAGGAGTTGTAATTATAATTTTAAGATAAGTGTTTGAAAATCGAGGAGTGCTCTCTCTTGGGCAGCGTCCTCCATATAGGGACAGCACCATTGGTTACGTCTTTTGAATAGTTGAAAAGGATATATGTATTCAGATTGTGAGGAGGGAAAAAAAATAATAATAAGATAGCTTTTGGGTTAAGTGTATATTATAAAGGGGAAAATGGTATGGGCAGAAAAGAATATATTATATATATATATAATAGCAGCCACCAATCAGAATATTTATCTATTTATAAGGAGGATGAACAGTAGTATAATAATAAGGATACTCCATAATGATAAATCTAGATTGAAATATATATATATATATATATATATATGAAATGTAAATGAAAAGTATAATGGAAAAACGTTATATATATATCAGTATATAGAGGGATTATGATCTCACAAAAAATGAATCATGAATAAGAACAATAGGCATATAGAGTCCACAATGGACATGAACATAATATTCTAAATTATAAGAATATCCCTATCATTATCTATGCTTATGAGTCATCATATCTCCTTGGTTACTATTTCTTATGGAATAATAGATACGGCGGGGAATGGCGGAGTAATTCCTACATGGAATTGGTAACTTGGCGCCTTACATATCCATGGATTTGGTATGTTAAGGAGGGGGGGTGTAATTCCTTCCATGTATTGGTATCTTAGCACTACACCATGAAAATCCTACTTTCCGGAGAAGTGACGAAGGAAGATATGGATCTCAACTTATATTCAATCATATACTTGTTCTCTATCACTCCAACTATACGGGAATAGCATAAGGAGGGGTAGTGTAATTCCGGCACGTGAATTGGTATCCATGCGCCCTATGAGGTATCATAGGGAGGGGCAGTGTAATTCCTTCTGTGCAAGGGTATCCAAGCGCCTTATAGCTAATTTTCCGATGGAGGTTAAGAGAAAAGGGATATGAACATTAGAATATGCATCATGATCACTTTACGTCACTTATAGTATATGAAATCAAGGATGTTAATTAAAATGATAAACATGGAATAATAATCATTTAACAAGTAAATGATGTTTTTGCATTATCATTGACCTTATCTAATCTTATCATTATGTTTAATGATCTTTAATAATTCTTCGAGAATTCATTTTTGAATGTAGGTTCAGGTTGAAGTGTTCTCTCAAAAAAGGGACATTACAAAGCCACAGGAGCAATCATCAATAATGACAACTAGAAAGAGTTCAAATGACAAGTGTAAGTGCCAGTCTGCAGTTTATGTTTTAGATGCAAAGCTACAGGAGTCATTAAATATGTTTCAGACATACAGGGATGAGTGGGCTGTATCATCTACAGCCTAATGCTTACATATATGCTGTTACAGATATGCTAAATGAAAACTGGATCCATAATTTTGAAAGCTACAGAACATGTTCAAGCTTGGTAAGGAAGGGTTTAGTTTGTATAACCTTGGTCTTTTTGCATTCCAATCATCAAAAGTTATAGCTACAGGAGTGATTTGCAAACTTATGGAATAACACAGAACGCCATGAGAGTTTCAGTAATACAGAAAAGGTATGTGTACAAAATGAAATCTTGCTTTTAGAACCCAATGATAGATACTGGAGAAGTTGATCAAGAGCTGGATGAATGTTCAAACAAATGAGGAATAATCAAACAGTCACTTCTCATTGAGATAGTCATAGCAGATCTTTGAAGGATACAGGAGGTTAGTAGGGTGAACAAAATACAGAATTAAGATGGCAGACAAGAGAGGTATGAATGACAGTGAAAAGGTTGTGATGGAGGTCTTTTATAATTGCTAGAGGACTCAAGGCACAGTTTTTATAACTGTTATAAGATGTCAAAGGTAGTCAATCCAAGTGATAGAGCAGTACTCTAAAGCATCTAATCCTCTCAAGGCTCCATTCAGGACAGTGATAAGACCAGGGACATTCTTGGAAAGAGGTCAAGAATATTCAAAAGCATTAGCAGGACAGTCATCTCTGTCAAGAGGACAGCCATCTCTGATTTTTTATGGTAGTCATTGTAAGAGATAGGATCAAAATCTTGAGGACAGTTTTATTGTGAGAGGATAGGTAGAAGCCATAACAGTCATAAGCATAGCCACCTACCATGCAAGTCAAAGAATGAATGTTAGAGAAAGAAGCCTGAACAACAGTCACAATAGCGAGTATAGCTTTTCAAAGAAGCAGTGTCAACAATGAAATGACGGCAGTCAGCGAAGAAAAACAGTATGACAGTTATACAAAGAAAACTATATGTTTGGATAGCAAGGCATCACATTCCTTGAGCTTCTGCAGAGCCATTCGAGTTCTGGTTTAAGACTTACACATCTCATAGTGTATTGGAAAGCCAATGAGACAAGAGAAGACCCTGAGCAAAAGGTAGAAATCACAATAGATATATAATCTAGAGCTACAGGAGAACAAAGATTTGTTCTTAGAACCATTCAAATAGCAGAGCAATCAAATGGCAAAAAACTACCATGAAGAAATATCATATCAAACACACCGTGAAGACAGTCATTAGCTATAAGAAGACAGTCCTAGAATAGCTTGTCATCATTTACAGTCGTGGGGGATACTGTCAAGACACAGAGGTGGATAAAATGTATGAGACAAGGATCCAAAGAGCAGCTTATGCAATGTATAGATGATACTTATCATCTCCTTAAGTTATCTTCTTTTTAAATTCAAATGGCCCATACAAATTCAAACCATGATCAAATACAGCCATATACCTGAGGAATGAATAATGGAACAGCATTATAGGTCACATCATGTGTAAGGTTTTTTGGAACAGCAATGCAAGGTACGAACTCATGATATAAAATATACAGACAATGGAGCAGTAGTCCTATGATTGTGTTGTAGACAAAGGGGAAAAGCAGAGATGCATAGTGCACAAAGAAGACTACTACAGAGATAAAAGAGAAATATAGTGGAAATAGACCCCAACTGGGTGATACAAGGAGAGCCATTTTCTTCACTTTTTCAAGAAGATGCAAGACAAGTGCTTTTTGCAAAATACAGAGAGCTCGAATGATTACAGTGATAGCTGAGAATGTGTTTACATCAGTAGTCTAGACTCTATACTTCAACAAAAAATGGTGGAGTGATAATGTTCAAACCCTAGCATTTCCATTACAATGAAGTATCAAGTTTTCTGTGCAAATCCAGAGGATTTTTTCCCCACGGCATGAAGGAGACAATTTCTTTTTGAAGTTTTGTGAAGACCCAGATGAAGATACAATGCTTTTCAAGTTTTCTGTCACAGGAAAGGCCATGAGAATTCTCATGTCTATAACAAATACATGGTTTTCATTTGTTAAACGAAAAATGCTCACAGAACCCTCCAAAAATCACAGAAAATGAAGTTTTTCAAGCCTCATGCTACAGCCAGTGATGAAAATGTAGATTTCCCAGTTTGTAATGCACAGAGACGTTTCTTTTGCAAGTTTTTCAAGTTTTTGTCATGACTGGAGGTCATTTTGTGCCAAGAATGCGGATGTAAAGGAAAAGTCGAAGGTTTTTTTGTAACTCCTTTTAAGTATAATTCTCAGAGCCATCAGAATTGTGGCCCTAGGCAGCGAATATAACATGAAAATCTCAGAAAAAAGAAGAGATCAACAACAAATAACGAGTTACATCTTTGTCTCTGCCAATTGTTTTGTCAAAACACAGTTCTCTTTCCTCAAACGGCTCCCAGAACAACCTCAAACAGCGAGAACCAGAGCGTATGGTGGTCAGCCATCAAAAAAAGTCAAATGCATCAAAAAACGAGTCAAAATCGCAGCCATGGTGGCCCAAAATCAACGCCAAATCAACTTCAGAAGGTCAAAGCCTCAGCTAGATACATCTTACCTTGCATTTTTCTCAGAAAATCAGCCAAAATCCTCCCAAAATCGACATAAATCATGCATTTTGGCCCACAAACCCCAGTCATGGCGGCACGGCAGCGAGAGGAGGAAGGTAAAATGAAATGCAAATGATATTTTTTAGGTTTTTTCTTCCTTTTGGGCCGATTCGCCCTATTTGCATTTGAGTTTTTTGACTTTTGTATTAAACAAATATCATTGATATCTATTTGGGACGTGGTCAAGACTTATGAAAGTCTTAAAACTCATCATAATGCAATAGGGGCCATGAGGCATGTTTTTTCCTGCCTTTAGTTAATTCCAAAGTCAAATAAACATTATAAATGCATAAGGTCGAGTCCATTATATCTTGATATGAGTTGTTTTGTGAGCTCATATGGCGAATATGATGGTTTTAAGGCATTGTAATGTGTATAGGGAGTCATAAGGGTCCTTTAATGTGTTGCATTAGACCTTCAAAGCATGAAATCATGATGATGTGTATTGTAAAACGTGCAAATTGTATGGAGTTATAAGGTGTGTTGACATAGCTATGAGATGCGAGAGGTAGTGCAAGTGTATGTGGAGTCGTGTCGTTTTGCCTAGAAGCTATGAAGATGTTTTTATGTCGTTTTTGCATAATCTAGAGATAGATTAAATGTTGTAGACGAACGATAACATAATAAATTATGAATTACTTTATCATTTGTAATAAAAATGCAAAAAAGGGCAATATTAGGCAGATTTATCACACATGGCAATGTAAGTCTCGTCGATTACTTTGTCATTCTTTCACAACATTTAATTTGCCCCCAAACTATGTAAAAAACGGGAAACTAAATGTTATGTCCTAAATGCCATTATTTTCTACATAGGTTTGTAATAAATTTGGATTGTAAAACATTAACTAAGGTGGTGAATTATAAACCTCTTAGTCAATGTTAAATAAATGCAGAAATAATGTGTATTTACGTCATTTATTGTGCAAATATCAGACATTTATGATGCTGCAGGGGAGATTGACAAATAGGTTGAGGAGTTATTGCACAGATTTGACTTATTTTTAGTGGCTTTAAAGATCATTTTAAGGCATTTTCTGGAACTTTTATGGTGGGTGATGACATTGGGAACCTTGACTATTTCTGCATTGGGAACCCATTTTGGAGGACTTTAGGCAGATATTTTGGAGACATTTATGAGATGCACGAAAATGGAGTTTTCTCATCCTTATCTTGTTGCAACTGCTTAGAGAGTATATAGTCATTCATTTGACTCTTTGTATGGAGTTCTTTCTCATGTACATTCTGGAGTTAGTGATTTTTCTGCAATCCTACTCAGTTTGGGCATGTTTTTTTTTTAACCCTTTTGGCATATGAAATACAGAGAACACCTTGGATACCATTGATAGTCAGATTTTACCTTCTTATTTTTGCAGTATTGGGTATTATCAAGTGTTTGATCAGGTCATTTGTGAGGTATTTTTGTTTCCTTGTGACTTTGTCTCATGTTTCAATACCTTTTCTGCAAAAGATGTGTTTATGCAAGTTGCAAACCGTGTCTTAAAGTGTTATAAAGCTTTTCAAATTGTGAAGTTAGCTTCCTTTTCAAGAGTTTAATGCATTTAGGCCTCTTTGTGAAGTGTTTTTGCAAACATATAGTAATAGGTTGTGCAGGTTTAATTTTTGTTGTCTGTGGCCAAGTGTATGCAAGTCTGAGTTTCATTAACCATATCAAGTTTGGTGAATCACCCTTGTTTTCACATTTTCTAGTTTTAACTTTCATTTTCAAAAGCATTCCTTTTCCCTTTTCCCTTTTCCTCTGCAAATCCAGTAGATTCTAGGTGATAACCAGCTAGGAAGCCGGCCTTCTCTGAAGGTTCTTTCCATCACAGGTGACCCACAGACCTGGAAAGATCCCATGTTTCTCCAAATTGCTAAGTTTTGCAACCTAGCAAGGGTGCAAATCTAAGAGACAACAAACACTTCATCAAAGTTTGTGTAGAGCTCATGTTTTGATGATCTTTTAAGTTTGTTTAGTACCTCAGGTATACTTAAATGTAATTTAGTAAGTAGTCTTTAATCCTCGCTTGATTAATTGGCTATATTGTCCTTTTCTTAGGATTTATATCTATGTTGATTGTTTTGGGAGACATGCATACTTATTTGTTATTTTTAGTTTTTGAATTTAACATAACCAATGAAAGATCTTATTATTCACAGTTGTGTAGACTTGGTTTGGCTGGAAATAGGCTGGAGGAACTCCCCACATCTATAGGAGAGCTGAAGCAGCTTAGAGGCCTTTGGGTTCATGGGAATATTTTGAAGTATCTTCCTGAGGAGGTGAGTTCTGATTTCTAAAGGTTTTGATGATTGTTAGAATTAGAAATACAATTAGATATGGGCCATTGTTGTTGTTTTGTCATGGTTTATTATTGTGATTAATTTGTAAGGTGCACGCGATACTTATTACCCAGCAATGAAGACGAGTTATTTGTTTGCATTTGTATTACATCAAACTTTTTGAGGATTGTTTGGAGTTTTGAACTCAGAAAGACTCAATGTTCGAAGGCAGTAATGAGCAAACTTTGTTGCATTAATTCATTTTTATTTGAGGATATTTTGTTCTCTTGGAGAGTTTATAGTTTTAAATGAATAGATGACTTATTTAATTGTTGTCTCTTTTTCTTCTCACCCTTCAATTTCCATGAGAGGATCAATTTTAATTTCATATATGTAATTAATGCTTTTCTTATCAATTACTTAAACTGTTTGAAAACTAATGTGAGATATTCAAAGACTCACCTTGCTAAAAAGTTCTATTTTCTGTATCAGATCGGTGATCTTCCTCAATTATGCATTCTAGCTCTTGCAGGAAACAAGCTCAAGAGCCTTCCAAATGCAATTATGGATCTTTCTAATCTGCAGGTAGTTTTTCTGTTTCACATGTTAAAGTTTTAATGATTTATGAACTGGAAATTTACACTCAGATCAAATATGAATTTTTTTTTTGGTGAATGATTTGCAGATTCTTTCAGTTTGTGGAAATTGCTTGGAGAAAATTCCTCCAGGTACTATGCATTAGGCTTCTTATTTCTACTGATAACAGTTCTATTTACTGTTTTTCCTCCTGACGTGTGAACAAATGCTGCATATGAAATAACTAGAATATACTTTACAAGAGTTGGACTGAGGAAATACCCTAATTTTCAAAGTAACTTATTTTTCCCTTGTCTGGTTTTGTTATGATTGGGTTACAAAAGAATGATTAAATACATTAAGAACTTCAAAATTTAAAGGGGTTATAATGAAATATTATACACTTAATCTAGTTTTGTTAAGGGAATTTGGAATTTGAGTTCCAACTGCCACCCTAGCTGGTGGTTAACAAGTGTCAATCAGCAACTGCTAGCTGGCCATCTGCTTAGGAAAAGATGGCTTTTATGATTGACACAAAAAGCACAGAGTGAACGGGAGAGGGGTCTGATGCATTTTAGCTCTCTAAGTGTCCTTCATTTGGTTTTGCATCTGTTTGATCAGTACTCCAAAATTAAAGATAGATGAGGGAGTAAAACCTCTTTTCTCTTGTGGGAACAAATCTTGTGTTAGAGGGACAAGGGCCACAGTGCACATACGATCAGATTGTAATTCTGATTTATTGACAAGTCCAGATTGTGAATACATTGTGAATGGGGACACTTCTTTGCCTATGGGGCAAAACCTAGTGTGGAGTATACATTAGGGGAAACCTTGTGTTAGATGGACAAGGGCGATAGTGCAACTTGAATCACATTGCAGGTCTGCTTTGTTTAACAATTCAGATTATGAATATATGCTTGCACATCTTCCTAGTATGCCCCTCTCAGTGAAGTAAGGCAACCTAGTGCTGAAGCTCTTTTGGTAGCGATTACCTTTTGCTCTTTGCCCCTGTGTCTTGTGTACTAGCTTGGGGGTTGGCTAGGAGAGGAAGCTATAATGATGCCATATGATCAGTATGTGAGCTAGAATTCCATGGATAATTGGACCATTGGAGTATTTGGAGGGAGCTCGAGACTTGAAGAACTTCCTTTCCATGCTTGGTCATACTTTAAGGATCCACAAACCCATATCCTAAACCCTAAAACAAATATGAGAAAAACAAAACAATTTGCAACTCATTCTATCCACTCTCCCTGTAGATGAAGTGTATTTTTGTTTCCAAGCTTCACCATATCCAGGACCCCACAAAAATCACTGTTCAGTTATACACAAACTTGCATCTCTATCCTTAATACCTATTAAAAATAACAGAAAAGAATCTCAACTGAAGTACAAATGGTATCTTGATTAACGTTAAGCTCATTTCTTAATTATGAAGAGAATTAATTGCAAAAGATATTTAGAGATGGCCTTGATTAGTGAGTTACTTTCCTTCTAGTACAGAGTTCTTTTGATTTTAACTGGCAAGGAAGGCTGATCTGTACAACTTGTGTTCTAATGGTTAATACTGTGAATCTTAAAATAGAAGTCACATGTTTGAATCTGGCGGGGGGGTGCTTGCACATATCATTTGAATATTATATAAGGTAAATGGAAAGCAATCCCCTTGTGAAATGCTTGTATAAGGGTGGTATGATACACTAAATTTCTCTCTCTGGGCAGTGACCTAAAAAACTATCTTTACCTTTAGCTTTAGTATACTCTATCTCCTCTGGAGATTTAAGAGACATCTGTTCACTTGCAGAACAAATTTGTTTTAATTGAAATGAGCTTTAATGTATATATCACATGAAAATGTGCCACAAAAACCTATATGTATTTGAAGTTAAAAAATGATTAACACAAACTTTAGGGCACGATGAAGAATATTACTATTTTTAACTTCTCAATATTTTGTTTATTCCATATGCTCTTCTAGGTTGATTTGGGATTAAGTAACATAGTTAGGCTTAGGAGCATCAAGCAGACAAGCTGAATCATAATCGTATAGAGGATATCCTTAATTCAAAATATATATCACAAGTTCTAGCAGCAATGAAGTGATATAAAAGATGATACTATGTGAAAAATAGTATGAAATGTGATTGGACATAAGACCCTAACATAGTTCTGGTTTACTTTTTTTTATATTTTGTTTACTTTTTTTTTATATTGTACATGTGTTTTGCAGGAATTGGATGTTTACAATCTCTGAAATCTCTAGCATTGTATGGGAATCAACTTTGTGAATTACCGGAAAGTTTAGCTCATTTATCATCCCTACAAGAACTTTGGCTGCAAGTATGTCCAACTTCGTGATTCTTTTTGTAAAATCTGCAAAAGGCATGTGACAACCAAGTTGTTTTTCTGTATTTCAATTCTCATAATCAGTTTTTCTTCATTAAAAAATAAATTACTTTCTCATTATGGACAGTAATTGATACTCCAAATTACTGAACTCAAACTTTCTGACATAATGTTAAACATGAAAACTAAAGAATTCAAATCTACCCCTGAAATAAACTCAACTCTTTGAGTATATGAGATTGTTGCTTTTCAGATATACCCTTGACCTCTTTTTCACATCAATATGAGAAGGTAGGGGACAACCAATGACAATTGTGATATTATCACCTTTTGCAATGTTGCTTATAAGTTCAACCTTTTATTAAGGCCCAAATCCATATTATGTAGCTTGATCTGTTTTGAAGAATTTGGTTTTCTCAAATATATTCTTAAGCTTGTACCTCTGCTGTTAATTTTCACCAAAAATCAGGGTTTAAAAACCAATATTCATTTTGCCTGAGGTATGACAGAGCAGATTATAATTATCATTTGGTCCAAGAGGGTTGAAGTAATATCATTCTATGAACTCTTTGGAACAATGAATATATAGTCGCTGACTTCAGCAATTCCATTCTGTCATGTCTTGAAGGGGGCTTTTAAAGTAAATAATTGAGATTTGTCTTTGGGCCAAGAGATAATTTGTTCTTGATTACGAAATGAGAATAGTTTAACACAATAATCCAAAACTTAAGGCTATAGGTTCTCCTTAATTTTTTATATGTAGACATTTAGTGTTTAAGATGTTGAATGATGTGATTAAATTCTTACTCATGATAAGATAAATCTTGCATGATTTGTTTTAGGAAAACATTTCTCTATATTTTCATCTAGTTTTATATCCTTTTTAAATAATTTTCATGAAAGATTTTATTAACGGTCATCTAGAATGGTAACGATTTTCTATAGGAACTGTACTTGATTTTTGTAAAGGCTAAGTTGATTTAGTTAAGTTTGTTTGACTATTGTTTTAGATTCTTGGAAATCATCTATGTTTTTCATTTACTGTTAATAATTCTAAGTAAACATTTCTAGTCCTTGTTGCCTGACACTTTTTTTTGCAATTGTTAACCATTTAGGGTAATCAATTGGAAGCATTAACACTTGATTGTAGTTCTCTCAAAATGCTGAAGGAGTTGTCATTGGCTGACAACAAGATTTCTTGTATATCAGAATCTATTGGTGAACTTCAAGCTCTTGAATCCTTATGGTTGTGAGTTACTATATCCTAACAAAAGCAATAATTCAAAGTAAAGTTCTATTTTTATTGCTAGAAATGAGAATATTAGACCATTCAGGAGGATGGCTCTGTGCTCTTTATTTGTTTAATTTTTAAAGATTCTTGACTGATTCTTCGAATTGGTTGTTTTCCTCCTTACATTCAACATATTGTTAAAGACATGATTGAACTATTGCATATATTTTATCAACTTGCTATTCTATATGGTACTCCAAAATCTTCAGGGATATCGAAATTCTTCTAAGTTGTTGCACTGTTTTGTCCCTAACAACAAAACCCTTGTAAAAGGTCATTACATTTGTTTCTTCTGTAAATCTACTATGAAGGAAGATGTTTTGCTAATGCTAGGGATTTTAATAGAGCAATGTTTGGTTTATAAAAGTTTAAGTCATAGTTCAAAAACTTGGACTCAGCAAAAAAAAATCTTGGCGAGGCCAAAATTGACTTGGACTCGAGAGTTGGCAAAATTTTGAATATTAAATAACACATAAATTTGTAAAATAATCTTCAAAAACATGCATAAATGTTAGGATTAGGTTTTGTACATTTTGCAAATCTAGGTAGACATTGTATTTATTTAATATTGTATATGTTGTATTTTTGGGGCTACATAAAAAAGGGGCCCCCACTTGGGAGAAATCCCAAGATCCCTTGGGATGACATAATGCCACTTGGCTATTGTATTATGATGTGTGTTAGAGTATCTATAATGTCCCCTTTTGTAAATGCCCTAGTTTCTTCCCTAAAATCACAATTCCAAGTAAAACAAGAAATGAAATAGGGTTAGCGATATAATTTACCAATTTAAATTGTTGATCAAGATAGATCCTGATTGAGACCCTACAACCATGTTAGGTAATCATCAAAAGCATAATCCATAAAATAGATCTTTCTTACTAGGGTTAGGAACATTAGCTTAATCATATGATATACCTCATTCATCAATGGAGACCAACCCAAAAGGCTTAGGATAAGGGGCCATGATAGGGTGCCTGAAGCGATCCTCTACCCTAGGCCCAAGATCGGATATACCATCCCTCTTGGCCTCTTGTGGCTCTTGCCATCCATATGAGGGGGTGTACCTAGTGAGGTGTCCTATAGCCGGTCCCCCTCATCTTACCACCCTTATTCTCCTCCCTATAATTGGGACTCCTTAACCCAATAGCCAACCATGGTAGAGGTTTGAGGGGAAACTACAATGGTCTCTGGAGTATTCTTCCCTTCTAAGCCCAAGGGTGGGACACACCTTGCACCCCCTTGGCCTCATGGGACTATCAGTCTTCAACCATGAGGTGGTATGCTTAGAAGAGGACCATCCAACCCTTCCTTGTATTCCTCATTATTCCTCCTCATGCTTGATGAGAATTACAAACACTAAATACATCCAGATTCATAGAGATTATACAACAATAAATGTATCAGTATACACAACAATCATGATAGAGCATACATATCCTTCATATGCGAGTAATTATGTATAAGCAATAATGAGTTCAATACATATATTAACAATTACAGAGAATACACGTCATACACGAAGCATACACATCATGCACGAAGCAGACATATAAATTATTTCAGGGTTCTTATATGGCTTCCTTGATTGCTAATTGATATCTCAGATATTTGCTGATTTGATTGATTCAATAATAGAATAATAGAAGGATAGAATGATATAATAATAGAATAATAAAATAATAGAGGAATAGGATGATCGTATGATAGTGATAGAATGATAGAATAATAGAGGAATAGGATGATCATATGATAGAAGGATAGAATGACAAATAAGATGATAATAGAATGATGGAATAATAAAATGATAGAAGGATAGAATAGATATGATATAATGATAGAAGAATAGAATGAAGGAATGATGTCAATGATAGAAGATTAGGAGGATTGAATAATAGATCAATAGATTGATAGCATGATAGAATGACTGCAATAAATACTTCCTCTGCCTTCATCTGCTGATGTATATATGATATATCTTTTCCTTACTGGCTGATCTGCTCTTTTAAACTCAGAATTTATATTTCTTGCATTCCTTGTATTCTCCTTGCTGCTGTATGAAGTTCTCTTCTTGCTGCTTATATGTTTTTCTTGCTGGCTGATTTATCCTGTTTTCTGCTTGATGACTTGAGCGATTCCCCTTTCCACAAATCACAAACTGTATTTTATATCTTCATATCTCTATGAAGAGATACAACACCTCACAAAGATGCATTGCTTTCCAAGGGAGGCACCTTTCCTTCACTAATCGTTGTCTTTCTTAGAACATAATCGCTGCTTTTGAGACTTTAATCGTTGCCTTTGTTATTCTCTTTAATCGCTGCCTTTGTTCTTTTTAATCGCTCCTTTTTTGTGATATCAATCGCTCTTCCTATAACATATAAATCGCTGATCATGAGAATCACTTTATCTTCATTACACATTTCTCCTTTTACTTGGGCAATTAAAAAAAAGATTTATATATGTCTTTGTCTTGACTTGGTTGACAAAGATGGTCGGCCAAAAGATAATATTAATTTAAATTATATTTTAGACATGGTCGGCCACCATAGATAAATAAAATACTTCCTCCATTTTGGTGCTAACACAAGGAGGTCGGCCAACATAGATCATGAAGTCGGCTTTATCATAATTAAATTTATTTTACAGGACATTACAGTATCTATTCATGTAAGATGTGTAAGAGTATGTATGACATTGTAAGATGTGTAAGAGAATCTATAACTTGTAAAAACATGTAAGAGGGAGTTACAAAGTGGACTGAAAAAGTCATGGAAGACCTTTGATCAGTTTATGATATGTAAGGATGACACATAAGCCCATATTGTAAGAGCTTTGAATGGACCAAAATGGAGTTCCTAGCTTTGGTAGGTGGAATCTATACTATTAGGAGCATCAGTATGTTGAGTCATCATGAGGAGGGCGTTGGAATTGGGAAGACCAATTTGGGTGCCCAAATTGGGCTCATTGTTTTGGAAACCACTCATGGTTTTTGGTTTGGCCTATATTAGATGCTTGGGATGGAGGTATTATACACTCATAGATTTGTAGGGGTTATGCTGCTGGATTTTCTTCAAATAGAGATTGAAGTTACTGCTACTCTAATATTGTATTGTAATTTCGGGTGTTAAGATTACTACATTGAGTGCTCCTTTGATGTTGGGTTTTTTTTGAAAGGGTTTTCCTAGGGTATACCTTGTGTTGTGTGATCTTGTTTTGTGTTGCATGTTGCTCATTCTTTGTGGAATTGTTAGATCTGTTCCTATTTAACATTACTTCTTTCATTGGGTTAAGGTAGGAGGTTTCATGGTTTTACCTATCTTCCTTTCAATAAAACTCAATTTGGAGAACTCATAAGTAGTTTTCCTTCATTTATAGATAAAAAAGTCAAGTTCAATACGAATCATAGTGTCATATGATATATAATAAAAATTACAAATCCTTATTCATAATCCACAAATCTCTTTTATAGGTGGTTGTATGGGTGCCCTTGAATTGAATGGTAATGCTTCTTGTTGAGGAACAATATCATCCTCAATAGAGGGATCTCAAGCATATGATGTGCATCTGATGAAACCCCTATTAATGCCCTACCTCTTGCCTCCTCACTTGCCATTGCATTTGGCCCATTCTACCACCTCCCTCGCCAAATCAACAATGTCATTTAAAGTAAACTAGGCTCCACATCCTCTACAATTCAATTTAAATATGGATTAATGTCATTGAGGTTAATTGTCTCATGCATAGTTTGCAAACTCTCTGAGTCGCCGAGTACTCGTGAGATTTTTTGCTTTGCGAGTACTCACAAGGTTTACTCTTCGAGTTTTTTTGTAGAGTATTTGGAAAAACGCGGCGAGTTTGTGGTGAGTACTCACTGAGACTCACCAAAAATTTGACGAGTTTTTCCAAATACTTGACTTGTTGCGTCAGCAATACATCAAAATCGCAGGAAAAAAAAACACTCCAAAACTCTGTTTTTTTGGCGTTATAAGCATTGTTTTTTGCCTTTTTTAAAAAATTATGAAAATGGTGTGTGCCATGAAGGTTTCTGTGGTTTTGAAGGTCTTCATTTCGGCACTGCCCCTCAACCCCACTGGGGGCGTTGCCCCCAAACCCCCAACCAAACTCATTTGGTACATTTTCTAGCTGTATTTTGCATAAAATTTATGTTTTTTTCAAAAATTAAAAATTAAAAAAAAAATTAAGTGTTTTTTAAGTTGTTGAGTGTTAGCAGGGTGCAGAGCATAAAGAAGAGCCGATCGGAAGCTGGCACACACTGTGCAGAGGCTGGAGTCGACAAGGAATACATCTCTATATGTAATAGATATAGTATATATATAGATATAGGATATGATGATATCATATAGGAGAATAGGAGTATGATACATGATAGATTATGATGTAAAAGAATGACATAGAAGTCATGAATGTAAACTGATGAGGCAGAGACTTATACCCGCTGGAGGATGGATAGATGATGTACACATTTGCTGGTTGTTGATATTTGCTGGTAACTGATGATGGAGATCTGCTGGTACCGGGTAATTCTGTGTTGTCTTACTATGTTGTGTATGTGATGCTTTGTTTTGTTTTTCTTTATGTTTTGCTATCAATCTCTAGCTACTTGACTAGGGTATAAACTGACTACAAAGACTTGACTGAGGACCGGATCTCCGGACCGGTATCTCCTCTGCATTTCTTGCTAACATTTGGTTCTGTTGCTGGGACCCTGGAAGAAGGTAGTTAAAGATTGAAAGGGAAAAACATCCAAAGTAGTGCAGAGTTTCGAAGAGGAGAGAAGGCGAGGTTGGCGGGGAAAATTTTCAAAAAGCGGAAGAATTCAGGTCTCCTTAAGTTTCTACCTCTGTGAGAGGGGGGCAGGCACTTAAGGGGATGGCGAGTGGAAAGGGGTTAGGGTTCGCAAGAACCTTTCAAACGATATGACTCTTCAAACAAGGATTCCATGGGATATAAGAGGACTAATAGAACACCAAATCAAGAAAACCTATGGCGAAAGGGGAGAAGTAGAGGAAAAGAGAGATCAACGAAGAAATCAAAACCAGAATGGAGATAAGCGGAGAAGAGAGATTGAAGCAAACTCAGCAACGAGAAGAATGTTATCGCAGAAGAATGGAAAGGGCACAAGAGATGGAGAAAGGAAGGATAATCGAAGTTGCGGAAGAAAAGGAGAGAATTCGTGGAGAGCGCCCTAGAGGGTGTTGTCAGAAGGGAAGAAGATAAGTGCGTCATGGAGGATGCTACTAAGTGCGCAAAGGTGGGTGTTGTCAGAGAAAGGAGGTCAGAAAGAGAAGAGATAGAGGGTGTGGAGGAGCGCACTACTGTAGGTGCTACCAGAGAAGAATGTGGAAGGGAAAGAGAAGAAACATGCGAATCAGGGTTTATGTTGCAGATTGTTGGAAAATATGAATTAACACCGGAAATTTTGAAGATGGATGAGGAATATATAGAGGAACTACTTTGTCGAAGCATAAAAAAGATAAGAGGAGGAGAAGATGCGGTAAACATTGAGAGAAGTTTTGAGGGCTTTGAAAGGTTATTTCAATCATCATTGGATGCCGACATGATGTCGTTCACAAATGGAAGAGTATCCCCTAATTTGAAGAGACACTACGAAGAGACACAACCCCTAGACCATGAGTCACCCCAAGTGCCATATAAAGTCGAGAATTTTAGTGGAGAAGGAAGATATTCAAGCAAACAAAGAAGCAGAGATCTGGAGCAATTTTGCAGAGGTTTTAGGAGTACTTTGATATCTGACTACAGAGAGATAAGGGAAGAGAAGGAAAGCAAGTTGAGAGAAGACAGCCTAACCGAAGGAGCAGACATGAGGAAACCCACCGCAGAGTACCAGAGACTTTGAGAAGACCAATCATGGATATTCCTATGAAGCTACCAATCTTTGAGGACACTACTGAAGCAGCAGAGCACATTTTTGTTTTGGAGTCTATTTGGAACCGGAAGGGAGTGACAAGAGATGAAATCAAGTTATTTGACTTCATAGGCACCTTGCGGAATGAAGCATTGAAGTGGTATAGGAAGACGTCTGAATAGTGACAAGGATTGGGATGAGATCAAGAAGCTATTTTTGGAGAATTTTGGAGTTTTGGATGTTCCGACATAAGGGGTAAGTAAGATGAGAGATTTGATGCAGTTGGATAAGGAATCAATAAAGGACTTTGATAGAAGATTCAAGGAGACAACTAGGAAGTTAGAGGAACCACTGACTGAGAAGCAAAAGATAGAATGGTTTATTTTTGGAATAAGCCCTGAAATAAGGTCAACTCTAGATGGAAGAATATTCGAGATATATGTGGAAGCAGTGACACTAGCCTGTCGGATAGAGTCTCAATCTTGTCGTAGACAAGATAAGATGAAAGAAGACCTAGAATTGGAGAAGCTAAAACTGAAATTGGAACAGTTGAAGCAAAGGCAGGAGATCCTGGCTAAGTAGGAGGAGAATACATAGAAGCAAAGACTTAATATTTGGTGCTCATACTGTACAAGAGAAGGCCATTTGAGAAATGAATGCCCTAGGATGAAAGGTGAAAGAAATGCTACTGCAATAAAAGCAGACATCAAAGCAAGAACAAAAAGAATCAATTTAGTATATTGTGGACTATGCAGAGAGTGGGATAATCATGAAACACCAGATTGTCCTTCACAGAACTTTCGGAGGAAAATAGAATTTGCTGATGAAGATGAAACATGGTACACAAACTCGGTGGAGAGTAATAATATGTCCTATGTAGAAAGAAACTCACATGATCAAGGCTACAAACAACCAAATTGGAGAAATCAGAGGAATGTCAATGCAATACAAATTGCAAACTTTGGCGGCCCATCCTATGGAAATAGCTATAATAATGATGACAGAGAGCAATTTGGAGGTTACAGAGGAGGTAGAGGCCATGGAAGAAATCAAAGGAGGGAGGATGCAACATGTTTCAATTGCGGGAAGCTAGGACACTTTGCTAATGAATGTTGGGCTGAAAGGAAAACACAGTGTTCATTTTGTATTAGCACAGAGCATGATTTATTTTCTTGTGAAAGAGCACAACAGTACTTCCGGAATGCACAACTACAATCTAAGAGTGATAAGCTACAAAACCTGAATAATAAAAAAGGAGCTAGGATCATAAGGGCACCAAAGGTTTAAGGAGCAAGGACTTGCCGGAAGGACAACATGGAGGAAACAAACATATCTTCAACTGAATCTATAGAAGAAGAGTACTACCAGAGAAGCAAGCCAAAACATACTGAAAAAGATAGAAGGAAGGAGAAAGTTGCGGTACTGACAAGCCAAGGAACAAATATCGGAAGGCACTATGTCACTGAGATAGAAGAGGAAGACAGTGAGGAGGAAGAAGAATTTGTTCCTTTGAGGAAACAACCTGAGAAAATTGTCAAGGAAGCCAAACAAACATTAAAGAAGGAGCAAGAGAAGGAGAAGCAATACAAACAATTTTTCATCGAAGGAGAAGTAGAAGCTCTCAAGCAACTAGCCCAATTGACACAACAACACAAACTAATTGAGAAACTGAAGCAATTTTCTAAATACTGGAATAAGGAGCAAGGTCAGAAGAGTCAACTCCATAGGATGGGAAGAACAAATAGGGAATGGAAGACAAAACCACTTATGGTGGATGTCCACATCAATCACAGAAAGGTTCGGAATGTCATGATAGATTTGAGAGCAGATGTCAACATGATCACAACGAAGCTGTGTGGGAGCAGTTAGGAAGACTTAAGTTGATAGAGAACTTACAATATTATTCTGGCAGATGGATCTAATATGCAGACAATGGGAACATGGAACCAAGTGGAAGTTAACCTAATGGGGGTCAAACAAGTCTTAGACTTCATTGTTGTAGCCATGAAGGATCAAGGAGAAGCTTTGTCATGTCCCTATAATGATTTATAATTGAATTGTTTATTTAAATAATAAGTTAGCCTTATATAAACTAAATATATAATATATTTATTTAAAATATATTATTAATATGTATTATTTAATAAATAATATTATTAATTTAATAAAATTTAAATATTATAAAATATATATATTTAATTAACTAGATATATTATAAATATAAATATTTTAATATAATATTTATGTGAATAATTAATAAGATATATTATTATATATAAAAATAAATATTACGAAGAGTCTTACCCATTAAAGCTAGAAAGTAAAGTAATTTAGAAAGTAAAGTAATTTGGAATAAGGCAAAGTAATACGGTTAAACAAAAAGTCAAATTCAAAATAAAATCATATAAAGATAAAAGTCTAATAAGACAAAAACATTATCCCACCATATATGCTTGTGAATAAAACAAGATAAAAGAGCTCCCATACTTAATAACAAATGTATTTATTTATACTATATATATTATATAAATAATGTACTTTAAAAAGATTAAGGGGAGGCCGAAGGAGAATATTTATAAGTTCAGCCATTAAGTTGGTTGACACCAGCGATCGCATTAATAAATAATAAATAAAAAAAGACAAACATTATTAATGTATATCCTTGTTAACTAAATTAAAGCCGCAACTGTTGGAAAGGGTATATCCTTTTACCCACGGTAGACCCTTGGAAATATATAAAAGGGCATAAGGGAGTATGATGGAAAGAAGAAGGGTGAAATATATATTATAAAATATATAAACGGCAACAACAATACAATAAAAATTATATTACGGCAGCATAGGTAAGGAATCCCAGGTAAAGCTAAAGCAGGTAAGTAAGTATTTATATTTACTTATTCAATTTATTATTTGTAAGAATTTATATTTACTTGTTCAATTTATAACTTGTAAGATATAAATGATAAGGTTATTAAGTAGGAACTGATATATGTGTTTATGTATGAAATTTATATTTTAAATGTGTATCTTTGCTGAATTATGTAATTGTCCAATGTTTAACCCAATAATATGCTGAGCATTAAGTAGCGAAATTCTAATAATGAAAGTGTTAGTTATTGCATGAGATAGGACTTAATAATTGTGAAACATATGAGCAATGAAATTAATCCATTAACTCTATTTGAGAGGTGTGATGCATGGGAATGAACAATTAGCCAACATGGGTATATAGTGGCCCTTGTCTCGGTACAAAAGGTACCTCTTGGAGAAGTGGAAGTGGCCCTTGTCTCAATTGGTACAAAAGGTACCCCTTGGAGAAGTGGAAGTGGCCCTTGTCTCAGTTGGTGCAATGGCACCCCTTGGACAAGTGGAAGTGGCCTTGGGCTCTAGTTGGTGAAGAAACACCCCTTGTGCCAAAGGATTATTATATAGTGGCCTTGGTTCCAGTTGGTGAAAAAGTCACCCATCGTACCAAGGAATCTCATAGAGGCCTTGACTCCAGTTGGTGAGTATCCACCCCTCGAGTCAAAGGATAGAATAGTGGACCCATGATGGTAATTGGCATGAGACGTTCTATCGCATCCTCTCACATGGAATTAATGATTAATGCATGGAGAATGATAGAGATTGTGAAATGTAAATTGATAGTGATCATGATAGAGAAAATGAAGTATATATTGATAGTGAACATAAGATTAATGAGAGAAATGTTTATTGATTGCGATCATTTGATTATTGATGAAAATGTGAAATGTATAATAAAGAAGGTTTAGTGTACTAATGTTCTCTTTTTGCAAGTTAAATTTGTGTACAAGGTTGTGAAATTTGGACTTGTGAGAAGGGGACATTACAAGCTTTCAATGCATTTTTAGGGTTGAGATGGTTTGTGGATGCAAACGGTATCATAGACTCCCAGAAAGAAGAGCTATCATTTGCCAATGATAACAAGACTGTGAACATTCCTTTGGGATCATCAATGGAGGAAGCATATATAGAAGAAGCCAATCAAACTGCAGACAGTGACAAGGATGCAAAGAATCTCTACACAATTACAACGTTGGATAAAGAGGAGACAACAGAAGAGCCTAATTTTGAGGGAAAGTGGAGATAGAAGATAGTCACTATAGCATAGATAGTGAAGAGGTTTTAGAAGCTTGGATGAGAGAAGAACCGGAACTAAAAACAAGGAAAATGATGGGCTACTAGAGCATATTCATGATCAGGATTGCAAGGAAAACACACTGCAATCCTCCACATTCATGAAAACTCACTGTAGATCACTTGCAACACATTAGGGACGGACAAGAAGCTTATATCTCAAAAAGCTCAGCAAGTGAAGCAAAGAAAGCAGAGGAACCGACATATCATGATGACTGGGTTACCAGAGATACAGACAGGACAACCACAAGCAAAGAGGAAGAGGAAAGGAGGAAAAAATGCAAGGAAAACATTGGGGAGAGGCTGTTTCGGATGCCAAACTACTAAATCATCAAACACCAGAAGAAATAAATTGATTGCGGAAAGATTCCGCCATGGCAACACACTTTATCAAAGACTAGCCACTAACAAGGGGCAAAATTTAAGGCATAAGGAGCAAAGAAATAAAGTAATAAAGAGAGAATAAAAAGGGTAAGCGGGAAAAATTAGGACAAAAAGAAAAGGTATTTAACCCTAAGTAGACCCAAGTAACCTCACTTTGCATTCACACTTTGGCAAAATTCGAGCTCCGAGAGAAAAATCAAGCGGCGAAAGTAGTAGTGAAGAGTAGAACACAGGCAACCGGCGAATACACAATGGCAACCCTTGAGCTAATTGACATCACACACAAGCCACGACCGAAGTTCAAGGAATATCACACAGAAGAAGGCTCTCTTGGCAGAAGCAACAGACAAAGAGAAAGAAAACTCAAGAAATGCTAGAGGTTATTGAGTCAGAAGAAGGGGAGGAGCAAGAGTCCAAATTGAAGAAAAGGAAGAAAGCACAATAGACACCGGAAGAAGAACCAACAGAGCAAGAATCAGAGGAATCGACACAAGAGCTCTATAACCTAGAGGCACTGATCAATGCCATGGAAAATGTAGGTATGTTAAAAGAAATTGCTGTTTTATATGAGGATTCATTTGTAGAAAATAAACAAATGATAGTTAAAGCAATGATAGAATACATGAGGGATAAGGAAAGGACATTAGATGAAATAATGGAAGGATTTACGGATAGCTTAATAGAAGCATTGAGGGAAAGGAGGAATAAGGCACTCCAATTGGAGGAAGAAATAAGGCAAAATGCCATTAATAATCTCAGTGACACGTTGTCCCCGGAAGAGAAGAATAAATTGATACAACAAGCCATGGAGCTGAGGAGAAAACAAAGGGTAGACACCCTCAGGAGTGGAAATAAGAAGGAAGAAGAGAAAATACAAAAAGAGACAGAAAAAGTGACAACAAAGATATATCAATCTATCAAAGAGCAAGAACAACAACAACCGACACCATCACCTCCGCACAACACTAAGATACTGGTAGAGGGAGGACAGGACAAAACAGAGGCAAGCTAGGAGAAAAGTTTGTCGGAAGCTCCTACACAAGGGGTACCTCCTTTGGAGAACACAAGGATGGAGGAGAGGAACACATAACAACAAATAGAGAATTCAGGGGATAAAGAAGGAAGAGAGGAGAACACAGAGGACCAAAGGGAATCGGAACAAACTGATATTCTGGAGGCCTCGTCATCTTCAATTGAGTCAATCAAAGAATTTTTGAAACAACAAAAGCAAATAACACCCATTTTGACCCCACAGTTGCTACAGTTATCGGTGGTAGAAGACCAAATAAACCTTGCCGGAATATCCCCACTATAGAAGCTACAATTGGGAGATGTGTTCCATTCCTTTGCTAGAGCAGAAATTTTGTAGCAACATGTGGAAGGGAGTGAACTGCTATAGGATGTGGTGGATACATTAGCCAAGGAGATGCTGAAGACACCTAGAGAAACTACCTTACCCTTGTTGGAGCAACTAAAACAGTTAACACAGGGATTTAAGGAGTACTCTAGCTAGCTGGAGAAGAAGGTAACTGAACAATTGAATAAGAAAAGATTGGCGGAAATGACGAATAAGTGTGCCAAGACACACACTCAACTAGAAATACAAATCAAGAATATACAACAAAGCATTGCGGAGCCCAATATCCTCTACCAGTTTTGTTTAAAATGGCCACAGTCCACAAAAGCAATAAAAGATCAAATGGATGCTCTAGAACTGCAAATCACAAATGTGGCAACCCAGTATGACCCTCTGGCGGATAAGGATGGAGTGATAAGGGCACAGGTAGAGACATTGCATAATCAACATCAACAACTCCAAGATCAAAGGGATTAGATAAAGGGCCAAATAAAACAGTTGAGGGAAGTGGTCAACTTGAGACTAGCTAACTTAACCAACAATACCGACAAGTATAGAAGAAGCAGAGATATTCATAAAAGTAGGACAAAGAGCTATGTTGGCTAAGGCCAAGAAGCAATGGGACACCAACTTAGCATAGCTAAAGCAGATATAGAAAACCATTTTGCCAAGTAGCTGATTTTGCATGTCTTGAGGACAAGACATAATTTTGAGGGGGGATGATGTTAGCAGGTTGCAGAGCATAAAGAAGAGCCGACCGGAAGCTGACACACATTATGTGGAGGCCGGAGCCGATAAGGAACACATCTTTATATGTAATAGATATAGTATATATATAGATATAGGATATGATGATATCATATAGGAGAATAGGAGTATGATACATGATAGATTCTAATGTAAAAGAATGACATAGAAGTCATGAATGTAACTGATGAGTTAAAGACTTGGACCTGCCGGAGGATGGATAGATGATGTACACATTTGTTGGTTGTTGATATATATATGGAGATCTACCGGTACTGGGTAATTCTGTGTTGTCTTACTATGTTGTGTATGTGATGCTCTGTTTTGTTATTCTTTATGTTTTGCTGTCAATCTCTAGCTACTTGACCGGGGTATAAATTGACTACAAAGACTTGACTGAGGAACGGATTTTCAGATCGGTATCTCCTTTGCATTTCTTGCTAACACTGAGTTTTGCCGAGTATTCTCCAAGTCGGCAATTTTTGGCTTGCCGAGTACTCTCCGAGTCTGAGTTTTCGAACTATGGTCTCATGTATTTGTTGCCCACCACCTTCTTTAAACTTAGACAAAGGTTGGTTCCAACAAGAGCTCATTTATCTTTTCCATGAAGAGAAATAAAACTGATAAACCAATGCTGACATAATCATAATGTAATCGAAAGAAAATAAGGGTATAGTTGCAGTATAACATGATTATTTACCTTGGGAAACCCTTTCAGAAAAAAACCCATTGAAAATATGTAAGAACCCCGTCTTATCTAAACTCAATTTTTTCCCTGCTGGTCTGAAAATTTCTGTTTTGTTTTCCTTGAATTTGGTTTAGAATTTTGACATGTGACTTTCAATGATGTATTTATAATGCAATGAAGATGGAAAGGTTGCAAACATACATTCAAATAACAAGATATGATGATATTATTGAACCAAACAACTCGCACAAAGCATATGTGAACATATCTGGAATGAAAGCTTCACTTCTTTATTGAAATCAAAGGTTGATTACAAATGTCACTGGCTGTAGATTACATCAGACCAATCTGATTTGAAAATCAAATCTCAAACAATATGCCAATATGCTCAAATATTGCACCAAACCCTAGCTGCTTGGTATGAAATGTTGTCTAGTCAAAGTACAATGATGAAGTTGATGATATATGACTGAAACAACACCTGTAGGTGATCAATAATGGTCTGATATGACTGATAAACACTGCTGATATGACTGATACAAAATCTGATCACAAATTCCAGCCAAACCAATGCCAAAACCTCCTCCAAAATGAATCGCTCTATGCTAGGAATGAAGCGATTTGACCTTAGAGCAATTGGAAACCCTTATATCTTCAATATGTGATGATCAAACCCTTTAAATCTGTGCTGGTAAAACCCTGATGAAGCCTGAAAATGTTGATCACAACCCAGATTTCACAAATCATGCCAAAAAGTATCAAAACAAGCCAAATTATGAAATCGCCTAGGTAGCTATGAAGGGCGATTTGACCTAGCAAGCTTATAAACCTCAAATGATGTCAAATTATGATGATATCAACTTCTAAAACACAATTCTAGCCTGGTGTAGCAAAATCAGAATATCAAGTTATGAAGCCAAGCCACAAAAATGCCTCCAAATGAAGGGCGATCCACCTAGCAACCCTTGTATAACATCAACACATGTAAATATGATCCATTTGACCTCCGATTTGTCTTATTCTCCCTTCAACCTGCATAAAAGACCTTCAAACCCTAGCTGGAAATGAAATCACCATGAAACCCTAGCTGTTTGTAGCCAATCCTCCATCAAAAACCTCCAATTATGCTCAATGATGAACTCTAAGTGAATTCATCTCTTATGGTGGAATGGGTTTTCGTTCAAACCACTAAAATTCAAGGGTTTTCATCCTTAAATCAAGCTGAAACTCAATTACAGCCAAGAGAAAATTGTCAATATGCAAAATACCAAATGATCAAGATATATAAAAAATGCTCCAAATGACTTTTTATACTTTTCAACTTGGGCGCCAAATAAAGCATTATTTTATTATTTTTGAAGTCCACTGCCAAAAGAAAATAATATTTAATTATTTTCTTTTTATTTTCTTTTATTTTCCTCCAACTTGGACGTCCCACATTAAATAATAATAAAATAATATTATTTTATTATTTTCTCCCTTGAGCGCTGATTTTCTAGTGGGAAATAATAAAAATATAATAATAAATTATTATATTTATTTTTCCATCTCCAACGTTTCCTTTTTCCACCTTTAATTTAGTTTTTTATTTCTCCCACCTAGGTCGTTTTCTCTCTTGGCATTATTATTTTAATATTTTGACTTTTCAACAATTTGTACAAAAATACCAAAAGCCAAAATATAACCTCAATTCGTCATAGAAAAATAGTTGAAGCCATAAAATCCAACATTCCATTCTCCAAGCTTCAACAACCTTCGTTTTTCCGACCTTGCTCAAAAAGGGGACATTAAAACAACACTTGCTTATTGTATTAACTTAAACCATTCACAACAGAATAAGATATTTCTCGCTTGTTCTTAACTCTAATCTATGTGCAATTATTCATAAGCACATCATGATAGGAAACTGGTAAGCGGTATTACCATACAATGGGTACAAAACCATGGGCTGAAAAACAACCTTTGAAAAAGAGGCAATTTTTTGTTTCAACTGCTGACCCTCCAAACCCTGGTTAGGTCAATGCCTCAACCCCACTAATTGTGAATGAGCATATAGTGTATAAGGGGTGTAAAACATGCAAAGTATACAACACATCAAACATTCCATCATGGAAGATAGCTGTTTTCTGGTGTTTGTTCACTGCTGCACCTAGTGTATAATGCCAACCAAGAATGATAACAATCACCATGACTCCTTTAACATACAACCATAAAAACCTGCCATGCGACCATCCAAATGTGCATACATCAGCATAAAATTATTCTCCTCCAATAATTCTGTTGAACAAAACCAATATATGATTATTTTTCTGCGAATGCAAATTTCATTCAGATGTGAAATCTTTATTACAAAGGAAAGATCCACATAATTACAAGTAAATCTACCCACCTTTACACACCTATTCTCTTTATGTCACCTAGCACCTTTTCTTGATCGCATCCAATCATAGAAGCAGAAATGCAAAAAAGTCGCGATTAATCGTAAAAATCGCAAATCGCCAAGTTTTGCTATTTTTCACCAAAGAAATTGCGGTCAATAGTGTTTTATCCAATTTTTCCTCTATTATCATGTGAAATCACAGTTTTATGCTGAAATTGTGTGTGATCATGGGTCAAGTCATGGGTTTTAACCATTTTTTACTTTGGCCCGAGATTTTTTCATCCATCTAGGGTTTCTTGCCATTCCTAAACTTGCCGTGACATTTCATTGCTATCATTTCATTTCATTTTCTATGAACTGCAGCTTTAAACAAAAAAAAATGAAAATTTCTGCATTTTTCTATTCGTTTTGGTGGCTTTTGTTTAAAAACTTAAGTAATTTTTTTAGTTGAAGATTGCGATTAGTGAAAAGTTTGATTTAAAAAAAAAATTTAAATGATATTTTGTTAAGTTCCTTTATTATTATTTTTTATTGTACATTATAATTAGAATTAAAATATATAATTATTTTTAACATTTTTTATATTTTTAAAAATTAGTTTTAAATTTAAATACATATTTTATTTATATGGAATAAAATTTTATAATAAATTTAATTTTTTGAAAATGTATATGTATGTAAGATCCATTTCTTATTCACAACCTCTAAATACCCTATTGTCCTTGCCTTGCGGTTGTCGTTTCTGTTTCTCAATTCTAGTAACTTAGGTGTGGAGGAAAAGGGTATCTTGGTAGCCTTCCATGGAGCACCTATAAAATATCGACTGGTTGCCCACCACTAAAAGTGTCACTACCTGAAATTTATGCGGCCTTGTGTTGGCGTTCGCCTTGTGTTGGCGTTCGTCATGTCTTTCACAATGAAGCTGTAATTTTCATAATTTCTCATCATATTTTATATGTTTGGGGCAAATTAGAAATATTTTTTATATATATTTTGCAAATTATAAATATTTATACATTTTTTATATATATTTGCAAATTATATATATATATATATAGACGGATCCGTACTTGTACTTGAGGCCCCCAAACCCGTAACCATTCCCTATTAAGACCGACAACTTATTTTTTGTCGTTTGTTTAAAGTCTTTTTACCTTATTTGGAAACCTCTGTCGACATTCGTTGATATTTATTTTTCAGTTTAATTGTTAGCTACATGGAGTTTAAGCTCTCTGCTATTGAAAAAATTCTGTGTGAAGCATAATTGTGGGATTTAAATTTATTTTGGGTTTTGTCAACTTTGAATGTTCCATTTGTATGTTTCTAATATTATAATGTATGCCTTATCAATGCCATCATATGAATATTTGAAATTTCCTATATTTTTAAGTCCTTCCTATTTTTAATAGTCATCCCTACCATCCCCTAAAAAATGGCCTCCCAAAAAAGTTCTCAGAAACACATCCCCCTGCCTTGCTATCCTTGTCCTAGAAACTTGGTGTAACTTAGATTAGTATCTAGTTATCATTTATGCACCATGCAATATGCATTGTGCAATGCAATGTAGTCAGCGATATGAACATAAATGAAAAAAATCTATATTCCACAATTCATGGAATCAACTCTGATTTTTATTTGCTCTCTCTATCTCTATGCTATTAAAATGTGTTTAAATTTTAAAAATATAGTATTTTCTCTCTTTTTCTGGGCTTTTTTTAACGTTTTTTGAAAATTCCAAAATTTCCCCGATTTTTTTCCAATTTTTTGAAAAATCTTATACTTTTGGTTTACCGATTCTTTCCCCAAAAGATTTTTGCTGCTATGCATCCAAATGACTTGAATGCAAAATTCCCCTAATCATGGGCACTCCATGGCAACAGTTAAACCATGTTTGTGTTAGATTGATGTAGTCTAGGTAAGGCGGTCTAACAGATCTTTGACAAGAAAATTCACACCAAAGGGAACAACAAAAAAATTCACTTGCATTAAATTAGAAAATCTGCCTTCATAGGCTTACAATCATGTTGAGAATAATGGCTACACCATTGTACTGACTGCAAATTGAATAGGACTGTTTTTCCCTACAAGATGGATGAAACTTCGGTTATCTTTCTTCTTGTTATTTCTATATTTTCCCCCTATTTTCTTAAAGCCTTTTTTCAGATGTTCAACTTCCCATTCTCACAATCAGCCCCCAATCATTTTGTTTTTCCCCTACTAGAATATTTCCTACTGTCTATGATTTAGGGGACATCCTCTTCCAAGAATAACCTGGCCACTTTGTTCTGTCCATGTTTTCTTGTTTGTAGAGGTTTTGGGATTGATACATTTGCCCTAGACGCCACATGACAACTTGGAAGAACGATTTAATCATGGCACACAATTTGGTCTCTTATAATAACGACTCTCAATTCTTTCTAGGCCATTTTTATCCAAGATATGCTTCTATTCAACTTTGTTCGACCCTAGATGAAAACCCAGATGAAGCTTCAACGATTGCCAAGTCTTTGATAAAATGACTGCAATAGAATGATACCAATAGAGAAATCTATGTGACCTTGTTGATAGTTGGAGGCTTAAAGAAGTTAATCTAGGTAGAAGACAACACCAGGTGTCCTTTGGAATCCACGTCACCAAAATCATCTCTACCAACAGTTAGTCATGCCTTGTTGCTAAAGTGTAATGTCCCCTTCCTAAGCGGTTTAGAGGATTAGGGTTAGTCTATCAACGGGTTCCCGTAGACTAACATTGATGGTTAGGGGACCCATGTTGGGATTTCCTTTTCTGGTGCAGTTTCAGACCTGTTGTGATGTAATCACACATCGCCCCATTGCAAATGGGGACCCCCTCTTTTTTCTTGCTTTCTTTGTTTTGCTTTAGGGTTTAGTTTTCCTTTGAGCTTGTAGGTTTGGTTGTGTATCCAAGTCTCAACAGTTTCTTGCTAAAGGTCTATATGCCTTCATCCTGATGCATGTCCTTGAGACCTTGAAAATGACTAAGTCTGATATCCTGAAAATCCTGAGAAAATGACAGTCTGAAATCTGGTGGATCCTAAAAAATTGAGAATCTGCATGCTAAATCCTATAGATCTAGGACCTATCTCAAACATCCTGGAAGTATATTAATAAATATTTAAAGTATTCTGACTTAAACATATTTTCAATATACTTCCATTCAGGAGATCCAAAATTCGACTAAGGCAAGAAATTCCTCACTCCATGTCCAAACCCGCCCAACCTGGGCGGCCTCACAAGGTAGTCATGGACAAGGTCTTCACCAGGACAATCTCTCCACACAGAGCTTCCAGAACTGCCCAGGGATGAAGGTGGCATAAGTGGCATGTTTACTTGATGAGAATGATGAAGATGACACCAAGCATTACTTAAACTACTCCCAACAAGGATGACTTAATTGGAAAGAATGATAAAAAATCACTAAGCCTGATGTCCTGAAATCCTGAAAATTGGCTAAGTCTGAAATCTGGTGGATCCTCCAAAATCTAGAATTTGCATGTTAAATCCTATGGATCTGAGACCCATCTCAAACATTCTGGAAGTATATTGATAAATATAGTATAAGAAATTCAATATCTGACTTATACTTCAACATATTTTCAATATACTTCCATTCAGGACATTTCCAATATGGCGACAAGACTTGCATTCCAAGCACACCTTCTAAACCCGCCCAGCCTGGGCGGAAATTTCACCTGGGCATGGATTCCACGGCGTTCACATGAGTCTCTCCAGACAAAGACTTCAAACCCGCCCAGGAAAACCCTTACAAAAAGTTGCAAGTTAGGAGGAGTAGGAGTTCATTTTGAGGCGAAAAAGAACAAGTTTGAGTGAAATTCCACACTACACTGTAATGTCCCCTTCCTAGGCGACACATGGACGTGCAGTGGTTGGCCTATTATTTGGCTTCCCGTAGGTCAGTAGAGTGGTTAGGGACCTATCCAGGGGCAGTGGAGCTTGGTAGGAAGCTTTACAGGCCATTCCAGACAGTTTGCGACAGTTTCCTATTTTTTAGGAAGGGTCCCTATTTTTTAGGGTTTGACTGGGAGCTTGGCAGGAAGCTTTACAGTTCATTCTAGACAGTTTGCGACAGTTTCCTATTTTTAGGAAGGGTCCCTATTTTTTAGGGTTTGATTGGGAGTTGACCAGGAGGCATCAATGGACCTCCAGGAGCATTTTGGGAGATTTGGTCACAATTCCTATTTTTTAGGGGGTATCCCTATTTTTTACGAGGGGATTGTCAGTTAGCCTGCCACCTGGCGACTTCACCTTTATGGCATGTGCATCATCAGTTTTCAGTTCCAGATGGCCAGGTGATGGAAATGGAATAAAGGTTAAATATTAAAGTGTTGACTTTAATATTTAATAAGAATAAAATAAAGTGATTAACAATGTCATTTTATATTAATAAAATATTAAAAGGACCCCCACCTTGATGACATAATGTTGTGTTTAAAAGGTGGCCTTTTTATTGATGAAGTTGGACCCTCAACTTGGGCGCCCAACTTGGGAGGCTTATGGAATAAAAGAATCTTTCAAAGATTCCCTTTTTTGATGCCTTTGTAACCCTAAAAGTGGACGCCACTCTTGGGAGTCTCATAATGAGTTTTGATTCACTTTTTGGAGTATCTTTTGGCATTTTTCAATCAGCTTTTTACAGATCTGAGCTCTGAGGAAGAGTTGCAGCATTATTCAGTCCTCTGGGAACGAAAACTCTCAAAGAATGTTGTGGATTGGATGCTAACCTAGTTCACCATTGTGGAGGACCTACTCTAGGTCTTCATTTGGGCTTCATTGGACGAGTTTACAGTGGTTAAATTGCAGATCTGAGTTTGCAGCAATGTTTTATCAGCATTCTCTTGCAGATCAGCCATACCCTTTGTCATGTAGAGCCTCTCCCAAGCCAATACCAGCACTTGTATGCATTTTCCTTTGTTGTTCCATCTTCTACATGAATACAAAGTGCAGATTTGATGGGTATGTAGTTAAAATTCAGAATTTGGTTTCAATTCTTTGTATATTTCTTGGATCTTATTTGCATGTTGTATCTTATACCATCCTTGGCAAAAATCACACATCTCAAGAAAATTGAAACCCCCTTCTGCATCTTTTGTCTAGTCTATAAGATTACAATAATAAATAAAAAAAATCATAAAACAATCAAAAGACAAAAAAATAATTTATCTTTCAGCAGCAGTTTGAGTTAGAACCAGCAGGGTTCTTTACATACACTCCCAACCCCGCCCAGCATGGGCGGCCTCACAGAGTCCTTCTGGATAGTGTCATCACTTTCAGGACACTTTGTCCATACAACACCCTCCAACCCGCCCTAGGAGAAACTGGTTAAGTTTTAAGGGTTTGATGCATAGAACATCGAGACATGATGAATTGCAAGAAAAGTTTATGAGTTTGAGGGAAGTTAAGAAGATTCTAAGCAACATTCCAAGTGTTACTTCCCAACCCACCCAGACTGGGCGGCCCTGGCATGAGGTCATGGATAATGTCTTCACCATCACATGGATCTTTTGAGACACTGCCTTTCAACCCGCCCAAGGAGAAAATGATCAAGTTTAAAGTGTTTCAAGTACTATGCATTAGAAGGTGATGAAATTCCAATGGAAGCTTGAAGGTTTGAAAGAGTTAAATGAGTTTCAAGTCATAATCCAAGGGTCACCTCTAAAGCCGCCCTACCTGGGCGGCCTCAAGAGGTCCTTATGGATTCTATCTCCTGTCACATGAAGCACTCCACACACTGCTTCCAGAACCGCCCAGGGATGAAGGTGGTATAATTGGCAAGTTTACTTGATGAGAATGATGAAAAATCACTAAGTCTGGCAAATGAAGAAGAGAAGATGTCAAGATCGAGAAGTACAAGGGTTTACATTGCAAAATCCAAGCAACACCTCCAAAGCCACCCTTCCTAGGTGGGTTTCATCAGGGCATATGGATAAGATCACCTAACATTCAACATGTGTCCTACAACTTCATTAACATCTCAAAATTTTGGCTAAGTCTGGAGGTTGGAGAGAAAGGTCTTCATAAGAAGAGGAATGAGCAATAAGTAAAGTTTGAGTGAAGGAATCTATGCACCATCATTCAACCCACCCATGCTAGGCGGCCTTGAGCATTTCCCTTGGATAACATCATCTCCTCCACATCACATTCTCCATACACTCTCTCTAAATCCGCCCTTGCTTCTAGAGTTTTACTTGGCATTCAAAGGAGATTAAGTCATCAAGGAAGCAAGTGAAGATGTCTTAGATTATCCAAATAAAGCCAAAATGCCTAAGTCATGAAAAATCCTTACACCACCTTCAATCCCGCCCTTCTAGATGGCCTTGAGCACTTAACCTGGACAATGTCATGTCATTCACAAGACACTCTCCGCCTATCACCTCTAAACCCGCCCAGCCTGGGTGGCTTTCACACCTTGACATGGAATTCACATCACACACTCCTCACTACCCCTCTAAACCCGCCTAGGCACTTAGGCATGGATTTCATGCGAAAGAGTATGTTTTATGCTTAAGATGAATGTAATTTGTTATTGAAAATCCTTTATATCAAGTCTTAATTTGATGTGTTTTTGTAGGTGATGGAGGATCCAAGGAGGTGAATGGTGAGAGCTCATACAAGAAGTTTTGAAGGTGGAGTAAAGTTGCTCAAGTTTGTCATCATCACCACATGGAGGAGAGCTCTTCCATCAAGTTCATCTTGCTTTGAAGACTTCGTATGTCTGGATGAGGAAGACATCAACGCCACGCATGAGAAGGAGTCATCATCCAGAGTTGTCTATTTCATGTGCATCCATCATATGCCAGTCTACTACAAGAAGTCACGCACAAGACATCTTCCACCTTAACACTCCAAGAGTCAAGAGTCCTGCAAGAGTACATCACAAGATGAGAGATGAGCATGATCATCAAAGCGATCCATGAATTACATCAAGACAACAAGAATAAATTCTAAGTTTTCTAAGTTTGCAAGTTCGAGAAGTCAAGTTCCACAGGTGAAAATCCATCAATTTGGGAAAATATTCTAAGTGAACATGAGGTGAACCAAACCAACTTGCTTGAAGATGCTGAGGTGGCACATGCATGTCATCAAGCTAATCACATTCCGCCATGTCACCTGTCCACATTCAATGTATCTACATCAAACAAGAGGACAAAGAGGGCCCACCATAAAGATGCTCCAAAGATGCTTATCACATTGGGAAACGTGTCTTTATTGCCTCTTTCATGTTCTAAAAATAGCAAATTTTTTAACAAATTGCCTTGTTTTCTCAATCTCGACCATTGATTGCTAAATCAATCTAGGCCATTCATTGTAATTCTTGAGCTCTATAAAAGGCTTACTACTCTCATTTGTACAAAAGGAGAATCATTAGAAGAAGATAGAGTAGGAGTAGATACTATGGCAATAGGAGTAGAGTAGAAAGAGCTCTTCGAAGTCATTGAAGAGATATATGAGATTGTTGTAAACAAAACACTTAAATCAATACAAGCTCATTGTTGTTGTTCGCATGGTGATCTTGTACGATCAAGGAATGTTCGCATGGTTTCTTATTCTCCAAGATGGTTGAGACCTGGTTCCAAGTAGCTTAGATGATAAAGTAGATGGAGTTCATTGATGTAATGGATATATGCAATGATATTTGATAAGTTCCAGTTGGTTCATACTTTTGATGGCTTGTCGACGGTAAGTCATCATGTAAAGTTAGCCTAAACCACATCTTGCAAATAGTTCGATTGTTGATGCTCCTTCGAGTTGCGCCAGCTGTGGGTACTTTGGAGTGTGTCAGCAATATGAAAATCCTTGGTTTATCCTTCGGAGATTGCACCTATTTCATGTAGTTGTTGCTTGTCATGGCGAAGTGAAATTTGGTTTCTAACGGAATTTGTCTACCATAGCATCGTTCATCACATCATTGTCCTTGGAATAGCCTTCTTAACCCCTTCTTTTTCATTTTTTTTTCATAGCTGATTTGAAAAGTTCCATTTCACAAGGAAAGAGTACATAGTTGAATGGAGTGATGAATAAATTCTGCGTAAAGTCCCTTTGTGTAAACAGCATTATCACATCATACCATCGAGGCTATCCATTACAAATCACCTACAAGGAACCTTGAAGCGTTCTTGTTTGATCACGTAGTTTAGCATTCGAGACGCTTTGTTCAAGAGAGGATAGAGCACTTGGTGTTTTATTCTAATGTTGTTGTCAAGAAAACATCATCAACAGGACCTCGTGGCCAAACTTACTACTTTTAGCAGGGGCTTGGGACTCGAAGCGAGTCGGTGCGAATCAATTGGACTTCATTGGTTTTCATTTGATCGATTTAGTGGTGCTACGGAAGCTCAATTCAAAGGTCAAATGAAATTTATTTTAATGATATATTAATTGCCTAAGTTAAATTATTTAACTTAGTGAAATAAAAGGAGCAAAGTGACTTTATTATAAAGTGGACATGTTTTAATGAATATTTTCTAAGTCAAAGTCACAAAGTTTGTGCGCCCAAGTGAAATGCAATAATAAAATATTTTATAATCCAAAGTGGGCGTTGGGTTGGAGGAAACAAAAAGAAAACAGAAGACTCATTTCATTCATTTACGGATATCACATTTTTATGAGTCTAAGCTTGTTTGTGAAGAACAAGGGTTTGCACCAGCTTCATTGGAGATGGAATTCTCCTTTGATGAGAGTATCTGTAGGGTTGGAAGACACTCTAAGGATGCTGTTTGGCGTGGCTTCATCCAGGAGTCACTTTGAGCTTCATTGGAGACATTGGGCTTTGTCGTGGAAGTGATAATATTACAATATCTTCACCATTTTGCATCTATAATTTCAGAGGCAAATTGAAGAGCAGACTGCAAGAGTTTGCTGTGGGTTTTGAGTGTTTTTGTGGAGTCATATTCCCCATTTGTTGGCTGTACATCCTCCCTACCTGGCCGTACTAGCTGTGAGCATTATGGAGGGTTTTTGTGGCAGATTTCTCTTGTTTTCTCCTTCTACCTTGGGCGTATAGGGTCTACAGACAACTTTAGGTTGATATCAACAGATATAGAGCATTTTGTGGTGATTTTGAGGAATTTACAACTTGCATATAGGCTGTGCTACCCTACATCTAGCCGTAGTTGCTAGAGGAGTCTTGGGAAGCTGTTTACATGACTTTCTTTCATTGTTTTTCATTCTTGTGGGGGCATTTAGAAGGTTGTAAGGGATAACAGATCATTTCAAAGCAGATCCATTGATACATATTGCTGTACTAGCAATTTCCAGCATTGTATTTCACTTTTCAGCTCATGGGTATGTTGGAAAACTAAACTTCTTGTATATTTTTATATGGGTATTGCTTCTTTGTGATTTGTAATGCATTTCTTTTGAAATAAAGCATCTAGGTATTTCCATTCCATTGTATTTTCGAAAGTACATACATATGCATGTTTTCCTATGTCAAAAAATGCGAAACACCAAAACGCAACAGGTATCAACTTAACCATAGAAAACTGAAAAAATTGGTCTCAGATTTGGGGTGGGATATTACAGTGGTATCAGAGCTGGTTTTCCTATCAGCCTGTTATATTTCTACAGTTGCATGTCAATTGTGAGACTACCCACATAGTTGCGTGTTAGTTTTCATGGCCGGACAGTGATTGCATGTGAGTTTCTATGAGAGGTAGTGCCGGAGAACAAAGATACCTTGAAAGATTAAGGAAGAAAGAAGCTAAACATGAACATTGGGAAGAGTGGTCTTTAGGGTTTGAGGAACAACCATTAGTTCTATACAACGAACCTTCAGAGCTTGAGGAACAACAATTAGTACTCTACAGTGAAGAAGAAACCATTGCAGAAAACATGGGTGATCAAGAGGGCAGGTCTAGTAGAGACCATCATGACGAAGGAAGAGTAGATATGGCCAATATGTTGCATGTATTGAATGATTTAGCTAGAGGGCAGTGTGACATGTTTGATAGGATGGATCGATCAACGGGAACAATGACAATAACAATGGTGGAGTTGATTAGAATACGGGAGGAAACAATGGAAATAATAATAATAATACAAACAATGGTAATAATGGAGAACACTCAGTTAGTAATTGGGTTACCCCGCAACGCACCTTTGTTGGATCAGCTAGCACGAGCCCTCTAATGCCTCAATTCATAAAGGAAAACAACCCACCGGAGGAGGGTCACGAGCCTACTGAATAGGTTCAGCATGCACAACATTGGCAAGATTGGAGAGCTATGGATGCAGGGTTCCGTGTTGATATGCCTTTTCAGTCTTACTTGACTTTTAGGGAACGTAGTAGACCTCAATGAGAAGGAGTGAGGCAATAGAACTAGGACCTGCAGAAGAAGAAGGGTAAGATGAGCATTCCTTACTATGACGGCTTAGGCAAAACTGCAGCCAGAGCATGGGTACAAAAGGTAGATACTTATTTGCGACTTAATCCTATGACCGAGCGGGATGCTATGGAGTATGCTACTTTGCATTTGGATGGGAGTGCACACGAATGGTGGTACCATGGTCTTATTACATTGGGCCACGATTAGATTATTTCCTATGCAGAGTTTGCTGCTAGGTTAATAGACAGATTTGACAAAGGGGATCCTGAGTTGCATTTCAAAGAGCTAGCTCGGCTCAAATAGTTTGGAGGGGTAGATGCATACATTTCTGAGTTTCAGAGGTTGTCAGACATGGTCACTGACATTTCAGAGCGAAGGCTCATTGTGCTATTCATAGATGGACTATTTGAGCCCTTGAGAGGATGGATTAAGGGGTTTGATCCGCCTACACTACAGGAGGCAATCAAAAAGGCCAAAGATATGGAATTCTCTTCTTATAGGAGCAAATTTCAATCAAAGAGTTTCTTGCACAAGAAGGATAAGGACAAGAAGAGTTCATCTCGTGATATAGTGCAGCAAAAGAAACCTTTCCTGAGACTTGATGATGATGCTCTTAACGAATACAGAAGGAAGAAATTGTGTTTTAAATGCAAAAGCCCATGGGACCCAAATCATAAGTGTCGTATGAAGGGGCAAGTGAAGCAACTTGAGTATTATTCAGCAGAAGAGTCTCCCTCAGGGAAATTAGATGAGCACACTGATTCAGAGGAGAGTGAGGAAGATCGCACAACAGATGAGTCACAGGGTGAGCAAAATGAGGATAGACCTACAACACACCTTTCAGCTATTCAAAAGGAAGGTTCTTTTAGGATTCAGGGAGTCCCGGAAGGACAACAATTCACTACACTTCTCGACACAAGGGCCACACATAATTTCATAGATGAAGGGCTAGTGGCTAGAAGAGGGCTCAAGACAGAGGAATTCGAAGGTTTCAAGGTCAGGGTAGCTGATGGATTCACCATAACTTGCAAACGGCGGATTCCTTACTTAACCATCAGGTTAAGTGATTATGAGTTTCATGCTGAGTACTATGTGGTGAGCATGGGCGATATGGATGTAGTCCTTGGCATGAAGTGGCTTCATGTGATAGGAGAATTCTACCTGAACTTACGAACCATGGAGATGAAGTTTGAGGTAGATGGTAGGAAGCATGTACTCAGAGGGATGTCAGATGGTGGAGTTCGTGTGGTATCACTCATGAGGATGGAGAGACTACTTAGACAAAATCAGGTTGAGTGGGTAACAAAGTGTGTCATTATGCCTGCAGCTACGGCGCAGCCCAAGCAAAGTTACCACCCAGATATTCAAAAACTGATAACCAAGCACGGCAAGGATTTCAGTAGCATACTACCTAGGAGGCCCCCTGATCGAGGCATAGAGCATGTAATAGAACTGGACGAAGGTGCCAAACCAGTCATCATAACTAACTCCTTATAGGCACCCAAAAAGATTGAAGGATGAAATTGAGAAAACTATCAAGGAGCTTCTTGAGATGCCTCTGCAGTAGTCTTGGTAAAGAAGGATGAAACATTGAGAGTGAATAGATTATCGGGATTTAAACAAAAAAAACTATAAAAAAGGTACCCCATCTCGTGCATTGATGAGCTCAATGATGAGCTACACAGGGCTTGTTACTTCTCCAAGATTGATATGAGATCAGAATATCATTAGATAAGAGTTAGAGAGGAGGATGTGGAGAAGACAACATTCCGTTGCCACTATGGGCACTTCGAGTTCTTAGTTATGCCGTTCGGTCTAACCAACACTCTAGCCACTTTCCAGTCCTGTATGAACAGAGTCTTCAGAGAGCAGTTGAGGATGTTTGTCCTCATATTTTTCGACAATATTTTGATCTTTAGTAGGACATGGGAAGAGCGCCTCCAGCACCTTGAGGAGGTACTTAGCATTCTTGAGAGAGAGTCTCTTTATGCCAAGGAAGCAAAATGTGAATTTGGCATGACAGAGTTACTCTATTTGGGGCACATCATTAGTGCCAACGGTGTTAGAGTAGACCGTGAGAAGATTAGGGCAATAATTGATTGGCCACCACCCACAAAACTCACAACTCAAGGGATTCTTCGGGTTATGTGGGTTCTACCGTAGGTTCATCAAGGGATTTTCGCAGAGTGCAACACCTTTGATAGACTTGACGAAGAAGGGGGCTTTTTCTTGGTTAGATGAAGCACAACAATGTTTCGATAGATTCAAACAGATCATCAGCTCTTGCCTAGTTTTGGCCATACCGGATTTCACCAAGCCTTTCGAGCTTGAGTGTGATGCCTCAGGGGAAGGCATTGGAGCAGTGCTGATGCAGGATAAGCACCCAATTGCGTTCGAGAGCATGAAACTAAGGGGTTTTGAGAGAGGTTATAGTATATACGACAAGGAAATGTTAGCAATAATGCATGCACTAGCAAAATTTAGACAGTATTTGGTGGGAGGCAAATTTATAGTAAAGACAGATCATAACAGCCTCAAGCATTTCCTCAATGAATGCGACCTCAATGATAGATAGAAGTGGGTTAGCAAGTTGCAAGCCTACGACTTTGACATAGTTTATGTCAAAGGGAAGAGGAATATTGTTGCTGATGCACTTTCACGGAGACCTCACTTATGTTCTTTGGTAGAGATCACAATTGATTGGAGGGAATGGATTACAACTGAGTATGCTAAGGACAAGTGGGCTTTTGGCATTATTAATGGTACTATACAGGATGATAGGTATACGGTGGGAAATGATCTCATCATTTACAAAGGGAGGATACTGTTGGTACCAGGATCAACGATGAAGAAGAAAATTTTGAGAGCCTTTCATGATCTTCCTATGGCTGATCACCCTGGGTATTTCAAGACATACAGACAGGTTAGGGAGAGGTTTACATGGAAAGGTCTCAAGACTGAGGTGTTGACATGTGTGAGGGAGTGTCCTACTTGCCAACATAACGAACATGGGCACTCCTTTCCAGTTGGTTTGTTGCAGCCTTTACCCATTCCTAACCAGAAGTGGGAGTGTATTTCAATGGACTTTATCATTGGATTACCCAAGGCACAGGGTAAGGACTGTATATTTGTTGTGGTTGACAGGTTAACAAAATTTGCATATTTCTTTGCAATTTTAGCCACTTTCACAGCAACACAAGTTGCTGATTTATTTTTCAGAGAGGTATTCGGGCTTCATGGGCTACCACGAAGCATAGTTAGTGACAGGGACAACAAGTTTTTGAGTCATTTTTGGTAGGAACTTTTCAGATTGAGTGGGATAGAACTCACTCTGAGCACTAGCTACCACCCACAAACATATGGGCAAACATAAATTGTAAATAAATGGATGGAAGGATCCTTGCGAAATTACATTGCAGGGCAACAAAAGGCATGGGTTAAGTGGTTACACTTGGGGGAATGTTGCTACAACACCACATTCAACATCTCTATTCAGATGCCACCATTTATGGCATTATATGGGTATGAGGCACCAAACTTCCTTGATCTGTTGTTTGGGGATAGTAGAGTGCCTAAGGCCAAGGACTTGCTCCAGGAGAGTTAGGATATTATGAGGTCCTTGAAAGAAAATATTTAGAAGGCTCAGAACCAGTAGAAGTAGATGCAGATCAGCATAGGGTTGAGCGTTCCTTTGAGGTTGGTGACATGGTTTATCTGATGTTACAGCCCTACAGACAGTCTACTCTCAAGAAGAGTGGGGCTGAGAAATTGAAGCCACGATACTATGGTCCATTCAGAGTTTCTAAGAAGATTGGAGAAGTGGCTTATGAGTTGGAGTTACTGGCAAGGAGCAGAGTGCACAATGTTTTCCACGTGTCTTGCCTCAAAAAGGCATTGGGACATAATGTCACACCTTCAATGGAGCTTCCCCCTCTCGATGAAGAGGGCAAATTGATTCTTGTACCTGAGGCCATCATTGATACTAGGGATCGTACTTTGAGGAAGAGGGTCATCAGGGAGTATTTGGTGAAGTGGAAAAACTTGCCGGTAGAGGATGCTACATGGGAGAATGAGCAGATTTTGCAGCATCCCGAGTTGAAATTGCTTGTGGGCAAGCAATTCTGGGGAGGGTGGATTGTAATGTCCCCTTCTTAAGCAGTTTGGAGGATTAGGGTTAGTCTATCAACGGGTTCCCGTAGACTAACGTTGATGGTTAGGGGACCCATGTTGGGATTTCCTTTCTAATGCAGTTTTGGACCCCGTGGCCGAACTTATTATTTTTAGCAGGGGCTTAGGACTCGAAGCTAGTTGGTGCGAATCGGTTGGACTTCATTGGTTTTCATTTGATCGATCTAGTGGTGCTACGGAAGCTCAATTCAAAGGTCAAATGAAATTTATTTTAATGATATATCAATTTCCTAAGTTAAATTAAATTATTTAACCTAGTGAAATAAAAGGAGCAAAGTGACTGTTATAAAGTGGACATGTTTTAATGAAATATTTTCTAAGTCATAAAGTCACAAAGTTTGGGCGCCCAAGTGAAATGAAATAATAAAATATTTTATAATCCAAAGTGGGCGTTGGGTTGGAGGAAACAAAAAGAAAAAAGAAGACTCATTTCATTCATTCACGGATATCACATTTTTATGAGTCTGAGCTTGTTTGTGGAGAACAAGGATTCGCACTAGCTTCATTGGAGACGGAATCCTCCTTTGATGAGAGTATCTGTAGGGTTGGAAGACACTCTAAGGATGTTGTTTGGTGTGGCTTCATCCAGGAGTCACTTTGAGCTTCATTGGAGACATTGAGCTTTGTCGCGGAAGTGATAATATTGCAATATCTTCACCATTTTGCATCTATAATTTTAGAGGCAGATTGAAGAGTAGACTGCAAGAGTTTGCTATGGATTTTGAGTGTTTTTGTGGAGTCATATTCCCCATTTGCTGGTCGTACATCCTCCCTACTTGGCTGTACCAGTTGTGAGCATTATGGAGGGTTTTTGTGGCAGACTTCTCATGTTTTCTCCTTCTACCTTGGGCGTATAGGGTCTGCAGACAACTTCAGGTTGATATCAGCAGATAGAGAGCATTTTGTGGTGATTTTGAGGAGTTTACAGCTTGCATACAGGCCGTACCAGCCCTACATCTGGCCGTACTTGTTAGAGTCGTCTTGGGAAGCTGTTTACATGACTTTATTTCATTGTTTTTCATTCTTGTGGGGGCATTTAGAAGGCTGTAAGGGATAACAGATCATTTCAGAGCAGATCCATTGATACATATTGCTGTACTAGCAATTTCCAGCATTGTATTTCACTTTTCAGCTCATGGGTATGTTGGAAACTAAATTTCTTGTATATTTTGATATGGGTATTGCTTCTTTGTGATTTGTAATGCATTTCTTTTGAAATAAAGCATCTGGGTATTTCCATTCCATTGTATTTTCGAAAGTACATACATATGCATGTTTTTCTATGTCAAAAAATGCGAAACACCAAAACGCAACAGGTATCAACTTAACCACAAAAAACTGAAAAAAATGGTCTCAGATTTGGGTGGGAAATTACATAAAGTCATCCCTATTGTTGTTGAAGTTATCGTGCAGCTGAAGTGAATATAAGTTGTTGAAGTTACACATAGGCTTACTGCCAAAGATGATAGTGTTGCTGAAGCGACTTGCTGTTGAAGATGCACCATGTGTTATTTTTGTTGGTGAAGTCAGTTGGAACATTCTGTTGATCTCATTGATTCATCCAAACATGCCAGTTCGTTAAAATCCATACACACAACCAAAACTATTCTCAGCTTACCTTACTTTGTTTTTGGGTGATGCAAGATTGCTCGTGAACCCAAATGATTTTGCATCATAGATCTATCACCATGTATTTAATGTCAATAACATATGCAAAATGATTTTACAAGTTTAAGGTTGATAGAGTGCAAAATATCATTGATGTATGATTTCAAAAATAGAATATTATATAATAGCATTTTTCATCATCTAATATATTGAACTTTGGTATCTTTATGCATTATACATTTGTAGTTTCTGGATTTATATCATTATAATGCAATTCCTTACTTATGTATGTAGGTATGGAAATATGCTCTCAAAAGTTCCTTGTAACCTTGCAAATATGAAAGCGCTATCTAATTTATGGGTAGAGGTTAGTATGTTAGCTTCTACCATTCATGTTGTTTTTGTTAATATTCAAATCAAAGGAAGTTAGATGTTCCTTTTTCTCAAGAAAGCATGACAAAATTGAAGTTATAAAATATTAGAATTATTGGATTTTTCTACCTATTTCAGTTTGCAGAGAAACTCATCAAAGAGCTGTCTACCACAATTAACTGATCATAATAGTCTTAGTAAATAAACCATGCATGACATACAGTTCTAGAGGATTGTGGTAAGATTATTGAGAAATTCACGACATGAAGAAAATCACCAATACCATCTATGTGCAAAACAAATAAAGTGGCTGCAAGTTCAAGAAACATAATTCTTTTAGGAAGGTACATCTACTATTGTTTTCTTTTTTCCTTGAAAGTTGGCCTTAAAATGCTTGAAAAGGTTCTCAAAAGTTTTCTTTGGGGAAAGCATGGTGTGGCGATAAGAATCCCATTCATGGCTTTGGATTTTTGCACTTTGCCAAGGGAGCAAAAGGAGGCTGTGTTGGGAGTTTTCAGGTTGATCAAACCAATTCCACATAACCCAAAAGAAGAAAATGATGCATGCAAACAACCATAATGCCATAATGCAAAGATAAGTAGACAATCAACAAGATGACACAAGATATACCCTAGGAAAACCCTCAAGAGGGAAAAACCCAACCTCCAAAAGCATCCACAGTCAAATGTATTATTCAACAATAAGATATTACAATACATTCACATGAGTCTTCATAAACACCTCTGAAACATCAAGCTCCTCCAATGCATCCTCCATGTGTCCAAGCATGTAACCGCACATTCCATGCCATGCTTCATAAAATGCACTCACAAGAAAAACTCAATACAATGACAACCTCTCACATAGCCTACAACTAATTAGCCAACAAGCCAACCCCAACTTTTAACCATGTGCTTGCTTTTATAGAGTCAAGCTCACACAAATACAAGATGTAGTATGGAGAAAACCATGTGTTCCAAAACCATGGATACACAAAACCATTGACCCCTCATTTAATATTTGCAATTAAGTTTTCACTTTATACCCAATATTAAATAATTTCCTAATTAATTATCCTATGTGTCCCACACATAAAATAACTAACCCAATGTTACATACAACATTTACAAGTGGCACCCAAATGAATATCTAATGTGGCTAAGCACATCACATGGATGCACCACAAATAAATATTTATTTTACATAAATAAAATAATCAATGTTATGCAAAGTGTACAACACACCTATTCCAACATTCTCCCACTTGTATACATTGCATAAGGGTCAATCAATGAAATACATCACCATAGGCGATGTAGGAGCATGGACTTTTTGGGGTCTTTTCATTGCACTTATCTTATTTTTGGGTCTTTGTGCCAATTTTGGTTTGATGAAGATGTTTTGGAGATCTTTTGATTGTTTTGTTGTAGTTTGATGCTTGTGGTTTGGTTTCCCGCTAAGAAAAGCTTTGAAAATTTTAAATCATAGAATGAAACTTTCATTTGTGAAGCTACCTTATGTAGAGTTTAAAGGTGTCCACCAATGCAAGAGGTTGGAGTGTGTATGTTGAAGCCTTTAGGCAACCAAACTAAAGACTTTTATCTCACCTCCACCGAACTCCATATGGACAAGAAACAGTTAGGGATCATAGAGGAGTTAGTTCCATGGGTCTTGGGAAGCTTTGGAACAACATTCTTGGAGGAGAAACCATCGGGAAAATGTAGAAGAAAAACACTGAGGTGCAGATGGTAAAAACATGACAGATGACAAGGATACAGAGTAAGACTGCGACACTGCAGTGAAAGGAACAGTAAGAATAGCCATTGAAGGCTCGGGGTTGGGACGAAATCAGTCCCTTTACGTTGTTTTGTAGCCTTCTACAGGCTTGTGAATGGAGCAGTTGGCAGTGAAATACCAAATCTTTCCATTGTTTTGTAGGTTGAAAACCCTCCACGAGGGTAGGAAGTGTAAACCTCTATCATTGCATTGTCTTCAGTTAATAAAGTTGAGTTATTTCCAATAAAGGTACAATTTAATATGGCATTATCTCTGTGTAGAAGAGATATTAAGTGTTACCACTGTGTAAGGCGTTGTAAACTGATGTTTATCTTCATTTAGTAGGCATACTTTATATATAATCACTGTTGCAACTGTTCTTATTGCAGAGAGAAGCTAAATTTGGAAGATAACCATTGACAGAACTGTTTTTAAGGGCAGAAAGAACTCGAGGTTGGAGTGTATTGGGTAACCAATGTACCCATACCCGACTGCCCTGCAGTTTTAACCTGTTTTTAATGATCTTTTGTGTATTTGGGTCCTCTGTTTTCCTCACTTACCTATTTCAAGAGTTTATACACTAGTCTGAGAACTCTATAAACCGGTGAGTACCCTGTTAAGAGGCATAAAATTGTTGATTACCTCTGTGCCATCTAAGACAGAGCTTTGTGGCTATCTCTTTAGTCTTTTACCACCGCTTTGGATAGTAACTAGGTTTATTTCTATTAACTGCTGTCACCATTTTTGGTATCAGAGCAGCAAGAGATTGGGCAGGGTAAGATTGGGCAAGATGCCACCTAGAAGAATGCCAAGAGGGGGTGCTAGAGGAGGTGGAAGAAGAGGCATAGATGAAGGGGTTCTTGAATTGTTGCAGAACCTTACTGCAAGGATGGATGCCATGGAGCAAGCACAGAGGAGAGGAATACCTATTGGAGATGTAAGTGATAATGAAGAAGAGGATCAGCAAGCCAGGGAAGAGGTGGTTCAAGAAGAAGAACCATATGGAGTTGAAATGAGATTGCTGAGAGCAATCATGGGGGTAGGAGCCAAGCTAGAGATAGAGGTTCACCTACTCAGGAAGCCTCAATGGAGAGGAACTCATTGATTGGATCAATGAGCTTGATAAGTACTTTGAGTACGAAGAAGTGGCAGAGGAGAAAAGAGTCAAGTTTGCTTGTACAAGACTCAAAGGCCATGCTGCTATGTGGTGGGATTATGTTCAGTTGGAAAGAAGAAAGAACAAGGAGAAGATAACTTCTTGGGATAGAATGGTTGCCAAACTGAAGGCTAAATTCCTTCTAGGAGACTATCAAACTAACATGTTCAAAAGGTTACAAAACCTCAAGCAAAAAGAGATGAGTGTGAAGGAATATACAGAGGAGTTCTATAAACTGGTAATTAGATTAGGCCATGGTGAAGAAGATATGGAGAAGGTAGCTAGGTACCTTAATGGTTTGAGATATAGTTTGCAAGATGAATTGAGTCTTTTTTCCCTAGATCTCTTGAGGAAGCCTATCAGTTTGCCATTAAGGCAGAGGAGAAGCTTATGAGAAAGCAAAACCAGCAAGGAATAGGTAGAGGAATAGGAGCTAGATGAAGAGGATAGAATAGTGGTAGAGGACAGCAACACCGCCAAGGTGGAGAGTCACTTCTAGTGGACAAGCCAATCCAGAGAGAGGAGGTTTCCAAAACAGAGGGAGACCATTTCACAGAGGAGGTTACCAAGGAAGAGGAAGAGGTTTCTCTGGAAAATGTTTTAGGTGTAACAAGTATGGCCAGTCCTGAATTCCCACAAGGAGGTCATACTAGGCCTGAAAGAAGTAATCAGATCGTGCAAGCAGATCAAGAGAGTGTGGGATCACCTTCTCACATGGAAGAACCTGAGACAAGAGAGTCCTTGATGATTAAGAGGGTGCTGTTGAAGCCACCAAAGGAGAGTCACGAACCTGTACAAAGGAGAGCTTTATTCAAAACCAATTGCAAGGCTAAAGGTAAGTGTTGCAAGCTTATTATTGACAATGGTAGTACTGATAATCTTGTGGCTATTGAAACGGTAGACAAACTAGGCCTTACTAGGATTAAACATCCTAACCCCTATCAAGTTTCTTGGTTACAAAAGGGGCATAAGTTATTGGTAGATGAGCAGGCCTTAGTAGAATTTCAAATAGGCAGCTATAAGGATGCTGTCAAGTGTGATATTATGCATATGGATGTTTGTCATGTACTCCTTGGTAGACCTTGGCAATTTGACAGGAAAGCCATACATGATGGAATAAACAATACTTACACTTTCTAGAAGGATGGTCAAAAACATACATTGTTACCTTTGAAAGGAGAAGTGGATAGTAAGAGCAGCAGTAGCAACAGGGTATTGTTGGTGCGTGGAAAAGAATTTTTACGTGATATGAAGAAGGAAGAAGTGGGTTATGCATTGGTACTCAAGCCTAAGGTTGTACTTACCTCCACTAAATTGGATGACTTACCGAATGAGATACAGGACATATTGAAAGAACACATGGACATTATTGTACCTGATTTGCCTAATGAGGAGCATTAGTCACCATATGGATTTGGTTCCAGGAGCTAGCCTTCCAAACAAGGCTGCATATAGATTGACTCCCAAGGAAAATGAGGAGATTAGAAAGCGGGTTGAAGAGTTACTGGACAAAGGATTGATAGGAGAGAGTCTTAGCCCTTGTGCTATACCAACAGTCCTAGTGCCCAAGAAAGAAGGTGAATGGAGAATGTGTACGGACTCCCGAGCAATTAATAAGATCACTATCCGATAGAGGTTTCCTATTCCAAGAATGGATGATTTAATGGATTGTTTGAGTGGTTCTATGTATTTCTCAAAGATTGATTTGAAAAGTGGCTATCATCAGATTAGGATCAGACCCGTGGATGAACGGAAGACAATATTTAAGACTAATGATGGTCTTTATGAATGGTTGGTTATGCCCTTTGGGCTCACAAATGCACCTTGTACTTTTATGAGGCTTATGAATGAAGTCTTGAAACCATTGCTGAGAAAGTTTGTGATAGTGTATTTGGATGATATACTGGTTCTAGCAGGTCTAAGGAGGAACACCTACAACGCTTAAGGCTGGTTATGACACGGTTGCATGAGGAGAAGCTGTTGATCAATCTCAAGAAGTGTACCTTTATGAAGACTGAATTAGTCTATTTGGGTTTTGTAGTGTCCAGAGAAGGAGTAAAGATGGACAAGGAGAAGGTTAAGGCCATTGTTGATTGGCCAACACCTAAGAGTGTTTATGAGGTAAGGAGTTTTCATGGACTTGCCAGTTTCTATAGGAAATTTGCCAAAAATTTCAGTAGTATAGTTGCTCCTATACTTGAGACTATAAAAGGCCACAAAAAGCAGTTTGAATGGACTCAAGAGGCTGAAAAATGTTTTAGGCTTCTTAAAAAGAAGGTAGTAACTAAACAACATATACTTGTGTTACCTGATTTTAATAAAGTATTTCAAGTGGAATATGATGCTAGTGTAAAATTTCATAATGATATTATTCAATGATATATTTTACATGAGAGCAAAGCTCTTTAAATAGAGATACAAAGAGATGTTTCTATAAATAAACTACAGCTAATAAAACAATACAAATAGAAACATTCTAAGCTATCTAAGCTAAAATCAGAATGATATTATTCAATGATATATTTTACATGAGAGCAAAGCTCTTTAAATAGAGATACAAAGAGATGTTTCTATAAAGAAACGACAACTAATAAAGCAATACAAATAGAAACATTCTAAGCTATCTAAGCTTAGACAGAAATAGAAACAATCTAATAGGATTGACCATTAAATAACTAAATATTATTTTAATACCCCCCATAATGGTCAATCTACTAACTACACCAAGGTGCCCCCTAAATCTGACTAATTTATCCGGGGTCAAAGACTTGGTGAGAAGATCTGCAGTTTGGTCCACGATGCAGAGATGCACCTGAATCAATATACCAGGCAGAAGAGTTGGCAGGATCTGCTGGTGTCTTGGCCATGAAGGCATAGAAAGTAGACTCCTTTTGCTCAATGTGCTTTGCAACATGGGCTGATGGTGTGAACTCTCTTGGCTTGGACTGTGTAGAAGCCAAGCGTTTCCAACAATCCTTCTTCAAATGGCCAAACTTGTGGCAGCAATTGCACTGAATGTTCTTCTTCTTGGAAGGGTCCTATGATTGACCCTGACTGGATGGCTGAGAGGGCTGAGTGTTGCCCTTATTCTGCTGAAAGGCCTACTCGGTAGAGGAGGAACTAGCACTGCTACCGAACTGTTGTCTCCATCGATCCTGCTGCAGAAGTTTGTTGCATAGCTCTGGAAACTTCAAGTCAACATTAGTTGAGGTAATGTTGAGTGTCTCGATAAAGTGCTCATAAGAGTGTGGTAGATTTTTCAAAGTGATGACTACCATATCTTCCTTGTCCATCTTCCGACCAATCGCCTCAAACTGATCACAGAGGCCCTTGATTTTGTCATGTCCCTATACTAGTAATTTATAATTGAATAGATTATGTATTATTCATTCAAATCAAAGATATGAATGATATTATAAATTGAATATATTTAAATAATATTTATTTAAAACAATTAACAAGATATATTATTATTATTATTTATAAATAACACAAATAATAATAATATATTATAAATATATCTAATAATATAAATACAAATATTCTTATATTTATAGTATATTATAATATCAATATAAATAATATAATATAAATCATATATCATTTATTATGATATAAATGATATAATATAAATAATATAAAATTAATAATATATCATTTATAAATAATATAATATAAATACAAATAATATAAATAAACATCTTTTAACCTATCGTCTTATGATAATGGAGTTACATATGGTTAGAACTAGTTTTACCATAGCTCATAAAGGGAATTAATATAAAGTAATAAAAATTATAAGAGGGTACGTATGTAATTTACTGAAGTAATAAAAATTATAAGAAGGTACATATGTATTTTACGCAAAGCATAATAAGAGATGTCTCTTCGAACATATCCCTTGAAAGGGAAATAAATAAAGGTTATAAGATAGAAAGTAAAAAGAACAGGAAAACAAGATTTTTTTTTAAGAGAACACTTCTGAGTTAAATACAACTTTGATATTGAAAATAAATAATTATAATAAAGAGTAATCTTATTTGATTTATATAAGAGCATAGCACACATTGAGAGATTGGAGGTAAACTTGTTACGAACGAGTAGCATTAATACCTCAAAGGTAGATAAGACCGGCAGTGGAATGGACCATGTTACATCATACTTAGGCAATGGATAAGACCTACGGTGGAATGGACCATGCTACATCATACAAGGGCAATAAGTAAGACCTGTGGTGGAATGGGCATGTGTTACATCATACAAAGGCACTACCCGTAGAGGATGATTCATGCAACCTAACAAGAGATAGTACCCCATCTCCACTAGGGTTTGAAAATAAATAAAATTAACATATAATAGACAACCCTAAGTATGAATCCACTTAAGGATTGAATAATTGAATTATTGATTTATGTTGATACTATTTATGTGGTTACCAACCTTGATTTGATTATTTTAATATGATTTATTGATCTTATCTATTACTAATGTTTCCTTTAAGAAGTAATTCTCATGTGCAAGGTGGAAAATAAGGATCTTCTTAAAGGGGACATTACAGATTTTGGTGAGATGCTCCTGTAGAGACATCTTTTCATCCATCATGATCCAAAAAAGCATGTTCTTTAAAAAGAATGCTCGGCTCTTGTCGGACGTTTCATGAAGATCCTTCAACGAATCCCAGATTTCTTTTGCTGATTTCCTAGATTGAACCTGAGGTAGCTGGTCATTGGTGACCGATAATTTGATAAGCATTACCGCTTCCCGATTTTGCTCATCGAATTCATCTTGATCTTTACCTGCCACTGGAGGGGCCCTAAACAAGCTGGTCAAGGAACCGATACCAGAAGATTGTTAACATGCGCTGCTTCTAGGTGTTGTAATTGCTACCGTTGAACTTCTGACTGCCTTCCAAGATGATGTTGGACTAGGATGCCATCTTTCACGTTTTTCGAGGCACGAAAAAATGGATTACAAGTTGACACAAAAAATCGGACAGATTTACAGCATAGAGAATAGAACCCTAGCACGGGTTTCGAGGCACCACTCCTGAGAGTACGAAAAACATAAGCTCAAAAAACCTAAACACAGATTTCGAGGCACAAATCCCAAGAAGTACAAGTTTCAAGTCTGCAGCTTCCACTAGAGATTTTCCTGCCAAAAAAACAAAAAACTCTGATGGTAGGGTTTGTTAAGGCTTGGTCTTCAATGTGACCTAGAGTCAAAGCGTTAAAAAGAAACCCCTTTGATTTCATACGGAGTTGGAAAAAGACCACAAAACAGGTGGCGTTAGAAAATGTGACAAAAGAAATGGTCAACGGCCACAGGAGACTTCAGAAGCTCGACCCACAAGACGACAGTAGACAGCAGTCAGATTGCTTCAAGAACACCGATCAGATCCTTCAAAGCAGCGATTAAACACAGATGAATATTAAACTGCCAATGATCATGAAATGGTAACCATAGTTGTGAAAAACACGACCTTTAGACCAACAGGTGCGAGCTTAGATGATACAAACATCAAACAAAAACAAATCGCTTAGCAGAGATAATTGTCGTCCAGAAAGGTAAATCGCAACTACTAGATAGAAGCCTGGAAGACGCCAATCGACGCAGAAATCGCGAATGAAACACAATGAAATTGCAGACAAAAACGCACCGAAAAAGACGCGATTTTTATAGAGTTTAACAGACACCTTATAAAACACGACCTCCAGAGATAGATGCGATTTTTAGGAACAAATGCAACAAAATGCGACCTTACGAACACACCGCGACCTCGATGCACAAGCGACCTCAGAAAGATGTTTCAAAACGCGAAACCTTGAAACAGAAAGCCGACGGCCAGATTGGGTGACCACACAAAAACGTGATCAAAACCAAACCCACGATTAGCAGAAGAAAGAGAAATTGCGACCAGACAGGAAAAAATGCAAACAAGTAGATCCGTAGGTCGTACGATTTGTACGGAATACAAACAGAGGACAGGGAAAATGAAAAAAAATTTGAAAAACAGATTTCCCTCCTTCTGGCTTTGATACCATGTAAAATTTTAGAATGATATTATTCAATGATATATTTTACATGAGCGCAAAGCTCTTTAAATAGAGATACAAAGAGATGTTTCTATAAAGAAACTACAACTAATAAAGCAATACAAATAGAAACATTCTAAGCTATCTGTAATGTCCCCCACTTAGCTCATCACTCCAGGGGATCAGGGTTAGCCTATAATTTGACTTTCGTAGGCTAATGGATGTGATTAGGAAGTCATTCCAGGGACTTACTATTTCTAGTAAGTTGTGAGCCGAGCAGTTACTATTTCTGGCAGGGTAGTTGTGGATGGTCCTTGGCACATAACTCATGGTTCGAGATGTTGAGAGCACTAATGGATATAAGTTAAATTAAAGATTTAACTTATGGTTTTATGAGATATAATATAACTTTAAGTTATATTATAAAGTCACTTTATATATTAAGTTATAACTTGAAAAGTGACACTCCTAGGGATGGGCGCCTCTCATGGTGGTGCAAGGTGATGTTTCAAAAATGTTGGCGTTTAATTTCGCACCTTTCGGTGAGAAAGAAAAACGGACAGCATGTACAGTAGGACTGTTCTTCGAATTAGGAGGGGAAGCTCCCTCAACAAGAAAATTAAAAGACGTTTACAAAATAAACTATCTTTTTGTTTCTCAAGGCACGAGCACAAGGCAACGAAGCTCTTCTGCAAGGCTATAAGATTTTCTAAAGCTTTCCAGAAGAAAATAACTAACTTTATCTTTTAAAACAATTCTGATTTCTTTAAGTAAATTCAGAGCATAAAGAAATCAGAAGGACAACTTGGAGGTTTTCAAAACAAAAGAACAAATACAACTCAACAATAATTGCTCATGCACAAAGTCATGAACAATTTACACAACTCTTGACAACAAGATAGATCCTGAAACCATGATTTGTATTCTCATTAATCAAAAAGCAAGAATCAACAACAGTGCTTGAACAATAAAATGCGAGCAAAAATTAGTCTCAGCATTTACCATTAGAGAAATTAAGTGTGTAGAATACACTTATTTATACCTAAAAAGCAAAGATGCAAGGAAATGAAAGAAAGAGTTAACTAACACTCTTCACTCTAGATCTAATGCTGCATGGGAAGCATGCAAGCTTATTAGCAATTAAAACTAAAAGTATCTTGTCATGCAAATTTCAGTTAACTGAACTTGCATGTTATTACACAATGAGTTCCAACTCAAAGATATTTTGCATGATTTCCAAAAGCAAAATCTAAAAATAAATTTAACTTCAGTTAAGAAAGATAGTTCTAAAAATAGAAGCTGCTTTGGAAATCTTTCTGCTGCCAAAATAAATCCCTCCTGCAAAATGTGAAAAATTGGCTAAGTCTGAGAATTGAGATTTCTCTCAAATTTCTCAACTTTGGCTTCATCTGGTATGATCATGGACTCAAGGTGGACCGTTCTCATTTGCAGGTCTATGGCAGCATCCTCTGTGATTTTCTCAAACACTTCAAAGTCTCTCTTAGCCTTGGCGCACTTCGATGCAATATCAACCAGGAGGTACATTTTGTCAACGAGGGTCTCCACAAAACTTTCCACGGATCAGTTGAATGAACTCCTCCTGCAAAATATGAACAAGGCCATATGCCATCATCGCTGAAATACATGCAAGGGATGTTTTGGACAAAATCAATGGCATATTTTTCAATGCCCAGAAGCTTTTCTTTCCACATAGCCAACTCCATCGCTATTCTTCGAGGTGAAACTTGACACAAGTCTGTTTCTTTGACCTTGGAATATTCATGTTTGAGCAAAGATTTGGCCTCGATGGTGACTGATGAATATTGCATGATGACTTGGAGGGGCCTTGTTTTGATGCCTTTATGCACTGAAAATGGACAATCTGGTCTTCTGTGTGTTTGCTGCCCAAGAAAAAGAATTTTCTATTTTCGTTGCCCAAAATTTAATTTTTTTTGTGAAAAATTAAAATTTTGCCCTTGGAAAATGAAATTTTGGAGCCACACCCTCAAAGATTCTACAGATCTGAGCCCAAACTGGTCCAGGATGATGGAAATTGCCTTTTGCCGAGGTGGGTATGTGTCAGAAATGAGAAATTTTGGACAAATAAGCCTCAAAAATCAATTTTATCTTGGCTGTAGGTGGTGATTTTGCCGTCGAAAAACCATGACCAGCAATGAAAATCCTTGAAAATTTATCAAAAATGACCTCCTGGGTTTGGACATTGCCTTAGGAACATGAAGATGGACCCTGTGAAGGAAGAGAATGAAGAAAAAGAAGAAGAGAAGTGATCGAATTGCCTTCTTTATGCTTTGCTGATCCAAAAAAGCTTCAAAAAGCTTGGAAAACCCACAACAATGGCCGCCAGTGCAAGAAAGAGGCCCTCTAGTGGACAAATTTTCCTTTGAGTGTGATAGAAAGATGTAGAATGGTGCAAAAATGAGTATCCTTTGCCTTGTATGTGAAGATCAACTCCTCAATGCCTTTCAATCTGCCCTTTGCAAGCTTTCAATCCTCCATTAATGGCTGCCTAGCTTTGAACGCTGCCTTTACTCCTTTGCTATGCCTTTGAAAATAACAATAATAGTGAATAGGAGCCTCCTTTATAGTGAATGCCACCTTTTAGGGTTTCCAATGTGCCTTACTCTAAAAATAGAGTGCTTTTTTATTCTCCTCTATGCAAAAAAAAAGAAGAAGTGAAATAAGAAAAGGAGTGCATTTTAGCAAAAAGGCATGCCTTTTTGGAGTTATGCAAAAAGGAGTGCAAATGATCAAAAAGGGGCACTTTTTGCATGTGTTAAAAAGGCGTGGGAAATGGACAAATGAAGCGCTTTTTCAGGAGTGTTGAAAAAGGCGTGAGTTTTGGGCTTTTTAGGCGCCTTTTTGGTGTGAGGGAAAAGGCGTGGGTTTTGGCTATAATGCACGCCTTTTGGAAGGCAAGGAATGGTGTGGGTTTAAGCCAAATAGAGTGCCTTTTTGGAGGGCATGAAAAGGCGTGAGATTTGCTTGAAATGGGTGCCTATTTGAAAGGGGCCAAAAGGCGTGGGATTTTCTTGAAATGAGCGCCTTTTGGAGGTGACTTGGGTGGAAGTATATTTCAAAATATATTTAAGTATAGGAATTTCCTATACTTTAAATATTTTGAAATATACTTCCAGGATGTTTGAGATAGGTCCCGGATCCATGGGATTTAACATGCAGATTCTAGATTTTTGAGGATCCGTCAGATTTCAGACTTAGACAGATTTCAGGATTTTAGAACAACAGGTTTCAGGATACCAGACTTAGCCAATTTCAGGGCTCAAATTTGTGATTCTTGACCTTGAAAAACTTTGAAGTTGGCCTTGACCATTTTGATGGAGGCTCCCTGGATCACTGCCGTTGCAAGCCTCTGCCTTTGCCTCTGGAGCTTATTTTTGCCGTAACTTCTTCATCTGATGACGGAATGTCTTGAAGTTTGGAAACCAAGCTCATATGATCTGATACTATCATTGAAGCTCTTCCTCCATGGATGATACTCAAAAATGGTGCTCATTCAAGGCAAAAACGCCCAAAAATGCCTTAGAAAAATTTTCGAAATTTTCCAAAATTTCAAAATTTTCAAAATTGAATTTTGACTTGCCAGATGTATTTGCATTGCTTCCCTTGGTTCCTTTATGTCATTTTGGCTTCCAATTCATCACTTTGACCTTCTCTTTTTTGACATTCTTTTACTGCCCCGTGCCTGATTGGCTTGTCAGAATCTCCCTCCATTCGGGCCTTGGATCGCCATCTTTTGATATGTCTTGTACCTGCAGGGTTAGCGCAGTAATGACAAGGCTACATGGTGCTTGGGAGGTGTGTTTGGGCACATATACGAAAAATTTCGTATGGGTACAACAAAAAATAAAAACAAATTAAAAATCCCTCCCTTGGGCGTTGGAAGAGGAAGACAAATAAAAGACCAAAAAGTGACTTCATTTGGTTATGCTTGGTTTTATGATGTTTCGCTCTCATATTGAGTTTTGCCCGTGCATAGGGTTTGAGCTTTCTCTAGGGTTTTGATTATCGAATTGCAGAGACGAAAACCTTTGTAGATTCGCCTTTCCTTGTGTATGAAAGAGTGCATCAGGAAGGGGTTAGAGGAGCATTACACAGGGGTTCCATTTGTGCATTCTTTGGAGGTATTCAGGAAAAGTTTTGGAGCTGATATGAACATCTTGGATAGAGTTTTGTTATGCAGATTGAAAGATTAACTTAGTGGAGCAGATTCGATCATTGGTGGGGCAGATTGTAGGCTTATTTTGAAGGTTTTGTGATAGTGTTTATTTCTGTGGCCTGGCCGTACAGTGCAGACCAGCCGTACACCTTCTAGGAAGAGCTACACACATGTTTTGGGCTGCTATTCACCTCTATTCTCATCGACCAGCTATTGCAGAAACTTCAGAGTGGATAACAAGGATTTTAAAGTGGTTTTGAGTGTTTTCATTGCTGATTTGAAGTACCAGCTGGGCCGTACCACTTGTAGAGGGACGTGGGCTTTGTGGGCATTCTTCCTTCTTCATTTGCATGGGCTTAGGGCCTTATTCTTGGTGTATGGTGACTATCTTTATTAATGCAATCTTGAAATCAGAGATGAACTTCATTGTAACCATTTCCTGATGATTTTTCATGACAATATATTGCTGGTGCAATTTCGGCTATGAATCAAGTTGAAGTTTTCCAAGTGGGTATTTCATTATAATTAGTTTTATTGCATTTTATGATCTGGTTTGTCTTTAGTTTATGCAAAATAGTTGTATATTTTCTGGGTTTGTTTATCTACTTCATATTTCATACATGCAATGCAAAATCCAACATGCAAAAACAACCCATAAAACCCTAAACAACAAAAAATCAGAAAACACCAAAAAAATCAGTCAGAGGCAAACATATACAGAGGGGTGTATGTTACACTATCTAAGCTAAAACATAAATAGAAACAATCTAATAGGATTGACCATTAAATAACTAAGTATTATTTTAATAGCTAGTGGCTTAGCAATAGGGGCTGTTCTAAGTCAAGAAGGTGAACCAGTTGCTTACTTCAGTGAAAAACTAAATGATGCCAAGAAGAAATATTCAGCTTATGACCTTGAATTTATGCATTGGTACAAACTTTGAAGAAGTGGAGGCACTAATTGCTTCGCAAGGAATTTGTTGTTTACACAGATAACCATGCACTACAGTTTATTAACAACCAACACAAGTTAAATCAAAGGCATGCAAAGTGGGTGGAATACCTTCAGGGTTTTAATTTTGTGTTGAAACATAAGAGTGGGCAAGCAAACAAGGTTGTTGATGCGTTGAGTAGGAAGAGTTTATTGCTACAGGAGATTCAGGCAAACAATGTTGGGTTTGAGAGCTTGGAGTTGTATGTAACTGATTTAGATTTCAAAGATGCATATGAAGTTTGCAGCAGTCCTATCAGCAGAGACAGAGGACCATGGACTGATTTCATGTTACAAGAGGGTTTGCCGTTCAAAGGTAATTAGTTGTGCATTCCTAGGGGGTCAATGAGAGAATCTCTTGAAAGAGAAGCATTGTGGCAGCTTAGTAGGACATTTTGGACAAGATAAAACTTACCTACAATTGAGTACACACTATTATTGGCCACAAATGCCAGCTGATGTGAAGAGGTATGTAGAAAGATGCAGAGTATGCCAGCATGCAAAAGGCAGTAGTCAAAACATCGATTTGTATCAACCATTACCTGTTCTACATGGACAATGGGATTCTGTAAGTATGGATTTTATTGTAGGATTGCCTAGAACTCCAAGAGGCAATGATTCTATATTCGTAGTTGTGGATAGGTTCTAAAAAAAGGTTCATTTCATTCCTTGCAAGAAGATTAGTGATGCAACAAATATAGCTAAGTTGTTTTTCAAATAAGTGGTGAGATTGCATGGTATACCCAAAGAGTATAGTATCTGATAGAGACACTAAGTTTGTGGGTCACTTTTGGAGAACACTTTGGAAGAAGTTGGACACACATCTCAGTTTTAGTTCAGCTTACCATCCCCAAACAGATGGTCAAACGGAGGTAGTCAATAGAAGTTTGGGTAATATGTTGAGGTGTTTTGTTGGAAACACACCTAGTAACTAGGATATGGCTTTAGCACAGGCTGAGTTTGCGTATAATGATTCTCCAAATAGGAGTACAGGTTTGAGCCCATTCTATATTGTCTATGGCATGCATCTAAGGGGTGTATTTGAACTCAGAGATCTTGGTAATCTAGAAAGGAGAAGTGCAGATGGAGAGGACTTTGCCAAAGTTATCCATGACTTTCATGAAGAGTTTAAATTGTAGATTGAGAGAAGTAACCAGTAGTACAGACAATATGCTGATAAGAATAGAAGGGAAGTACATTTTCAGGTAGGTGATCTTGTTTTGGCTCATCTCAGGAAGGAAAGATTTCCTAAAGGTGAATACAACAAACTGAAAATGAAGAAGATAGGTCCCTGTAAGGTTCTCAGGAAATTTTCAACCAATGCCTATGAGATAGACCTTCCTCCAGACATGGGTATCTCACTCATCTTCAATGTAGCTGATTTATATCACTACAAGGGTGCTGAAATGGAAGGAACAACAGAGGCAGAGCCGATTCCAAGTTGGGAACAGCAAGTGACCAAGCCGGCTAAAATTGATATTGAATGTATCTTGGAGAAGCAGTTGTTGAAGAAGACCCGAGGAAAGGAATATTTCAAGTATTTGGTTAAATGGAAGGATCATCCTTTGGAGGATGCCACTTGGTTATCAGTTGCTGAGATCTCCAACTATGACCATAACCTCGCTGACCTCATGAGCAGGAGCTCATGATTTCACTTTGTCTCCCGGGGAAAGAGCATGGACTTTTCAGGGTCTTTTCATTGCGTTTATCTTATTTTCGGGTCTTTGTGCCAATTTTGGTTTGATGAAGATGTTTTGGAGATCTTTTGATTGTTTTGTTGCAGTTTGATGCTTGTTGTTGGGTTTCCCGCCAAGACAAGCTTTGAAAATTCGAGATCATAGAGTGGAACTTTCATTTGTGAAGCTACCTTATGTAGAGTTTAAAGGTGTCCACCAAGGCAAGAGGTTGGAGTGTGTACGTTGAAGCCTTTAGGCAACCAAACTAAAGACTTTTATCTCACCTCCACAGAATTCCATATGGACAAGAAACAGTTAGGGATCATAGAGGAGTTTGTTCCACGGGTCTTGGGAAGCTTTGGAACAGCATTCTTGGAGGAGAAACCATCGGGAAAATGCAGAAGAAAAACACTGAGGTGCAGATGGTAAAAACAGGACAGATGACAAGGATGTAGAGTAAGACTGCAACACTGCAGTGAAAGGAACAGTAAGAATAGCCATTGAAGGCTCGGGGTTGGGACGAAATCAGTCCCTTTACGTTGTTTTGTAGCCTTCTACATGCTTTTGAACGGAGCAGTTGGCAGTGAAATACCAAATCTTTCCATTGTTCTGTAGGTTGAAAACCCTCCACGAGGGTGGGAAGTGTAAACCTCTATCATTGCATTGTCTTCAGCTAATAAAGTTGAGTTATTTCCAATAAAGGAACAGTTTAATATGGTGTTTATCTCTGTGTAGAAGAGATATTAAGTGTTACCACTGTGTAAGGCGTTGTAAACCGATGTTTATCTTAATTTAGTAGGCATACTTGATATATAATCACTGATGCAACTGTTCTTACGGCAGAGAGAAGCCAAATTTGGAAGGTAACCATTGACAGAACTGTTTTTAAGGGCAGAAAGAACTTGAGGTTGGGGTGTATTGGGTCTCCAACGTACCCATACCCGACTGTCCTGCAGTTTTAATCTGTTTTTAATGATCTTTTGTGTATTTGGATCCTCTGTTTTCCCCACTTACCTATTACAAGAGTTTATACACTAGTCTGGGAACTCTATAAACCGGTGAGTACCCTGTTAAGGGCATAAAATCGTTGATTACCTCTGTGCCATCTAAGACAGGGCTTTGTGACTGTCTCTTTAGTCTTTTACAACCACTTTGGATATTAACTAGGTTTATTTCTGTTAACTGCTGTCACCAATAGGCAAACATGAAACCACATGAATCTCCAACATGCTCTCGTGCTCCATCAAGATACCTGTAATAAAATCGAAGTAACCACGTTCTCAAGCAAGAAGCCACCTATGGAAGAAAAGGAACATGCCAAGGTGAAGATGCAAGTTGAAACAATAATCAAATGACCAATGTAGATGCCAAAACCTAGCTGATTAGCAATAATGCAATATTGCAAACCCTTGTAAATCAAACTTACACTTCCAAACAGAAAATTCAAACCCTCATAATGCTGGTATACATTCTCAAATGCAACATAAACAGTAGATCTAAATTGTATGTGTTAAATATATCAAATATGACTGTTGATTTATGACTGATTTCTTATGGACAGCAATACTATCATTCACCAATATTTATATGAAACCCTTAGACACTGAAATTAACCAAATATGAAAGTAGAATTGGATAATGAGTTGTTGGATAAGTTATGACAGCAACAATAAACATGGAAAAACCAACATAATAACCCTAGATTTGATTTTATTAATGACAGCCAATGTAATCAGCAATAATGTATGCAACAGCAGGTACAAACCCTCATCAATTACCCATATTAGGTATTGCCAATGATTTGAAAATGCCTTCCAATCAGCCAATAAAATATATATATATCTGATTTTCTTACAAATATAACTAGGCAAGTCCCTCCTGCTCTGGATGCATATAACATACTTGAAAGTCTGCTAAAATCTGGTTCTCTTTATTCCTTGTACATATGAGTCATGAAAGCACTCTTTTCCTTGCCCAAATCAAACCTAAAAAGTGCTTTCAGAATAAAGAAATACTTTGGAAGTTTGTGGTTCTCAACAGAAATGGCAAGCCTTTGCAAATATATAACAGACTGAGTCTTGGAAGAAGTACTGTAGACTACCTTTCTGAAGACCAATTTCTACAAACATAAGCAGTTGGGCATAGAAGAACAAAACTAAATAGCCTTTCCTCGTCCAACTTTCCCCTGACATTATTTTCCAGAGCAGAATATTGCTACATGCCAACCTGAGAATTTCAAGGTAGTTTCCTTAACGGTTGAGAAATTAAGAAATAAAGTTTCTTCTGATGAGAAAAAGCTAAAGGTATTAAATTAAAAAAGCTGAATCCTACGAAAATACAATTTTCAAATCCTTGTTGGGTTAGACCATATCAAAGTAATTAAAGTGACAAATCCATGTCTCAATTCCAGAGTTTTCTTTTTGTTGGTAGGATGATACTATTTTAGATTAACCTAAACAGGTAGATAATTTGACCGATTTTCCATGGATGTATTTGCTTTACATATTTGGTCTATGCAAATATTGGAATAACAAGTATAAACAAAATTTTTGATTGAAATTTTTTTTTCTTTCATTTTGTATGATTTAAAAGTAGTAACTCAATAATTAATGCATCTTTGCCATCTAGACTTTTATTTTCCTAGCTTGAATTGAAGGATCTATATTCCATATTTGATGTGATTGTCCTTGAAGAATTTCTTTTCTGAAATGGTTTCAATAATGCTTTTTTCTCCATGTTTGGGTTTTTATCTAATTTTTTTGCATATCTGAAATTGTTCCTTTTTTTTTCCTGGTTAACAAAATGTTTTCTGATCTAGTTATATTTTCATTCTGCCAACATGCAGGGGAATATGTTAGATTCTGAACAGTTTGAAAAATTATTACCAAATTTCAGTCATTTAAGAGCTTTGGGTATAGACAACTCTGTGGTTAGTATTAAAAAGGAAAAAAAATGTTAGCATTTTTTTGCTCCCATTCCTTTTTTGAAGTGGTGTTGTATACAGCATGTTTTCTTGTAACTCTAATCAACATCCACATTGATTTGTCTTGTCCACATTTATTTACCTCTAGAAACTTAGAAGAAATGTACCGAGCAATATGCAAAAAGTCCTTAAGATTTCAGAGATTCTTGGAACAGGGGCTGCACCACTATGTGGTGGCTATTTCAAGGTTAGAAATTTCATTCATAAAGCTTATTTCAAGTTTATTACTTGCCAAGCATGCATTCACATGCATATAACAGTCTGTATGCTTATAGGTAGATATTGGAGTCATCTTTTTTTGTCTTTTTTTTTAGTTTCCAGCATGTTTATTGATATTGGTCGAAGTGGCATTGCCTCATGTGGCCATTTAGTCTGTATAGTTAGAAATGAGGAAAATTGAACTCCTGAATTAAGATGAATTTGGCAAACTAAAGGAGGGTCAAAGCAATCAAATTTTAACTAAAAAGATCACTGTATTAAAGAATTATTGGGATTCAAATAATTTATTTAAGGAATTCACATTAGTGATAGAGGCTCACAAGAAACCTGGATTTGATAGGACAAGCCATCATGCATTGATCAAAGAGACTTGTAGTCATCAAATAAGATCACTTAAAACGCAAAGCATACTGAAAAATAAGAACTTAACATTTTGGAACTAGAGAGAGGTTAAATCTTCAACAAAGTTATATCAATGGAAGTTTTTTGTGGACAAGTACCATTACAACACAAGCCAATAAGCAAGGGTTACCATTTTGACAGTTGGAAGGGTGATTGTTCCTCTTGGACCAGAAAGTAGGTAGAATTCTGAGATTTGGCATTGGAGGAATTTGACCCAGACAAGGAGACAATTCCAAAAATCAATGGGGAATTGGTTCGTGGGAGACTTCACATCCTATTGTAATTCAAGATTCAGTGGTACTAGAAGAAGCTATGGGAAAGACACCAAAGTACATGCCAGCAATTCAAGAAAGCATGATGCAAGACAAGGGAAAGGTCTCATCTTCTACAACGCCATCAACGAAACATCCTTCAAATTTATTATTCAAGAAGTCGTGTGTTGGAAGAATGAATGCACATAGTTTAAGAGAATTGGATGGCACACACTTCAATGAGCGTCTTTTATTTACTATTGAATGGGGAAGTTACGTGGTGGTAGTGTTGTTGTCACATAGAATTGCACCCTACTTGGAGAGAGTCCAAGCATTCTAATGGCACAATGGGAATGATCTCGAAGTGTGGGACCTTGCGAATTGAGATCAGACCTCCGGAGAAGGCCGGCTTCCTCATTCTAAGCCTAATGCATAGAGGAATATATCTAAACCTAGTGCTAATGCTTGCTGGGAAAAGGGTTAGAAGGAAACTGAAATGAAAGGGGTGATACACCATATTTAGTGAGCAATAGTGATTCTGGAAGAGAGACACAACAATGATCTCAATCATGAAGGGGGCTCACACAAACTTATAGGGCTGATTGAGGCTTCGATATGAAGATCTAACCTATAGAGGAGCCATTTTACTCATAGAATAGATTATAACTTCAAGTAAAACACAGAAATCGAGACATAAGAGAGGCAAGAAATCATGCATATATTGATCATGAAGGTCAAAAACCATTACATTATAGAATATTCAGTAGCAGAAGTATACCCAGCATAGCTAATCACATTCATTGGTGGATAAAAGGAAGACATCAGAGGCCAGATTCAGGCACAGTGAGTCACATTCCCATACCCTGCAATTACACTAAGAGGTTTGACTACAGAAAAAACGACAGCATAATAGCTCCAAAAAAAAACCATCCTTTTTTTAACATCTCATATTTTAGCATATATAGCATTTTTCATTTTTTGTCCTGAGTCGATTACAATGAATTCACCCCATGGGCTCTGTTAGAAAATAATTGCGTCTGAAGGGACGTCCACCTGCAAGAAGTTATGGAATAAAAGATTTGGAACAGGAGCAGATGGAAGATATTTTGAATCTTCAATGTGAGCTGCTGAATCATCGACCTGCACCCATAAACGCAACAAATATCTGCATCTGCATATGCCAAATTGGTTGCTGAAACGTCTAGTCGATCGAGCCTGCAGATTTACATCAAATTTTGAAAATGAAAAAATTCCCCTCAAAAGCCCGTCAGATGAAAGAGGAGGCAAAAATAAGTACTTTTGCCTTTCGAAGCATGTTGAAATTCGCTAGAATGAGGGAGATATGGGTGGTCAAAGTTGCGGTCAACTGTATCTTGCAATTGTATATCACTTTGCATCTGCAACTGTATACTGTTATATCTTGCCATTGTATATACAATTGCAACTGCACTTTTAGGTTCACTTGGTGCAACATACAAAGTCTCCATCACTTTTGCCTTTTGCATATTCAATTCGCTTTGCATGTGCAATTGTATGTGCCTTTGTATATGTGTTTGTATATGCAAATGTATATGCAATACAATTGCCAACATACAATCGTGGGCCTTTACTTTTGTATTACCTTTTGCACCTGCCCTTGCCATGTGTCAACATATGATTTGCCGTTGCGCTGAAACTGAGACCCATCGCTGAACATTTGCATGCTTTATCGGCCGTCGCAAAAACCTTAAACTGAGCCGCCGATGCAGTAATTCTCGCCGAAATCCTTTGTATGTGACCTTTTGTATATCTGATTGTTTATGAGATACAATCGCATATACAAACAATGCATAACTCCAAAGAGATTATCAACCAAAAAGGAACTTTAGAACAAGTCCAGCCCTTGTATATTTGCTTTTTTGCATATCGGCATATACATGCACCTAAACATACAACTACGGTTCCCATCGCTGAGTTTGCCAATTTTAATTTCCCAGTCGGGTCCGCCTTGTATGTTGCTGTTGTATCTAAACTTTGTATATCGCATATACAATGCGAAATATACAAACAAAACTGCATACAATCACTTGTACATACAAACATTGCATCTGACCCTTGCATATGACTTTGTATATGACCTTTGTATCTGCAAACATACAATGCGAACATACATACAAAGATGCATACAATCACTTGTACCTGCCTTTATAAACCAAAATGCATATTCTTTCGGGTCTGGCCTTGTACATCAGGATTGCATATGCCATTGTATATAAGATTGTATGTGCAAAGATACAATCGCATATACATACAATTGGTGGACCCCAACCTTTGTATCTTTTCCCCCTTGTATGTTGCCTTGTATATATAAGGATAACTTGATGTACATTCTCTTTTGTATCCCGCTTTGCATATTGCCTTTGCATCTTCCCCTTGCATATTGCCTTGTATATGTGCTTGTATATGCAATATACAATCGCCCGATATACAAAAGTGGATCTTTACCTTTGATATCTCCTTTTACATATTGGCTTGTATATGCAATTGTATGTGCAATATACAAACGGAGATACATACAAAGATGCATAACGAACTCGATGTACATTCACTTTTGTACATGACCAAGATACAAGGAAAAATGTAACTGAGATACAATTCGACCAAATGATAGAAAACCCCAAAACAAGGATGATGTCATCATCATATACATGAAAATGACTAAGTATAAAATTAAGAAATCTCTGTGATGGAAGGCACTTGAAGACAAAAGATTTCTGGGTCTTTCTGGGTTTTTGACAAAGATTCTCCAGGTGAGATTTTGGGATTTTTGGCAAAGCAGAGCATGAGTAATTGAAGGATTTAAGCCTTGTAGGTTCATTTTCTAAAGAATTTTCAAGGAATATACAAGGTGAACTATTTAACTCTGGACAGAGGAAAATAGGTCAACATTTTGGCGACCTCTAAGGGATGTTTGCCTGCTAAACAAATAGACCAGCGGCCTTAAGCATCCATTGGGCATGGAGTCAAAAGAGACTGCAACAAGAACAGAGGAGCTGGAACACTGAGCAAGCTACCAAGCCAAAACAAAAAACAACAAGCAAGCATGTATCGCCTAATGAGAATACAGCAAAGTGCAAGGGCACTTATTGAAAGGAAACCTAAAACTGAAATAAAACCTACTCTAATCCTAAACTAACTAGTCAGAGGTGACCTTAAACAAAGCCATTAACTGGTTCTTGAAAGTAACTGCCCTTTCTTAACAATTTACAATGTTTCTCATGCATGTGGGCAGTTAAAAAAAGGTGAGGGGGGAATGGGCATTGGACAAATTGATAAAGCACCCCCTACAAAATGGAGATAAACTCACCTATCCACCTGGATTGATTGCTGATGCTGCTAACTTGTGGTGAATAAATGGGCTGATCCCACCCATTTTGATGCTCAACTTCATGCTTAGAGGTAAGCATGACAAGTGGTGACTCCTCTTGATGTGTCTTCAGCTGGGCTAGATGCCTGATTGGGCATCCCCTTGAAGTGACATGAAAATCATCATAGTTGATCTCATGTCGATGCTCTGATTCTTTCTCTTTTTGCTGGTCTGAATACTCTAGCTCTTGTATCTCAATTAGAGATATGGTTGTCTCCACCTCATGAACAAGATGCTCATGATTTTCTAACTTAGGCTCAGAAAATGAGCCATGCACATTCTTAAAAGAGAAGACTTCCCCATCAAGAAGCTGATATCCCTACTGGATAATAAAGAATAGATCTGCAATTTGCTCTTGCCCATGTTCATTCTCCTCATTATTTTCAATAAAGCATGGAAGCTCCTCAAGCATATCGGCATCAGCAGCCTCTCCATCATCTAGCATAGGGCAACATGCTTTTCCTTCCTTATGGTTTGGAAACTCATTGTCGTGCTCAGCCTAAAACTGCAACAAACTGCCGTCATTTTCACAGTCGTCTTGTTGTTGCATATCCACGAACAGCTGCCCATCCTCTTCATCTTCAACATAATCAGGTAGCTCATGAAGTAGGGTAGCATCATCCACCTCTAGAGTGACCTCAGCCACCTTTTCCCTTAAGCCTCCATCCTTTGACTGCACCTCTTCTGGATTTTGGTTAGGTTGCCTCTGTAGCTGAAGGTTTTCCCCATGCACTCTCTGCATTTCAACCTTGTTTGCTTGATCGGATGGATGAGAAAAGGCTTCAAAAGAACTAAAGTCTAGAGGACTCAATCCCTTATTTGGGTTAACACTACTCATAGGTGTAATAGGTTTAAACAATTCTATCTCTGTGAGTGTAGGAACAAACTGCTCCTCATTAGTTTTATCTTCTTCCACCCCCTCTTTTGGCTCATTTTTCCAATCATCTTGGTAGACAACAGGTCCACCCTTAGGATTGAAATAGCATCAGGGAAAGAGGCCTGAATAACTTCTCGAATTTCTTGGAGGGTAGAGGGTTCTGGACAAATTTGTTCCTGGGGAGTGATAATTTGAGTTTGCATAGGAACAGGGGCTTGTGGAGGGATATAGGCTTTGAAGCCTGGGAACTTGTGGAGTCTAGGTTGCTCTTCTGTTGGCTGAACATGTGCAGAAGAAATGGACTGCTTGACTTTTGGGATTGTGAACACATGCTCTTTCAACTTAGCAATTTCATCATAATTGTCCATGCTAGGTCCATCTGATAAGGAGATTTGAAAACTGGGAAATGGTTTTGGAGGCGCAGATGGATTATCCTGCCTAAAGCTTGGAATCTTAAAATTTGGGGTTTCTTCCGCAGCAGGTTGAACAGGTGTGAAAGGGAGAGGATGATTGAAATTGGGAATGGAGGGGATTGTTTGGACCACCGGTCTCATCTGTTGCTTTTGAGCTGCCATCCTCATAGCAAGGTTTTCTTGAAAAACCCTTTCTTGTGCCTCTCGTTGTCGGTCACATTTTAACATTTCTATAAATTCCTCAGCCTCCCTGTTTAGATATAGAGACAACTTCTTGAGACCACACATGCTTATGATGCTAAGATCATAAAACCACTGAGGCCGGCTCTACCCTCTTTCTCTTTCGGCTTCATCCAAATTTCTGTCAAGCTTTAGAAAATTGCTCATGAGCTTAATGAATGCATTAGCACTCATAGGGTCAACATCTTGGGACGGATTAGGAGGGTAGTTGCATTGGCTAGGATCAAAGTAGTCTTTTTGGGGTTGATAATAAGCATTATTAGGCTGCCAAGAAGACTAAGTAGGGGTAGGGGAATAACCATGATTCCCATAAAGTTTTGACATTTTATAGCATCTAAATGTTGGATCATCATAAAAATGTCAGAATTAGAGCAAAATAGGTCTGCAACTAGTGAGAAACTGGATACATACCAGAGAAGGAGTCGCTAGGTGATTGAGATGCTTCTGGAAGCTAAATAGACCAGGAAAACCACTAAAATCTTGATCTTTGATGAAATTTTAGGTGCTTGGGCTGCTTTCACCAGTAGGTTTATTCAGTAGAGTTGCCATGGTGTTGAAGAGATTGCCCTGAACAGCAAGATACACTAAAGAGCACACCAGAACTTTTCAATGGATGATAAGGATCATCAAATAGTCCCACTAGGCGTGCCAGAAACTGTTGTCACATAGAATTGCACCCTACTGGGAGAGAGTCCAAGCATTCTAATGACACAATGGGAATGATCTCGAAGTATGGAACCTTGCAAATTGAGATCACACCTCCGGAGAAGGCCGACTTCCTCATTCTAAGCCTAATGCTTAGAGGAATATATCTAAACCTAGTGCTAATGCTTGCTAGGAAAAGGGTTAGAAGGAAACTGAAATGAAAGGGGTGATACACCAGATTTAATGAGCAATAGTGATTTTGGAAGAGAGACACAACAATGATCTCAATCATGAAGGGGGCTCACATAGATTTGTAGGGCTGATTGAGGCTTCGATATGAAGATCTAAGCTATAGAGGAGCCATTTTACTCACAGAATAGATTATAACTTCAAGTAAAAAACAGAAATCGGGACATAAGAGAGGCAAGAAACCATGCATATATTGATCATGAAGGTCAAAAACCATTACATTACAGAATATTCAGTAGCAGAAGTATACCCAGCATAGCTAATCACATTCATTGGTGGATAAAAGGAAGACAACAGAGGCCAGATTCAGGCACAGTAAGTCACATTCCCATACCCTGCAATTACACTAAGAGGTTTGACTACAGAAAAAACGGCAGCATAACAGCTCCAAAAAAAAGCCATCCTCCTTTTTTTAACATCTCATATTTTAGCATATATAGCATTTTTCATTTTTTGTCCTAAGTCGGTTACAATGAATTCGCCCCATGGGCTCTGTTAGAAAATAACTGCGTCTGAAGGGATGTCCACCTGCAAGAAGTTATGGAATAAAAGATTTGGAACAGGGGCAGATGGAAGATATTTTGAATCTTTAATGTGAGCTGCTAAATCATCGACCTGCACCCATAAACGCAACAACTATCCGCATCTGCATATGCCAAATTGGTTGCTGAAATGCCCAATCAATCGAGCCTGTAGATTTACATCAAATTTTGAAAGTGAGAAAATTCCCCTCAAAAGCCCGCCAGATGAAAGAGGAGGCAAAAATAAGCACTTTTGCCTTTTGAGCATGTTGAAATTCGCCAGAATGAGGGAGATATGGGCGGTCAAAGTTGCGGTCAATTGTATCTTGCAATTGTATATCGCTTTGCATCTGCAACTGTATACTGTTATATCTTGCCATTATATATACAATTGCAACTGCACTTTTAGGTTCACTTGGTGCAACATACAAAGTCTCCTTCACTTTTGCCTTTTGCATATTGAATTCGCTTTGCATGTGGCTTTGTATATGTGTTTGTATATGCAATACAATTGCCAACATACAATCGTAGGCCTTTACTTTTGTATTACCTTTTGCACCTGCTCTTGCCACGTGCCAACATCTGATTTGCCGTTGCGCTGAAACTGAGACCCATCGCTGAACATTTGCATGCTTTATCGGCCGTCGCAAAAACCTTAAACTGAGCCGCCGATGCACTAAGTCTCGCCGAAATCCTTTGTATGTGACCTTTTGTATATCTGATTGTTTATGAGATACAATCGCATATACAAACAATGCAGAACTCCAAAGAGATTATCAACCAAAAACGAACTTTAGAACAAGTCCAGCCCTTGTATATTTGCTTTTTTGCATATCGGCATATACATGCACCTAAACATACAACTACGGTTCCCATCGCTGAGTTTGCCAATTTTAATTTCCCAGTCGGGTCCGCCTTGTATGTTGCTGTTGTATCTAAACTTTGTATATCGCATATACAATGCGAAATATACAAACAAAACTGCATACAATCACTTGTACATACAAACATTGCATCTGACCCTTGCATGTGACTTTGTATATGACCTTTGTATCTACAAACATACAATGCGAACATACATACAAAGATGCATATAATCACTTGTACTTGCCTTTATAAACCAAACTGCATAGTCTTTTGGGTCCGGCCTTGTACATCAGGATTGCATATGTTATTGTATATAAGATTGTATGTTCAAAGATACAATCGCATATACATACAATTGGTGGACCCCAACCTTTGTATCTTTTCCCCCTTGTATGTTGCCTTGTATATACAATGATAACCCGATGTACATTCTCTTTTGTATCCCGCCTTGCATATTGCCTTTGCATCTTCCCCTTGCGTATTGCCTTGTATATGCGCTTGTATATGCAATTTACAATCGCCTAATATACAAAAGCGGATCTTTACCTTTGATATCTCTTTTTGCATATTGCCTTGTATATGCAATTGTATGTGCAATTTACAAACGGAGATACATACAAAGATGCATAATGAATCCGATGTACATTCACTTTTGTACATGACCAAGATACAAGGAAAAATGTAACTGAGATACAATTCGACCAAATGACAGAAAACCCCAAAACAAGGATGACATCATCATCATATACATGAAAAATGGCTATTTATAAAACTGAGAAATCTCTGCGATAGAAGGCACTTGAAGACAAAAGATTTCTGGGTCTTTCTAGGTTTTTGGCAAAGATTCTCCAGGCAAGATTTTGGGAATTTTGGCAAAGCAGAGCATGAGTAATTGAAGGATTTAAGCTTTGTAGGGTCATTTTCTAAAGGATTTTCAAGGAATATACAAGGTGAACTATTTAACTCTGGACAGAGGAAAATAGGTCAACAAGTATATAATTGTAAGTTACTTTTTAGACATATCTAATGTAGGTGTTATTACATCATTAAATATAAGCAACAAAGTTTAGTCTAACATATATTATATTTAATGCCTCCCTTTATGACTAAATCGCAGACAACTTCAATTTTGTCCCCAAATTTAACAAAGAGAATTGCACCAAGAGGTTTAGTCGTTGAATTAGTAGACTATCGTTGAGGAGTGTAGTAGTGGAAAGGAATATCATCAATGTCAGACAATTGCTGAATCTAGTGAGGATGAACCTCAATATGTTTGGCATGACCATGATAAATTGGGTTCTTCACAAACTTCAAGGTTCCTTGATTGTCAAAGGAAAGTGGAGTTAGTGTAATCTAAGGAGGTTGCGATCACTCGAAACTTTGCATAACCATACTACTTCACATTTGGCATGACAACTGCTTTGTACTCTGTTTCAATGTAAGATAAAACTACAATGTACATATGACTTATTGCAACACCATTTTGTTGCCTGCCAACGGACAATCTTCGGTCGAAATAAAAACTGGGAGATATAACTAACACAAAATAATGATTTGGTTGTGTGGACACTAGATATACCAAATTGCTCGCCAATTGTTTGTAGAGTGACTAGCAACCCCTAGGTTGCAAATTATTTGATGTAGAAGGAAGATATAGGGATAGAATGCATCACAAGAAGATTTTGATCCATTTAAATATCACATGGGGTATGATCAAGATAACTTTGATCTATGCAATCATGATAATGTGAAGCATGATGTTCTTTGAAAAAAATGAATTGGAGTTTCATACTCTGCATGATAAGGTTAGTGTAGAGGTCAATGCAATGGACAATGTGGAGATTGATGTAGAGGATGTAGGCTATGACAATCTTTGTATAACAAAGAAAGCTGGTACAAGTTGACACACCGCAATTGGGCACATCACTTGTCTTAGAGCATCAACAAAAGGTTTAAATATTTTATTTAGTAAACCAGTGGATCGTACTTGTTGGGTTTCTCTAGGAGAAGGATGTAATATCCCAAAATGGGATATTTTGGACAATTTTGGATTTACGGACTTTCCAAAATATCTAAATTAATTTTCTGCTCAAACCCTAATTTCTGAAGTAAAAGTCAGACTTGAACAAACATTTAGGGCAGCCCATAAAACCATAAAAGCAAAAATTGCCAAAAAATTGCGATTTTTTTGAAAAATCGGGAATCGCCGTCAATACATTTTTACCTGTTTTCTTCCTCATAATGACGAAAAATCACAATTAAACTGCTGAAATAGCGCATAGTGGGTATCACGATTTTTGAAAGAAAAAAAATGATTTTCACGATCCCACATGCCTTTGTAGAACGTTTCAGTTTTTTCCAGGGATTTTTCAAAATGCATACAAATCCTTCCTAGCTCGAACCGGATCATAGGAGGTTCAAGGAATACGCCGATAGGAACAACAGAGAGTTTTGAAAATTTTTCGGCTTGATTTTTTTTTACGGCGTGAGAAATTCTGTCTCACATATAAAAGCCTATCGACTAATTATAATTTATAATATATATTAATAATATTATTATATTTATATACTATATAATATTAATATTGATTTTTACATAATATAATAATATAATATTTATATTATTAATATATTATTACTAATATATAAATATATTATTATATTATAATATTACAAAATATAAAATTTCTATTATAATATTATAATATAATATTTATGTTATTAATATATTTATTTATTCATTATTATATATTAATAATATATTACTAATATATAATATATTATATAATTTATATTAATAATATATAATATATATTATATTATTAATGTTTATTATTATAATATTATATTTATAATATTTCTATTAGAATATTAGAATATATTACATGTTTTTGATATTAGTACGCCGCAAACTCGGGTGCAGATCCCGATAACAAAAGCCAAAAAGCAGCAAAATAGGCCCAAAGCCTCAAACAGTCAAAACACAACAGATTAACAACAAATCATAATAAAACCAGAGTCTGAGTTTTTAAACATAAACTAAAGATAAAACTAACTAAGCAATTCTTTCCATTCATCACTGATCAGTTTAAGCATTTTCTCCTTGTCCTCGAGTAGAGAATCCATATCATAGTTCTGGTCCTCTTGCAGAATAGAGAAGGCAACAACAGCCCTGTGAGAGGATTTCATAACCATTTTGATCAGCATCTTGACTTTACCCCCCATGGCTGAGAGACGAGTCTCGAGCTCCACGAGCTCCTTCTCAAGTTTCCTGTTATCCACCTCCATTCTAGCGCTCATCACTTCCTTATCCGGAGTCTCTTGAATTTCAGTATCCTCAGGGCTCATGTCATAAAATGAGTTGTTCATAGACTCGAATTGGCTAGTTGCATCCTGTTCTTGCATAGGGGTGGTTTTCACTTACTTTATTTCAATATTCTGCTCAATGTCCTCCTGATCCGAGGCAGAGGAGTAATCGACTATCTTCAACACTTTGGGCTTTTCACCAGCCAACTTGGAAGATCTCCTAATACTTGGTCTTCTCACAGAATTGTTTTTTCCCACAGCTCTCTCTTTAACAAACACCACATCCTCCTTCATCTGTTTCCCCTGCTTTTCCATCTTTTCCTGAGCCTGCTGTTCATCATTCCCCTGCCACTCAACACTTCTTCTGCAATTTTTCTTAGCACTTTTGCTAGAAGTAGGTTTCACTCCTTTACGTTTTTTGCTGCCATGTTTAGGTGGGTTATTTTTGAGGTCGTAGAGACCCTCCGCCGCTTCCTCCCGGGATTGACCATGGGATCCTTTCAGTTCAACAGAAATAGAGACCCCTGGAGCACGACAACCAGTTTGAGCCTTCGAAAGAGAAGTGGCCTTAGACATGGGAGGGCTAGAGATAGGGGCCGAAGGGCAACTCACAGGACGATTTGTAGGAGAATTAGGATTAGATGGCAGCGGGGTTTTCAATTTGGAGGGCTTTCCGAGCCTAACACTAAGGGGAACCTTATCCTCAGTGTCTTCATTGGAGCTATCTTCCACGATCTGGATTGAAGGGGGTTTAGTAGGGCACAGAGCAAGATGGTAATGATAAAGGTGAAAGATGAGCCCCTGGTGCAGGGGCAAGGCAACCACCTCAGGATTACCCTCGCGGGCCTTTTTGGTTTGGAGCACAGAAGACTCAAGACTGGAGAGAAGATAAAAAGGAAAATTGACCAAGATTTTATGGCGGAAGTGGTTTAACAAAGCAAAGTGATAATGATAAAAAACCCTGTATCTCCCTTCTTGAGTAAAAAACTTCATGATTAAGAAACATACCCGATCCTAGGGGTTGATCAAGCTCTCACGTTCGAAGCCACCTTGGAGTCTAATTTGCTTCTCCCCTTCCCTGAAGAACAACTTCAAGCCTTTGTTATCTTGAACTCTCGTCTGTTTCTTGAGCCTATTTCCTTTTCGAGGCAGGCCTGTAACGTTGGCTATGGATTCCTCAGACACCACAAACTGAACTCCTCCCACTTTCACCCTTTAATTACCATCCCAAGAACCAACAAATTGGGCCGATAGGTGCTCCTCATAGCCATTTAGGCTTTCAAGAAAAGGGTTCACCCCTCCCTCATAAGCTATGCTCCAGACTTGTAAATCTTCCTTGAATTCACCACAATTCATAGGCTCAGTTCTTACTTTCTCGCCACCTATTTTCCTAGTCAAGCAATACTCAATGCAAGAAGGTAGTTGCAGAGAATAGAGAAGCACAGAGCGAACAATCTAGAATAATTATAAAACTTTAAGCCCATCTCTCTACTCGAATTTCCAAGCACGTCCTTCCCATTCGCGAGCGCGCTCGAATCATTATTTCCTTCATAAATCGGCTCGTGCGAGCCCGCCACAGCCAACTCTTCTAATGGTGAGTGAAAAGACCTTTTAAATCTGCAATGCCGCCAAACACATTTACTGCTTAGTTGGCCAAGTTCCACATAGGTCTCCACAGTCCACATCACCAGGGGGTGAGTGGGGCTCCAATTGATGTCATCAATGCCATGTCCTCCCTCGAGGTGAGGGAAGCTCGAAAATACTTCACACAAGGCAATACAAATTATGATAATAGCCATGATGAGTTAGTGAGGCGCCTCATTCTGAATGCTAAACATTAACATTCAGGGGAAGATTATCAATGTTTTTTCAACATTTTAGGGAATTAAGACTAATCCCAAGATTCACCATAAGGTCAGCAGTTCTATTGCCCTCTCTATATATATGTCTCACTTCATTGCCTTCGAAACTTAATAGGAGGGCTTTTATATCCTCAACAATATCTTCCATCTGCCAACCGACTCTAGCATTTCCTTTGATAGCTTCGATGATAATTTTGGAATCTCCTTCCACTATAATATGTTTGATATCTAAATCCAAGGCAATTTTGAGGCCCCAAAGGAGAGTCGTGGCCTCCGCAATATTGTTGGTATTTTCACCTAGGCCCCCCACAAAAGCAGCCGTGAGGGCACCCTTATCCGACCTTATAGTTCCCCCACCACTCGCCAACCCAGGGTTACCTTTAGCAACACCATTGAAGTTAAGCTTAGACCAACCAGCTGGGGGTCGGGACCACTTAGTGCTAGCCCTAGCTCTTTTCTTACTATCATCAACCCTGCAAATGCTTATCGGGATGGTCCATTGATTAATAATGCTTGTTTACAGAACATTGGGGGGAGTTTTCGCCGCTTTTATAGAGCTGTTGGTGATGCTGTCTTGCAACAGTTTGACAATTGAGAAGAACACTTCCTTGGGATCTCTAAACTTCTCTCGAAATAGTCTGTTATTCCTCTCTTTCCATAGGCCCTAGTACAGAATGGGGGGACCTGGGCCCAAATTTCCTTGCAAACAGGATTGGAGAAATGAGGGAACCAGGACCTAATGCAATCATCCAGATTCCCGTTCTAGCACCAAGAAACACCAAGGATATTCAAGGCAAAGCACCAAACCTCCCATGAGAAGTCACAGTGTAGAAGGATATGTGAGACAGTCTCCTCATCTTTCATACAAAGAACACATCTGTTAGGGATTTGGAATCCACTGATCCGGAGGTTATCTATAATTAGGATTTTGTTCTGCACTGCCAACCACCAAAAGTGATTAATCTTTGGTATAAGATTATGATTCTAGATTTTCCTCCATAAATTATCATCAGTTTAGGGTAAGAAAAGATTATAGGCGGATTTAACAGTAAAACACCCAGACTTCTCAATAGTCCATAGAAGTTTATCTTTTTGTGGGAAAAGAGGAATTCTGCATCCCTTTAGAGAAAGTTGGGTCTCATCGGCCAACCTAACAAGATCAGCCTGCCTCTGGTAGCAGTCTGACAGATGTTTCCATCCCCTTTTACCAGGAAGGAAATAGTCTCGGACCAGCCAACCAAAGTGATGCACAGCTAAATTAACTAGCCAATGAATATTCTGTAGCCTCATTAAAGGCTCTCCATTGGCCCAATTGTCTTCCCAAAACCTTATAGTTTCACCATCTCCCAGTTTCCACTTAACGCCCCTTAGAAGCACAGTTCTACACTTCAGAATGTTATTCCAGATCACAGAGCCTTTGGGAAAGTCAGATGTGAGTAAGAGGTCCTTAGGAGCCAAGTTCCCAAAATATTTGGCTCTCATAATGCTACCCTAGTCCTTGCCTCCAGCTAACAGGTTCCACCCGACCTTAGTAATAAGGGCTTTATTAAGCAGGTTCAACTTCCTTAATCCTAAGCCCCCCTGCAGCTTCGGTTTGCACACTTTATTCCATCCCACAAGAGCCAGTCTCTTCTTACTTTCCACACCCGTCCATAAAAATTTCCTTTGAATTTTCTCTAACCTCTCAGCTATATATTTAGGAATTTTAAAAAGAGACAAAAAGTAAACAGGAATCCCTTGAAGAGAAGCCTTAAGTAATTGGAACTTACCAGCTTGGCTCACTAATTTTTCTTTCCACCCTGCCAACTTCCTCTGAATCCTTTCCAAAATGGAATTCCAGTACTTAGGAGGGGCATCTTTCACCGTGAAGGGAAGTCCAAGGTATATACTAGGTAGCTCACCCACAAAACAACCAAGAATCCCCATAATTTTTTGTTGCAGCACGAATGGGATATTGAAGTACACCTAGCTTTTATCGTAATTGATGCATTGGCCAGCCGAGGTAGCATAATCTTGTAGCACTTTTTTACGCTTTCTAGCCTCAACCATCAAAGTCGAACCAAATAGGATGGTGTCATCCATGAATTGTTGAATAATTGCAGGGACAACTGTTGAAGCTGGTTTAACACCTTTGATCTCTCTAGAGTTTAACAAATAGAGGAATCATCTGCTTAGAGATTTAGCCAATAGGATGAAAAGGTAGGGGGACAGGGAGTCTCCTTGCCTAAGCCCCCTGCCAGCATTGAAGAAGCCCCTGGGAACACCATTCACCAAAACAGAGAATATGACTGTAGTGACATAAATGTTAATAAGTTGTAGGAATTTACCTTGGAAGCCCAACTTCTCCAGGACTGTAAAAAGGAACTCCCAATTAACTCTGTCATATGCTTTTGAGATGTCTAATTTAAAAGCCATTCCCTGGATTTTGTTTTTTTCCATGGAGTGGATAATTTCATGGGTTGAAATAGCCGCGTCAGTAATTTGTTTGCGCCGCACAAATCCTTTTTGGCAGCTGCTAATAAGCTTATCCAGTATAGGTTGTAGTCTAGACACTAAGATCTTTGAGAAAATCTTGTAAACAGTATTACAAAGGCTTATGGGTCTAAAGTCCCCCATACACACAGGATCCGATTTTTTAGGGATAAGAGCAATGAAGGTATGATTGAGTTGCTTCGGCAGCTTACCCGTCCTGAAGAAATCCCTAGCTGCCTCAGTGACATCTTTTCCCACTGCCCCAATATTCCTGGAAGAAAGCAGGGGGGAAGCCATCCCAGCGGCTTTAAAGGCACCTGTGGAGAAAAGACTAGCCCGGACTTCCTCAGTAATTAATCTGCCAAGCTGTGCATTATCTTCCTCATTTAGAAGAGTAGGGATGATTTCAATAAGTTCCTGGTTGATCCTACTGTTTTGAGCATAAAAAAAGTTCTGAAAGTAAGAAGCAGCCACCTGCCCAATCTGAGTGTCCGAATCAACCATAATACCTCTGTCATCCATAAGTTTTGTTATATTATTTCTTTTCTTGTGCTTCATCGTGGATTGATGGAAGAAAGATGTGTTCCTATCCCCCTCCTTCAGCCACTGCACCCTTGACTTCTGTTTCCAGTAAATCTCCTCTTTCAACAACTATTTCCATTCACTTCTCAAAATCTCTTCTTCCTTAGCAGTCTCCTTTGAAGTGTCCCCATCCTCCATCCTCTTTTGTAACTCCCCAAGCTTAGCATTAATTCTCTGTTTTTCATCAAATATATTCCCGAAGTTGAACCTATTCCATCCTTTAACCTTTTTCTTAACCATCACTAACTTTTGTGCTAGTCTGAACATAGGTGTTCCTTGGACATCTTTCCACCAACTCGCTAATTTATCCTTAAAATCTGGGTGTTTGGTCCACATAATGTTAAACCTGAAAGGGTAGGGGCCTTTACCTTTCACATTACTCCAAGAAAGAAGCAGGGGGTTATGATCCGAAGTAGTTCGAGGCAAAGCTTCTAGAGAATGAGTGCTTATAAACTCCCAGTTGGAAGAGACCAAAACTCTATCTAACCTGACTTGAATCAAATTTCTCCCCTTTCTCTGATTAGACTAGGTAAACCTATTTCCTTGAATATCATGATCCATAAGTCCTCCTTTGTTTAGAAAATCAGTCAGGTCCATCATGCTGTCAGTGTAGTCCATGATCCCTCCACTCTTCTCTGAGGGGAAAAGTGGAGTGTTAAAATCTCCAGCTAACATCTAACAACTATAGGGGTCACTAGCAATCTGAGAGGAAAGAAGGTCCCACAACTCCCTTCTTGGGCCCCTCTGATTAGGAGCATATATATTAATCAAGTTCCAAGAATTGCTGTTAGACTCCATTCTGATCGCCAGAAAGTTTTTATTTTTTCAATAATCCTTCCCTTGACAACCTTGTTGTTCCACATAGTGACAATTCCCCCAAAGGCACCACAGGCATCACAACTAAGGTGCTCCGCATTAGGCCACAAATTCTTAGCAATAGCCTGAAAACCATCACTTTTCATCTTTACTTCGTGAAGCATCAAAATGTCAATTTTGTTATCAAAGATACAGTTCTTGACTAAGAACTGTTTATGGGGGTTGTTAAACCCCCTAATATTCCATGATAGTATTCTCATTTGTTTGAGGCCTTCTTGGAGCCAATCTCCAAGGTCTTTTGCCTGCCCATTGCAATGTCTATTAATTGCTTTTTGTCTAGTCTCTCTTTGAGACGGTCTTCCTTGCTTAGCATCTTCTCACACATCTAGGATCTTCTTCACGGGACCTTTGCCTTTCCTTTTAGCAGTAGTCCAGCCTTTCGAGTCAGTGACACTGGAACTAGCCCTAGGAGTAAGGGCAAAGGTTTTGCTACTGGGGGAGGAAACCCCCAGGCCAGCGTCACAGCCATCAACTTGATTACCCCCCTTACCCACTAAAGGGCTGTTCAACCTAGAGGGATCCACCTTCTCCACTAAAACTTCCTTTTCTGGAATTTCCCCTTGATGAATCTCCCCAGCTTTCAACCCCGCGGACGAGGTGGTGCAGTCCTCCCCACTAGGAAGGGGAGAAGCCTCCGGCCCCCCAAGGTTGGGGTGACCATGGGCCTTTGGGACTTCCTGGGGGAAATTTTCTGCCTTATCCTTGTCAGCATTATCATTTTTTGGAGAACCAATTATATTCAGCAGGTCCTCTCTAAAAGGGTAATCTTCCTCATTATCAATAGTTTGGACCTCCAGAGCTGGGGTAGGCTTTCTAGACCTGCATTGGGAGGCTAGATGACCCTTCTTATAATAGATTTGGCAAAAGGTTGTAGAGTTGTCATAGATTATAGGTTGAACCCACTAGCCAAATTTAGATTCTAGTGTAATATTGTTAGGCAGGACCTTGTGAATATCAACACTAACACAGAATCTAGCAAAGACTAACCTCGATTTGTCCCTGATGTTGTTGTCAAGAGCTACGAAGTGCCCAAACGAATTGGCGATCCATATAAATACCTCTTCATCCCAATACTCCAGAGGAAGGCTTGGGAGTCATCCAAACCGACGCCGTTTTGTTGAGATCAACAACAATGTCAAATCCTGACTTCCATTTACAAATAAACTATGTTTCCCGTACATCCAGGTCCCGCCCGCTAAAACAGAGGCAACGTCTTCTCTAGCCGTGAATTTGAAGAGAAACATCCCTCCAACCATAGCACTCACAGTAACACTCTCCATTTGGCAGTCACCCATTTCCTGACCGCATCAATGTTGGGTCTGAAGGAAAAAGACTTTCCTACCAGAGCATTCTCCATAGAGGAGACAACTCTTTCCATCGTGATGTCCGGGAGCACAATCACTGACCCATTAGCCGTATCACGAAATCTTGGTGAAGCACGAGTTTCCTTCGACTCCTACCTTAAAAGGGTATTTTTCCAGGGCTTGGGTCCCAACTCCTTTTGTAGCACGTGAGCAAAGGACACACAGTCCTTGTCACTGAGCATGTGACCCGAAAGGTCCACACTACTGTCTAGAGCACCGAGGACAGACTCAATCCCCGAAGCAATCCCCGGTCGGCCCTCAACCGAAGGGTTCGGGGGATCCCCCGGGTCCCCTGCAACCATCAGAATTCAAATTCAAAATCAAAGTAGCGATCGAGAAAAGTTGCAAAGCTCCTAGAATATGCAACCTTGTTATATATTACAATATGTTATTATTAATATATAATATATTATTATATAATTAATATTTCTATTATAATATTATATTTATAATATTTCTATTATAATATTATAATATAATATTTATATTATTAATATATATTTATTTATTAATATATATATATATTAATACTATTATTATATTTATCTATTATATAATATTATTATATTATTAATATTTATTATTATATAATATCTATATTTTATATTATTAATATATTTATAATATATTAATATAATATTTATTTATTTATTTATTTTTGTATTTTTTCTATGGTTTTTGAAAAATCCAAATTTTCCCCAATTTTTTTCCGATTTTTTGAATAAATCTTAAACTTTTGGTTTGCCGATTTTTTCCCCAAAAGATTTTTGCTGCTATGCATACATCTCAAAACATCATAATTTCACCATAAACATGATCAACCATAATATACTTGCATTTCACCATCACATGAACATCAAATCCACTTCATTTAACCAACACAAATGACTGAAAAAGAAATCAGAAGTCTGCTGCTACAAAATCTGAGTTCTACAAGTCTTCAAATACATCAACAAAATAGGGCAAACATGTAATGTTCTGCCCTAACCCTAAGGGTTGTACATACCAAAAATATTAGCAAAATGACCTTCAAATGATAGGAAAAGATCTCCAATGAATGCTGCTCCAATTAGGGCATCGAACCTTAGGTCTTCAACTCTCCAATGCAAAGGAATTCTGCTCCAAAAGGGTGCGCTCAGGTCTGAGATGTTCACTGTTCCAAATAATGATGCAAATGATGTCAAAAGAAGTTAACAACTCCAACAAAAGATCCTCCAAAGGTGGCGCTAAAGAAGTAGGGTCAAACCCTAGGCAAGATGACACAAATCCACAAATGAGATCTCCAAACTAGGGCAAATCAGGTCTGCTCTGCTGTTGCAATAGATTTATGCTCTTCTCAAACCCTAATTCGCAACACAACTCCCAAAAATGCCAATAATCTTCCTCCAATGGGGAGCGCTCCACTCTAGGGCAATCTTCTCACAAATGATGAACAATCCAAACCAAGGAAGTGCCCCCAATGATGATCTCTAGTCTTATTTATAATTCTGCTCTTCTTCTCCACAAAATGCCAATGATGCAGAAGTGAACTTGTAATGTCCCCTTCTAGAAAGCCAAAATTTTCGCAACCTTGCAAACAATTTCAACTTGTAAAAGAGTACATTAGAATTCAATCCTTCTTATCCAATTACATTAACCACAAATATATATTAAATCAAACCTTATAATCATAATCTATATGCATTATACCTTTCTCTATATTTGCTATACATGTTACATGATTTACCTCGGGAGAAGCAAACTTGGGTCTACACGTTAATCATACCACTCACCCAACAAGAGAGGGTTTGTTAGGGCGCAATATTGCCATGGGTCCAATGTTTCTCTCCTTTGATTCGGAGGGGTGAAGGCCTTCACCAGCTTGAGTCAAAGGCCTATCCGCTTGTCTCGGAGGGGTGATGTTTCACCAACTTGAGACAAGGGCCTCTCCACTTGTCTCGGAGGGGTGATATTTCACCAGCTTGAGACAAGGGCCTCTCCACTTGTCTCGGAGGGGTGATATTTCACCAGCTTGAGACAAGGGCCTTTTTACTTAGCTCAGAGGGGTAATATCTCACCAGCTCAAGCATTACCCACTATTAGGCCAATTGCCTTCCCTAACCATCAATCTCAACTTATATGGTGTGTAGGTGGATTAACGATGAGGCCTACTTTCTCATCCTGGGTATTCCATGACTTATGCATTGCACTTATGAGGATTTTATATTATCTCATTATTTGGCAATATACATTCTTTGCCTCAATCATAGTTATGAGCTTTCAGTCCATAAGATCCTTATCATATATTTCAATTAATGCCATATATTCATTTATTCTATGATAGCAATTTCTATAATGATCTTACAGATTGATGCTATCCTTATGCTACTTATTTTTATATATAATTGTTCCTTAATCATAACATTTATCCTGTATTTATGTATGACAGTATTACTTTTTATGATTGATGCATTCTACATTATTCTTTCCATATCATATTTCTATTTCAACTTCTATTTTATGAGCATGTTTATTCATATATTAACAGCTGTAACAATAATATGATCTAATTCCATTCTATGGTATATGATTGCATTGATCATTCTATACTTCACACTTATATTTATTGTATCCTATATGATGATCTCTTGATTACTATAAACAGATTATTTTTGTCCCATTTCTGCTTAGTTTGGAGTATTAATCATAGTATAAGTTGGTGGTTACATCCCTGTAGTTTGCTGCACTTACTCCAGATGCGATAATGGATCGGTGGCAGATCAATAGACTGTAAGATGATATAAAGAGGATCCGATATGCCTTATATGCTGGCCGTCGATATTGATATACTCAGATTCAGTGCATAGGAGTTAATCAATTGCAAAGTTATTGGTTCTTCCTTTTTATGTCTTATATTGGAGAGAGAAATGATTATTGGTCTGATTCGATGATGAAAGGCGATGATATATTTTCTATTGCCGAGATCCGATGAGATGATTGTTCGAAATGTATCTTGGAATGATTATATTTTTAAGGTGCTTGATGAATGATACTGTATTGTTTATCCATGCGATGCCATGCCCCCTTTTGTTGTCGTTGAGTTCCTTTTTATAACCTTGAAGGGACAGACTCTTTCCCATTGGCCGTCATCTTAAAGGGACGCGGATGTTCAAGGGGATCGTTTGTTGAATATGCCACTACTCCTTGCCATGTAGTCTACGATTCTTATTTAGAGGTCGGCCACCATGAGACATTGGCCCCTTTATTATATAATGCAAGGTCATTCTTATTTTATGTTATTTATAATATGTAATAAATATAATAATAACATTTAATGATTATATTCATTAATAATTATATTATTTATTAATAATATATATTACATATCACATTTGTATTTAATCTTTTAATTTGAATGAATATAATCCATTCAATTACAAATCTTCAATGTGGGGACATGACAGAACTCCCATCATGGAATCCTCTAAAGAAAGAGCTAGGGTTTCGTCCAACTCCTCCTAGGACCTTAAGGTTTTTGCCTTAAGCTCCTACTCCAAGAGATAAACTCCAAGTGATGAATGAATAAATGCTTGAATGATGATTTGAATGCCACAATCGACCTTGTATTTATACATGATCCAACTTATTTTTCCCTCTTGGCTGACCTAGAGGAATATTTCCTTATTTTATTATTGTCTTTCCCTCCAAGAGGGCCGACGAGCATTAGTGACTTTGGCGCCCAAGAAATTCAAATTAAAGATATGAATTTACTATTCTTTTATTCTTTTCCACACCATCTCCAAGCATCGAGGTAAGGTATTAGTTTATTATTTATTCCTCCATCACAAGTCGTCCCAAATTAACAAGGTATAGAAAAAGATCTTCACAAGGTTGGCGCACACATGCATAGGATCCAAGCAATGTCTCATCATCAAGGTGGCATCAAACATAGAATTTGTTACAACTTCATCTCTTGGCAAAAGCATGACAAGTATCCACACAATCCCTCAAGATGACAAATCTCCATACTTGCAACTCCTCCAAGTGGTTCGCTCCCATGGCAAGAATATGATATTAAATGAAAGAGTCACCTCAACATCATTAGAAAAATACATCAAGGCACCTTCAAACCTCAAATTGCTTTCCAAAATCCCCTTGAGTGTGAAAACAAGTCCTCTTGTCCTCCAGTGGTGATCACTCCGAAAATGGGGACATTACAAAGGAAGAGGATACCATACAACATTTTTGAAGTGCACAAATGACTGAATTTATTGATGAGAATAGAAGGAGCTCATGAGTCACAAGATAGCCCAGTTCAAGAAACAACCAAGCATCTTGATAAAAAATATCAAGGATGCATAACACTTGGTAAACAAGGAGTGCTTAAAGAACTATTTGAGAAACCCAAGTCTTTTGCAAGATGTCATAGATGCAAATTTCAAAGTGGACAGGTCATAGGCCATTAAGTGGATGATGATGGCATCCAAGCAACAATTGACTAGTTAGACTAACTCCACATGTTAAATGGAAATTTTTGATGGTCAAAGAGATGGATTAAGAGAAATAACACATGGAATATTAGTTCAAGTATGTTATGAAAGAGTTGGAAATGTTCAATTCAATGGAAGGGGAAATGGAGAAGCGTGGATCTAAGTTATTGCTAATAGCTATTGACATGGGAAAATAGATCAAGGAGCCCAAATAACAACTTAGGATAAAAGACATGCAATTGAAGAACTTTAAAGAACATGAGAGCAGAGAAAGGAGAATTAACCTTTTGCTTCAAGTAGAGTAGCCTATGTGGAGATCAAGGTGATAAGAAGTGAGAAACAATTTAAGGTAGTTGTTGTACCCAATCAAATTTTTGCTTCATTAAGGCATTTTGTGAAAGTCTAGAAATTTTTTCGTCAAAAAGTAAAAAATTCTAAAAATAGAAAGTTTCTATTTTTAGAAAGTTTCTAAAAATAGACGTCAATTTACATTTTCTGGGTTTCTTGAGATACGAATACCAAAATTTTCTAAAAATAAAATCTCTGATTCAGGAGTTCTGCCTGATTTTGATTGGCTGATATTGCTTCACGATCAAGGTGGTCCAAACAGAATCTGCAAAAGATCGAGTTTTCTCTACTGGGTCAATTTTGTTTTTTCAAAAAGCAAAGCACAAACTCCGAGTGCATTAATGAAGGGAACTCATCTGTTAGGGGTTAGTTTCAAGATGTTAGTGCTATTCAGAATGCGAAGAACCATCTAGAAATCGTCGACTGACAAAGAACGAAGAATGGAGCATGATGAATCCGGAGAATGAAGAAAAGTTGAAAATCTCAAAAATTTGACTAAGTTTGGAAAATCCAAGCGCCCCTGGAGGCTAGGGGCGTCCAACCTTCCTAGGGTTAAATTTTTTGTGTTTTCTCGGAAAACGTCAAAAATGCCTCGTCAGCCCGCTTCCAAGTGGTTAAAATCAGTCGAATTCAGTCAACAAGTCCGGAAAAGCAGGGGATTCATTTCAGATATGCTTAGGCTATCTAGTCTACCCTCATCTTGAAGCTTGCCCCTGAAATCCTGAAATTGACTAAGTCTGATGACCTGAAGCCTTGAAAAGCTGACTAACTCTGAAATCTGGTGGATCCTCAAAAATCTAGAATCTGCATGTTAAATCCCATGGATCCGAGACCTATCTCAAACATCCTGAGAGTATATTTCAAAATACTTAAAGTATAGGAAATTCAACATCGAAACATATACTTAAATATATTTTGAAATATATGTTAGGCAGGGACCTTCAAAATTTGGCGGAATTCCACTTGCCATCAATATTTGCGGAAGAAAATGAAAATCATTAAAAAATTTCTAAGGCATGGAACCTCAGGCACCCCAGGAGGCTAGGGGTGCCCATCCTCTCCAGACTTAGTTTATTTTTCATGTTTTTCCGAAAACGAATAAAAGTTGAAAAATCAAAAAATTTGGCTAAGGCATGAAATCCCAAGCGCCCCTGGAGGCTAGGGGCTTCTAGGATCTCTAGAGATAGTTTTTTTCATGTTCTGCTGATGTCATCCATCAGCCGCTTCCCGATCTTTGTCCGACGACAATTTCCAGAAGTCAAAGTTACAGTCAAACCTTGCTGAACGTCAGTTCGAGGCTGGGGATCAAATCAGAATTGATAAATCCTCAAAATGCCATGATCAGTCAGCTTTTTCAGTCAACAGTGACAGTTTGCCATTTTGTTAAAGTCAGAGGATGGCCACACCGGAGTCGGAACGAGTGCAAAAGTTTCAAAACGAAGGAAAAATTGGCTAACACTTTTGCAACTTTGTGTGTTTGATGACATCAAAGAAGCAATTTTTCATCATCCTCATACATGAAGCCATAGGCAGCTATAAAATAGGGATTCTTCCTATTCAAGCATATCAACGTGGATTTGTGCTTTAAAAGTTGCTTTCTTCATGGATAAGATTCAAGCTTTTTGCTTTCACAAAGAAAGCTACTTTTTTGCCCTAAAGTTCTATAAAACAAACTTTTGGCCTCCATTATTCATTATTTTTGTAGGTTGCATCCAGAGAAAGAAAACATCTTTTTCTTCTCATGAAGATTTGAGAACCCAAACGGAGTGCTTTTTCAGTGTTTTTCATAGTTTCAGGATTGAGAAGCACAGAGGCACACTTTTTCAAGGTCCATTTTTCTAGGGCATCATTTTCTAGAAATAGGGCCGGAGCTTTTTCAATTTTTATCGAAATGGGTTCATTTGGAATTACGTCCTCTTGAAGATTGGAAAATTTTAGTTTTGCCAAAAACTGTTTTTTTGCCGCTTTTTCGGGAAATCCCCTACTTTTTCAAAAATCGACAATCTGGGTTGCTTCAGAATAGGATTGCCTACAAAACCCACGTGCCAGCTTTTTCACTCAAAAGCTGCTTTTTTAAAAGAAATCAACAAACAATTTTTCAGCCCTCTGTGCAAAATATTTCCAAACATAGGCGTGTTCACAACCATTCTTCAAGTTTTTCAGTATGCAGTACTCTCCAACAGAAATCAAGCCTAAAGCGGCATTGGTTCACGATTACCTGAGAACCGTCGAGACAGATTTACATAAGGTGCTTCCAGTGTTCAATTTGCATGCTTTAGAAGATGCAGGAAATAGCACCATTAGGAATCTGAGTCACTCCAGGTTGCTTGCAGCAGCTTCATTCACCGTCACAGTGCAAAGCATTGAATTCATAATTGCTTGTACTAAACATTAAATCCAGTTACAAGGGAAATCCAATCAGTAGATGGGCGTGTACTCTGCAGTCTTAGGCCAAATGACATCGATAAATCTTTTTCGATAACGTGGAAGGAGATCTTCGTCGTTTCTATTGAAGAATGCAAGAGAGTATGGCTAAGGACAAGCCAGTATTTGAGATCATAGTCTCCAACTTGAAGGTAGCATATGATTCCGTCGATTCAACAAAAAATAAGAAGGTTTCTACTTGGAATGCACAGTATCTTTTCACAGTAAAAACCCATGAGAAGATAACCTCAGAGTTAGCGGAATGGAAAGAAAAGGTGATAAGTGTTCTCAAGTTCGTGAGGTCCTTTGTTTCTCAGATCCCGTGCTCATATGAGAGAGAAGATGGTACCCTGTATGATCTCAGGGAAGTACAAACAAAATTCTAGACTCTTGTTTGCAACAATTTTAATGGTGATCTCAGTGCCGGCAAGATGGATCGTTTTGTCGCAATGATAGTAAAGTTTGATAAATCTGTGGACGAAGTTCGTGAATTCCTCCAGATGGTTGCAGATGGTGAAAAGATGTTAGAAAATCAGAATATCATATTGGAAAGTATTAGTGTTCCTGGCAAGGATGTGGTCACTAGCTTTTTAGAAGATATTATTTCCCAAAATACCAGTGGATGACGTCACCAATAAAGCAGCAATATAGATGAGGATGTGACTCAAAAGAAAGCAGCTTTAACTCAATGCTTTTTGTTTTAAAGCATTTGCTTTCATTCAAAGATTATCCATCCTTTAAATAGTAAAAAGTCACTTTGTAATAGTTGGAGCTTTCTCTGCTTTAAAGCAGATTGTTTTAAAGTAGGTGTTAGTTGTAATCTTTGTCTTAGAATAGAAGTAAAGCTTGCGAGTTGGCAAGTTAGTTAGCTAGGATCAAGTAGATTTTAGGGTTCCCTACTCCTTTGATTTAGTATAAATAAGGGCAGCCTTGCCCATTGTAGGGGGAACTGTAATTGTGATAGCAAAATTTGCTGTGCCTATTCTAGCCTGCATAAATTGTTATTTCAAGTGCTTGTTCACTCTGCGTTATTTGTTTTCCAGTGTTTGATCGCATATTGTATGCCTGCCTTTTGCTACAATATCGCTGTCCTGGAGTTGTAATAACTTTATGATATTGAGAATAGAAATCTCATGCCTGCCATTTGCTTTGATTCTCTATCTCACGATCATCTAGTTTTGTCATCAGATGTGTGTCTTGTGTAATCTTACTTTTAGTTTTCATCTTAAAGTACAATGAGTCTTCTGATGTGATTTGGAAGAGGTTTATTTGAGCTTTTATGTTAAAACAAATCATTCTCTGTTAACTTTTGAATCCTATGCTTTGAATTTACTTAGGTGATCAAAAGCGTCATTTAGTTTAGGCCTAGCTATAGTTAGAAGTTAAAAAGAGAAACCTTTGTTGCAGCGATAGAGTTTTGTAACCTTGTGCTCACAGCTGAGAAGCAAAAAGATAGGCAAAATTTAATTTATTTATTTTTTAAGCAAACATCAGCAAAAAGGGAACTTCCCCTCATAATAGAAGAGCAGTTTATCTGTGCATAGCTGTCCATTTCCAACTCGCATATCAGAGGTGCGAATTGAAATGCCAACAGTAGTAAAGGCTAAGGAGGGGTTCATAAAGCAAGTGAAGAAATTTCACATGTATAATATATCGGTGGGGAAGTTGTATAAGACACATGCAAAATTGAGGCAAGGGAATCTTTAACATTATCATCCTTAGCTTACAGAGCTTGGCAGACACCAACCGCTACTCCAATGTCAATGTCTTCAAAGGGACTTAAGCTTGGAAGCTCTGGAGCAAGCACTATGTCATCCCATGGATCCTTAGCTCGCAGTTGTCAACAGTGACAACATATGCTCAAGAAGAGGATAGATGTAGGAAGGCAAATAAAGTATTGTGATAGAGTAATGCAGTTGTGTTTATTTTGAATGTGTAATGTACACATAAATTAACTCCTATAGTTAAGGGACTTATATGGGAGGTGGTTGTTCATAGTTTGGGGGACTCCCTCATATTGGAGCATGTCATGTCATGTAAGCATAAAGGGTTTATGGTATGGTAATGTCATACATGGAAAGGCACTATGTGGATAGGATCTATTTAAGAGTGGTGTATCCTTGTCTAATGTGATATCTCCACTATTGTATTACACATTATGGATTAATAGCATAAGAGTCTTTCTCTATATTGCATGTTTTATGTGATGTGTGTTGTACTCAAATGTGTATGCGTCAGTGTGTAGGATCCATTGTTGATGTGATTGCCAACCTTCACTCTACCAAAAGCACTTGCAATTTCAGTCAATTCACTTATGACTCAATATGATGGTGATGCAAATACTGTTGCCTTTTTAGCAACAGGTCAAACACTATTGCAGTCTCCAATGCTAGAATCCCCTACTGATCACTGTAAAATATTTGTCTTCCTTGTTGCAAGTATGTGCTCACTGGTGTTGTCATTGATGTCAACATGTTTGTGTTGTCATTGGTGCCAACTGTATCTTCTGATATTGATGTTTGTTGATTGATTGAAGAACACTATCTGAGTATTTTGCTCCGAATTTTCTCTGTATTGAAGACTGGAGTATGAGCTTTGGATATGATTTAGAGGAGTGTTTGAAGATGCTAAATTCAGAATTTGGTGGTCCAGATCGCTGTGCAGAAAAAGTTCTATTCACCAGTGTGAAGACTGTGCCTGGTAAGGTTTGCAGAGTGACAGGGAGAAAGTGTTGTGCTCCGCATTTCTCTACAGATTGGATTTGGCTTTACGGTTCTGGACTTAAGCTAATAAGGTCCTTAGTCATCTTCATTCAAAAGGATTTGTCATTTGGTGCTCCGGAAGGCAAGTTACTGACTAGCAGAGTTTGACAGTGTTTGATAAGTAGTCTGTGATATGTTCTTCAAGTGATATATGTTGTGTTCAAGTGAGATTTGTTGCGGTTGGATTTGTCGGCTACCAAGTGACTCTATGATATTTGTAGATGTTACATCCCTCTTTTTGGACTATTTTTACTTTTTACTTTTACTTGTTACCGTCCCCGGGGGTTTTGTGACGCTCCAAATGTCTGGGACGTTTTGGGGACTCGGGGACGGGCACAGAATGCCCCCCCGACGTCCCGAAAATTAAAAGTTTTTAGGGGACACCCCAGGGACACCCCCTCCACCAGGGGAACGTCCCACAATTTTGGGTCTGTTCGGCACTCCCGGGACGCGTGGAAGACCTCAATATTTTTTAAAACAAAAAAAATTGACCGCTAAAATTAAAGCATCGAAACCCTAAAACGCGTTGAAAAGTGTTGATTCGGTCTTCATTTAACGACATCTTTCTGAGGACATGATTTCATTTCATCTTCTGTCTTCTGAGGACGTGATTTCATTTCATCTTCTGAGGACGCGATTTCATTTACGGCGAACGCGATTTCATTTATGGCGAACGCGATATCATTTGCTTTTGTCTTGAGTCTTGACCACGAATTCCCACACACGAATTCGTCGAATTCACCATTCATTTTCTCTGTTCTCAGGACCCACGAATTCGCCAGAGGTATTTTACTATTTTACTATTTAATTTTATGGTTTTCATTTAGTATTTAGTATTTACTATATAATATTTATAAATTAAAATTATTATGATAATTTATTTAACATTATGATTATACTATACGATATAGGCAGTAACTGATTATTTTTAAATTATATTTGTTCCTTTGAACTATTTTAATTGTTAAATAATAAATAATATAATGTATACTATATAGTATATAGTATATACTAATAGTAAATACTATGTTAATATTAATAACTTAATTCAGTTAATTGTTAAATAATATATTGGTAATTGTTAAATAAGTATACTGTATACTATATTAGTATATACTATACAGTCATAAATTAAAGTTATAAAACTGTTAGTATTAATATTAGTATTAATCAGTGTTTCTCAGGTTTCCGGGACGACGGGACGGGGGGACGGGTTTCCGGGGACGGCAAAAAATTTCCAAAATTTTGGGGACGACGAGGGGATGGGGAGGGGACGACTATTATAATATATTTTAATAAAAATATATATAAGTAAAAAAGTTAAAATCTAAAAGAAAATCAAGAGTGAAGTTGAAGTAGTTGACAATGCAGTTTTTCACTGTGTATATTATAAATTTATATTAATATAGTATACTGTATATTATAATTTATTTAACAATTATAGTATATGGACATTAATTTAACAGTGTTCATAATGATAAATCATAATACTAATAGTAAATATTAATATAGTATATTATATTAAGTTTTAACAGTTTTAAAATACTAATATTAATACTAACAGTTTTACTTTTAACTTTTATTAATACTAATATTAATACTAACAGTTTTATAATTTTAATTTATGACTGTATAGTATATACTAATATAGTATACAGTATACTTATTTAACAATTACCAATATATTATTTAACAATTAACTGAATTAAGTTATTAATATTAACATAGTATTTACTATTAGTATATACTATATACTATATAGTATACATTATATTATTTATTATTTAACAATTAAATAGTTCAAAGGAACAAATATAATTTAAAAATAATCAGTTACTGCCTATATCGTATAGTATAATCATAATGTTAAATAAATTATCATAATAATTTTAATTTATAAATATTATATAGTAAATACTAAATACTAAATGAAAACCGTAAAATTAAATAGTAAAATAGTAAAATACCTCTGGCGAATTCGTGGGTCCTGAGAACAGAGAAAATGAATGGCGAATTCGGCGAATTCGTGTGTGGGAATTCGTGGTCAAGACTCAAGACAAAAGCAAATGAAATTGCGTTCGCCGTAAATGAAATCGCGTCCTCAGAAGATGAAATGAAATCGCGTCCTCAGAAAGACGTCGTGAAATGAAGACCGAATCAACGCTTTTCAACGCGTTTTAGGGTTTCAATGCTTTAATTTTAGCGGTCGATTTTTTTTTGTTTTAAAAAATATTGAGGTCTTCCACGCGTCCCTGGAGCGCCGAACAGACCCAAAATTGTGGGACGTTCCCCTGGTGGAGGGGGCGTCCCCTAAAAACTTTTAATTTTCGGGACGTCAGGGGGGCGTTCTGTGCCCGTCCTCGAGTCCCCAGAACGTCCCAGACGTTTGGAGCGTCACAAAACCCCCGGGGACGCGTCCCCGGGGTACACTGGTATTAATAAAAGTTAAAAGTAAAACTGTTAGTATTAATATTAGTATTTTAAAACTGTTAAAACTTAATATAATATACTATATTAATATTTACTATTAGTATTATGATTTATCATTATGAACACTGTTAAATTAATGTCCATATACTATAATTTTTAAATAAATTATAATATACAATATACTATATTAATATAAATTTATAATATACACAGTGAAAAACTGCATTGTCAACTGCTTCAACTTCACTCTTGATTTTCTTTTAGATTTTAACTTTTTTACTTATATATATTTTTATTAAAATATATTATAATAGCCGTCCCCTCGCCGTCCCCAAAATTTTGGAAATTTTTTGCCGTCCTCGGAAACCCGTCCCACCGTCCCGGAAACCTGAGAAACACTGCTTGTTACATGGATAGAATAGACTTGTGAACAAATGCTATGCACATGAGAATAAATGTTATAGTTAGAGATATTAACTCTTTGGAATAATGATTTTTGTAAATATGACTAATTCGATGATTAGATTTACAATGTCTTTTATATTATGGGAAAATTGAAATGTTATTGTTATGATGTTATTCGATTGGGACATCGGTACACTGATCATGAATTGCATGTAAGAGTTTTGGACAGGAAACAGGTAGAACCGACTCTCCGAGAAGCAAAGGGGAGAGAAAGTATCTTCGGGGAAGGAGAGTATAGACTTTGGATTACCAAAGGGTATTTGCCACTACGTACGGTATATCGAACAGTGGACTTTAGTTGTCTTGAGGTAAGCTTTAATTTTGGTCAATTCAAGTTGCCTCAACGGGGTTGTTGATAACTTCAGGAATAAGTCATTCTTCTTCATGTCATTGTGAAGGAACAATGTCGTTTGTCTGAATGCCGTTGTCGCAACGAATGTCGTGATTCGACGTCTATGTCGTAATCTTTTGAGTCCACGTCGTCGAACGTGGACGACAGTTAGATATTATGTATATATCTTACGGCACATACTTGTTAAGTCTTTTCGACGTAAAACGTTGAAATTATTTTGTAGGGGGAGATAAAACTCGACCCCGATATGTTAACCGTAAACTTCGTCGCTGCGGTTGCGTTGGTCAACCATTGTGTTGTTAAACTCTTTTGCTCCAACGTCAATAAGTTGACGGATAAATATCGTCGTCGCAACACTTTAAATGGGCACGATATATATATACAAGAATATCAGGGATAACGATGAACGTTGTAACGTTCTTATTAGTGTCATAATGGTTCAATAGGTTTAAATAATGTTTTGAGTTGATGTGAATATCCGCTGCCCATGTCCACGACTATAGTCGATTCCTACTAACATGTATATTCAAATATATATATAGATATATATCGAGGGTAAGTTTTAAAGTTACCATGTTTTATTATAATGAAGACTTTGGTCATGAAGAGCATTGTAAATGCTAACATATGATGATATCGATTATAATGATCGAATTGGCCACCTTTTATTATTGCCACGACAACACTACTAGCCGATACCTCGAGCAAGAGCAGAAAAAACGCCACTTAGGCCGAATGTGAAACTGATCAATGGTAAGTTGATAACGATGAAAAGGAGAGATAAGATAAAGAATCCGTTATGGTTTGAAAACATTTTTTCCCACGCCATCCTTTAACTGATTAGAGTCTATTGCCAAAACAGCATTATAAGCTGGCATTGATAGCTGTATTTGTAGTTGGAGTGGATAGAGAGCCGTGGACAGCGAGTGAAGAAGATATAGGTGTTCGAGCTGAAACGGATTCGAGAGAAACAATGTTCGTGGAGCTCGCCTTTAACAGGTTTCTCTCTCGCTGTTATTCTTGTAATCTTTAACTAAATGCTTCATGTGTTTCAAATCGAGAAGCAATCTCAGATATTATTACTTCATCATAGTGCTGGTCGTGTGGTCAATCTATAGATTGTATGAAATAACCTGTAGAATGTGAGTTTTATGCTTCGAAGAGTTTGGTTGAATCTGTGATTAAATGGCAGCAAACTTTATGCCCAGCTTATGCTTTAAACAGTTACAAATTGCCCTACAACCGTAGCATGGAAAGAACGATTAAATCTTTAAACGCATGAATCTTTTCTTAACTGTGTTCTTGTAATGGGAGCGTAATTGCATTGCAGTGTGTTTTGAGAGCCCTCATGCCGAGTTTAAGCTTGAATGCCACCTTTGTTAAACGTACTTCTGCTGTACTAAACACATGGAAAAACCAATTAGGTTGTTATGATGAGATTCGATCGTGCCTTAAATGAAGACTTCTTTACACGATGTAATTCCTGCTTCAAAGATTGTTGACCGGGAAATTCGAGGGTCTTTTTGCCCCTATACTCCGTTCCTCCTTTCTGGATACTAAACTTATGCCCATAGCTGAAAATAATCGATGCCATTATCATTCAACCACTGAAAGTGAAGCTGTAGGATGATAGCCTCTTTTCATATTTGCATAGGGCCATTAGCTTTATCCATTGATGATGAAACTGTAAGGTGTTAATCTCTGTCCATCATTGCATTGAACCATAATCTTTTAACCACCGAACGAAGCTGCAAGAAGTAGTCTCTGTTTATTATTACATAGGACAATTGAAACTAGAATTACCATTGTATTATATACTCAAAGACCGACTCGTTGAGTTATGATTTCATGATGGTGAGAGAATCGAAACCTAAGTCTTCGAATGTATACAGTTTATTATAAGATATTTTGTTTTAAGTTAATGTTAAAAGAGACCTCTTGTCATACCACCCTTTTCTTGTCCTTACATGATAAGGAGTATACTTGTAAATGTAGACTGCCAACCGAGGATAAGCTAGTCTCTCGAGAATAAGACTCTTGATAACATGGTTAAAAGAATTAAACCATTCTTATTATCTATTTTAAAACAAGGAGTCAGTCAAAGGCTCTATCTGGTATAATTTTTTTTAAACCAGTCAAGGCTGCCACCTTAGTCATTATAGTATCATGACGACATGGAATACATCAAACCTCATGTATGTTAAAAGAGGTTCGAAAACTCGAATTGATGGACTAGTAAATAGTTGAATTAGGAGTCAACCTTGTTTAAGGTTTCATGTACCAAGATGTTTATGATAAACATAGAATGATAAACACCAGTTCATATTTCTTCTTGAGTGAAAGTCAATTGACTTGAAAGACTTAGAAGGTCATTAAGTATATGATAAACTCAACTCATCTAGGAAAGACTAATTTAGTCAAGAATGTTTTTATTATTCCTAGTGCACTCGTATACTTAGTATTATGAGTAAGAGGATTCTAATAGTGTCTAAGTAGTCCAGAGAAAGACTAGAGGGTATTGTACTCTCATTGTATTGCTAATTTATTGTACTAAGATTTTGAGTAAGTACTGACAAACTAGGAAAATGGAAATTGATCCATAAAGTTATGAAGAAGACTATTATTAATCCTTAGGCATATCCTTAGTTTTGAACTATGTTCCCCCAAGTACCGGGGACGGGGATGGGCGGGGACGGGGATGGGCGGGGACGGGGGGACAAGTTTCGGGGACGGCGATTTTTTTTGGCCATTTTTTAGGGGATGGCAGGGGACGGCTACTAAAGAAATAAGGTTTTTTTTAAAAATATAAGGATATTTCAAATATTTAGATGATAACATTGATAAGGCATTCATTCTAGACATCATAGAACATTAAAACATGCATACATAACCATAACATTACACTTGAACTTAGTTTTCAACTTGTCACATGAGAATTGGCAAACAAATAAACCAAATTTAATTGTTTTCAATGACAATCTGCATATATATTATATCAAAATGCTCAAAGGCTGCAAGTTTCAAGTTTCAACAACAAAATGTTTCATTGTTTCAACAATAAAATGACAAAAACATAGAGTATATGGCTGTCCCTAATCAGCCTCTCCTAATATTGCATCAAAATCAGAATCTGAATCCGAATCACTGCCACCATGAGGGTCTAGTAGACCCTCATCCAATGGAACCCCAACCAATCCCTCCTGTGCCTCCTCCTCATCAATCTGCATAACATCCTCTAGATCAACATTCCAACGTGCAGCTGGAGTTTGATGATACTCAGGTCTCTGTCGATCCTATAGCCGCAAGGCACTATGCACTGCCACCAACTTCTCTGATCATCTAGAGGTAAGGTTGTTCCTCTTCACTGACTGAATGAAGCTATATGTGGACCAATTCCTCTCTGCAGCAGAGGAACTGGCAATCTGTCCAAGCAAGCGAGTGGCAAGTGTCCTCAATTTTGGTGCATCCATGCCATGCCACATCCACCATCCAATAGGGTCAGTTTGAGCTAATGTAGCTCTATCCATCCTCGCCTCTTTTTTGCTGAAGTTTGGACCACGTAGATTGACAAAGGCCATCCATTGTGAGCGAAGTAAAGAAGCCTCCTCGGTATACATTTTTTCAAGGGCCCTCATGAACCCTTGTTTCACCTCATCATCATGAGATGGAGGCACTCTTCCAGGTCTAGAAACATACCATTTGGGATTTAGAGCATATGCTGCCATATGAAGTGGGGTGTTCATAGTGTCCCGCCTCCGCGTCACAATGGGCCTAAGATGCTCCTCATAAAATCCCAAAGTAGGATCCTTGCTCTGAATAACTTGCTTCATTTTCCCAAGCATGCTATCAAATGTCTCATAAATCTCTCCAAGACTAGGAGAGTCTGTGTCAGCATATCTTATGACATCCACAACAGGTGCAATGAAAGAGCAAACATAGCTACAAGTGAACACAAGTTACAAAAATCAGCAATTTAAGAACAAAAATTAAATTTTTAATAAAATGATAATAATAAATATGAATATCATAATATAAACAAAAAAAAAATCAGCAATTTGAAATTTCAATTTGAAACAATTTCATACCTTATTGTGGACCACCAATCATTGTCAAGGATTTTTTGCCTCACACTTTTTCCTTCAGCTGAATTTGACTCTGGCCATCTATTCCATTCTGCATTAACCACCAATAATTGTAGAGGCTCCTTCACCTCAACCATCCTCTCTAGCAAAATGAAATAGCTGGCATATCTAGTTTCCACAGGCTTGAGGAATTCCTTCTTCGAAAAAGTCCTGAAAAGTGCAAGTGAGGTTTGATGGTTGCAAATGAACATCTGTATATCTCTAGCTTCTGCCACCACTTCCTTCACCCAAGCAACCTTCCCAGTGTCTTTCAATGCGTTGTTCAATGCATGAACACAACATGGAGTCCAGAAAATGTGCTTATAAGCACCCTCCACCATCAAACCAGCTGACTTACATACACGAGCTGAATCTGTTACCACTTGGACAACATTAGATGCCCCAATCTCTTCAATGGCACCCTTCAAAATCTGAAATTGGAAGTGAGCATCCTTCCTCCTCCCTGTACAATCAATAGCTCTAAGAAAATAAGAGCCAGCTGGACATGTGACAATGATATTGATGAGTGGCCGACGTTTGATGTCGGTCCACCCATCCATGACAATAGAGCAACCATCCCTAATCCAAGTTTGCCTCATGTCCTCCATCAAGGTACTCACTTGAGAATATTCCTTGTCAAGTAAGGTGGTGCGTAGCTTATGTTCTCCAGGGGGGGCATATGAAGGACCAACAGCTGTAACATCTCTTAACATTTGTTTGAAATAGGGAGAGCGTGCCACATGAAATGGTACGGCATGAGCAAAGAAAAATTTGGCAATGGAAGAGTCAGCGACCTCTCGTGTTTGTGCATTAAACAACCCTGCAACAGTAGTAGCTCTTTTCTTTCCCCTACTAGAAACCTCTTCCACTTGGCTTTGTGAAGGCAATGACTCAGGCATACTAGGCATACTCTCCATTGACAATCCCTTAGATCTTGCCTCCCCCTCCATGTGCCACCTAGTTGCCTCGACCTTCTCAGCTAGGGTAATTTTTTTACAACCTTTTACCCCCACTCCACCCAAGTGCAAAAGGTGAGAATAAACTCTTGTATTGCTGCCCCTATAGGTTTCATTGCAAATGTGACAAAGCCATATTCTAGACCCCCCAGTATTCTTTTGTTTGTCAGTGTCTATGCGGGTTGCAAATTGTAAGAGAGGTTTTTTAGGATTATATGGGCCTTTTGCATAAGTGGCAAGTGTTTTGGAGGGGCATTCAAATGGATTGGATTTGGATGAACTAACATTCTCTGTTGTACCACTGCCACTAGCAGAACCCCCACTCTTTTTACAGCCTCTAGTTTTACTTGATTGCCGTTGCACTTGAATTTCAATGTTATTTTCAGAACTTTCACTATTGTCACTGCTGCTCATTGTTTTTTGTTTGAAAAAATTTTAATAGACAGCTGCAAGCAAACATTAAAAAGAAAAAAACTAAAAACCCTCCACATGTGTTTGAAATTGAAAAAAAAACTAAAAAAAATGCAAAGGAATATGAAAACAAAAAAAAGAATGTCGATCTTAGCTTAAATGACGATGATTTGATACCCTATTGCCTTCCCTTCACCGCTGTTACCCTCCTCCAATTGTTATTTCTCCTCTTCAAGCTGCTGTTCAAAAGTGCCAAAATGAGGTAATGAATGTATGTTTTTTGTTTTTGCATGATATAAGGCATTTTTTAGGTTTAGGTAAGTTTATGAGGGATGGGGGGGCCCTTGTGGGCCCCCCATCCCTTTTTTTAATTTTATTTTAAGTGAGTTTTTATTTTTATTTTTTAAGTGCCAACGTTGCTGCGCTGTAGGGGACGGCTAGCCGTACCCGATACGGTCAGGGGACGTCCCGGCCGTACCCGGTATGGCTAGCAATCCCCTACGTCCCCGTAAAAAAAGGGGACGTCCCCGGGAAACGGGGACGGCCAGGGGACGTTTCCTGGCCGTCCCCGCGTCCCCGAAACGTCCCCGGGACGGGTACGGGTCAATTTTCCCAAGGGAACATAGGTTTTGAAGTATATAATTACTTTTATCGCCAAATAGACACTCTTGTGAGATAATGTCGATACAATATTAAAGGGATCATGTTACAACTTGAATATAGTTTTCCTTATGAAATAGAATTCTTGTCATTTTGTAATACAAATCTAGGGGGAAAAGGCGAACCAAGAAGTGGAATCTAGTTAACTTTTCCAATAACAACTATTACTTATGTTTAACCATCTCCAGAAAGAGTATGATAGGAGACGTATTTAGCCTCTCTTACGTTTCAAGTTTGAAACAACTAACCAAATCAAGGGTATAGGTATACCAAGGGATGGAAAATTATAGATCTTATGTAAGCTCTTATGAACACATTTTAGTATCAATTGAATTAAAAGATAAAACTTAACCTAGTGTTGGCTATTTCTGTTAAGATTAATACCAAGTTGGGTATACTGGGAGATTCGAGACTCAACCCCACATGATTATTGTATTTAAGATTATTGATAAAGGTTTATTGACATATGTTCAAAGGATAAATATGTATGTGAGTTCGTATTCAGTCATAATGGAAAGACGGTAGACTTAGTAGACCAGTTGGTCAATTGTGTTTTATTTTCTTTTATGATTCAAACCTTTTATGGTTGAAGGATAGAACTTAGTCAAAGACCAGATTTGAGAGATGATAGCACTTCTTAAGATATGTATGAGAGGTGTTATACCTCGTATATTATAATTATTCTTGTCATGTGAATTTAGAATTTTGAACAATGCCAAGAGATCAAGAGAAGTCGAGAAGTGTTTGTTTCCTTGCTTGATAACATCCTGAGAACAAAAAGGACATTTCTATGCTTTCTGAAAGAGAAAGGTAAACCTTAGAATCATAACTAGAAAGATTTAGGAATATATGCTTGTATGTCAAATATGACACTGCCTTGGTCGACAATATATGGTTGAGTAACCATGGAGTCAGACATAAAGAGTCTAGTAGTACTTATATAAATCCTAAAGTGAATCTTGGATAAAAGTCAAAACTTAGTAAATTGTTCAAGGATGATAGTATGAAGACAGATAATAAAGGGACAAGAGGTCATAGACCCTAGAGATTGCAAGTATGCAAAGATGGACTCATATTGCAAATATATTTTAGATTAAGGATTCATCTGAGTCAGATTGACTGGAATGGATTTACCGTATAGACAAGTTTGTGTCTAGAATAACTAAATGAAGGGGTAAGGATCCTAGCTATGTTTGTTTGATCTTATTTGTGAAAAGAGATAATCGCCTTGACTATGATGCTTAACCTGGGTAAGGTAACCATTTTAGTTGTAATGAATCGACTTAAACCCGTTTAAGTGTCAATAAGTCTTGGATCTCGGGTATTGCAAGGTTGCAATGAGAATCCTTGTATGGAAAATTCATCTGTAAGGATTATAGAACCTAGACAATATTTGGAACCTATTGAAGACGAAAAGACTGAATTAGAATTGATAATCTATAGATATAAACATAGTTCACCATATTCGGGATGACGTAACCTATTGGGATGATCATACTTAGCTAGAGGGTATCTAGGGTTGTATGATCAATAGTGTTACGTAGGATACACCACCAGTACTCAGATGGCAAATACCATAGGACATCCTATGTCTATACTCTTCGTCAAGGGTAGGACCACTTTCGGTAAGGATGGTGTGTGGGAGACCGTCAGTCTCTGGATGGAGGTAAAACTCTCCGAAGATGCTTTCTCTCTTTTCAACTAGAGGCTAGTCGAGGCTTATGATATGGAGGTCGACAATCGGGATGCAGTGATCTTTGGTAAGTTCTTATTTTGAAAATTTCCTTTTGAATAATATATCACATTGTTAAACCATTGAAAATGAATAGACCCTTTGTGTATCATAGTACCAACATGATTATTAAATAAGTTGTTGATTAAACTTCAATGTTTGAAAAAGAGAATTTTTTTTTTATCTACCTTTTTACCTTTTCAAATTTTACTTCTTGGTAAAAACTAGATTTTAGAGTTATTATAACTTTGGATATTACAGTAGATCTCTCCAGAATGTGTTGAAGACATGTGATTGATCTGCAAGCTACAATGAAGATCTTGCAAGCATGTTTCTATGTGTTCTTGATATGTGCATAAGTTCTGGCCGACCTGGTTTGTCACACTTGTTGCAGAGGTGATTCGTGGATTGTGGAAGCGTGTCCAAGCGTGTGAGGATGTATTTGGGTCCGAGCTAAGCCATGATGTGTTCATCCTTCATTCATTTACCCCACAAGTTTGTTAGGTCTAGTCCTAATTTGATCTATGTATGTATGGCGACCTTGGAGAAAGTTCCAATGGTTGTAGAATGTAATGCCGACCTTGATGTACATTCCAAGGTTGATGATAGGTATAAATGTATATAATGAATTCGTGTTTGAGGAGGAAGTGTGAAGATGCGAAGATAAGTGCGGAGTGTAAAAGCAGAGCAGAGGAGATATATTGCACTTCAATGGAACTAAACTCAGGCATGGTGTAGATGCTACTAAATCAGTTCACCCTTTGGTAGTGAGACACCCCCCGATAGTGAGCCCTTTGGCAGTGAGCCACCTTTTGATATTCGGTATTGTTACTACATTATATTGTGAGCTAACACTCACCGTGGTTTTTCCTTGTTTAGGGTTTTCCACGTACAAAATTTGGTGTTCATGTGTGTATGGTGTTGATGTGTTCATTTTGCTATTCATGTTTAATATTCATAACATAATAAGAAAATAAATTAATTGATTGTGAAATTGATTTTGGTTTAAAAGTTAAAGTTTTGATACAACTGATTCACCCCCCCTCTCAGTTGTCTTGTGCCTTTCAACAATTGGTATCAGAGCGAGGTTCCTTTGAAGCAAGCCTAACAGCTTAAGGTAGATCCGGGATGGCACACAGGAAATACATTCCTCAGTTCGATGGATTTGACTATGCCTACTGGAAGGTACGAATGCAAAGTTATCTTATTTCTATTGGTTATCATGTTTGGGTAATGGTTAAGAACAAGTACATAGTACCTAAAGATGGTCCGGAGACTGAAGAAGAGGTTAAAGATTTTGAGGATAATCACAAAGCTAAAAATGCTCTATTAAATGCCCTGTCTAACACTAAAATGGCAAAAGTTGTGAATTTGGAAATTGCCTATGAGATTTGGGACAAATTAAAGCAAGTCTATGAAGGTGATACATCTGTTAAGAAGGCCAAGTTGCAGAACTTGAAGACCACATATGAAACCATGCGAATGGCTGAAGATGAGAACATAACAAGTTACTTACAAAAGATTGATGAATTTGTCAGCAACATCAGGGGTCTTGGTAGAGAATTAAAGGATGAGGATGTTACAGATAAGATACTCAGAACTCTTCCCAAATCTTAGAGTTACAAGGTATCTGCCATTGAAGAGTTGCTTGATATGGGAAAGCTTTCAAAAGATCAATTGCTTGGTAAATTGACTGCTTTTGAGATAAGAGAGTTTGGTACTACTGATGGCCCTGTGAAAATTGAGACTGCTTTCAAGGCAAAGGAAGAAACTAAGACTGCCAGATCAGAGAAATATGCTGTGGAATCAGATGATGAAGATTTTGTAGAGATTGAGACAAAGTTTGCAAGCAGAATAAAAAGGGGCAGCAGAGGAAAGTTCAAAGGTAAGTTACCTTTCAAATGCTTCAATTGTGGTAAAATTTGTCATTATGCTTCAAGATGTCCTGACAAAGCCTAGAAAATTAATGAAAGTAAAGGAAAGATGGTAAGAAAAAGTTACTATGTTAGAGATGATGATGGTGTAACTGATGATGAATCTTATTCTGATGATAGCAATAGTAGTGAATGCTTGTTTATTGCACTTAGAGAAGAACTTGTTTCTGTCAGTCTTGCAAGCTGTGTGAAGGAAGAAAGTCCAAGAGAGTTGTCTACATTTCATGCTGAAAAGGAAGATGAATGGATTATTGACAGCGGATGTTCAAACCACATGACTGGAGACAAAAGTAAGTTTGTTAAGTTTGAAAAATATGATGGCGGACTTGTTAGGTTTGGTGATGATGTAGCTAGTAAGATTTGTGGAAAAGGATCTATTACTTTTGATGGCAAGCATAATACAGATGATGTTCTTTATGTCAAGGGTCTAGAGCATAATCTATTAAGTGTTGGACAAATGTGTGACAAAGGGTATAATCTTGTGTTCAAGGACAATGGGTGTAAGATACATAATAGCTTCGGAACCCTAATTGCTGCTGATAAGAAGACTCATGGTAATGTTTATCACTTGAAAGGTGCTGAAAATTCCTGTTTGTTGACTAAGACAGAGGAGAGTTGGCTATAGCATAGGAGAATTTGTCTCATTAACTTCAATAATCTGGTGAAAATAAGCACTATTCAAGATGTAAGAGACCTGCCAAAGATTGTGAAGCCTGCCAATATCATATGCAAAGAATGCCAGTTTGGGAAGATGACAAAAATCACTTTCAAAAGCAAAGAACAATCCTCTACCGATTTACTGGAGCTGGTGCATACAAACCTGTGTGGTCCTACAAGAACAAGAAGTTCGCAAGGTGAAAGGTATTTTATGCTTCTTATTGATGATTTTTCAAGAATGACTTGGGTTGCTTTCCTTTAGGAAAAAGCAGAAAAGTTCAAAGCATTCAAAGCTATGGTTGAAAATGAACTGGATTTGAGAATCAAGTGTTTAAGATCTTACAGAGGAGGTGAGTTTACTTCAAGTGAGTTCAATGTTTTTTGTGAAGAACATGGAATAAAAAGACATTTGTCTGCTCTCTGGACTCTTCAACAAAATGGAGTGGTGGAAAGGAAGAATAGAATTGTTCAAGAAGTGGCCAAAGCAATGATCAAGGAAGTAGACTTATCGGAAGTGTATTGGAAAGAAGCAATACATATTGCTGTCTACATTCAAAACAGAGTGCAAGTCAGAGCAGAAGAAATAAAGACACCCTATGAGCTATGGTATGGTAGAACTCCTTCTGTCAAATACTTAAAAGTTTTTGGAAGCAAATGTTACATCAGAAGAGATGAAGAATTAGGAAAGTTTGATGCTAGATGTGATGCAGGCATATTCCTTGGGTACTCTACTAAGAGCAAGGCTTACCGGTGCTATAACAAAAGACTGAGAAAAATCATTGAAAGTGCAAATGTGAAGGTAGATGAAGATATCCAACCAAATGAATACAAGTCAGATAAACCTGCCGATACAAAAAAGGTTGAAAAAGGCAAAGAAAAGGAAGTTCAAACTGAAGAACAAGCTGCTCCGGAAGAAGAAGAAACTCAAGATGAAGCTCCGGTAAGAACTCCTAAAACTTCAAGGTATGTGCAAAGAGATCATTCTGAAGATCAGATTATTGGTAACAAAAGGAAAGGTGTGATGACAAGAAGCAAGATTGCAGAGGAACAAGTAAATCTCTGTCTACTTTCAAAAGTGGAACCTAAAACAGTAAATGAAGCATGCAATGATGAGCATTGGGTCAAGGCAATGAAAAAAGAACTACTATAGATTGAGAAGAACAAGACTTGGGAAGTTGTCCCCAGACCTGCAAACAAGAATGTGATTGGACCAAAGTGGGTTTTCTGGAACAAACTGAACGAAGTTGGAGAAGTTGTGAGAAACAAGGCAAGACTAGTATGTAAAGGCTACTCCCAAGTTGAAGGAATTGATTATGAAGAGACCTATGCTCCGGTGGCAAGAATGGAAGCTATTAGACTGTTTTTGACATTTGCAGCACACAAAGACTTGAAGGTATATCAAATGGATGTGAAATCTGCCTTCTTGAATGGTGAATTAGAAGAAGTCTACATAGAGCAATCGGATGGATTCCAGTTATTAGACAAACCACACATGGTATGCAAGGTGAAGAAGGCCTTGTATGGATTGAAGCAAGCTCCTAGAGCCTGGTATGCAAGACTAGATAAGTATCTGTTGCAGCAGGGTTTCAGTAAAGGGTCCGCAGACAATAATTTGTATATCAAGGTAAGCAAAGATCAAATCTTGATTATTGAAGTCTATGTAGATGATATCATATTTGGTGGAAATGAAGAGATGTGCAAGAGTTTTTCAAATGAAATGCAAAAAGAGTTTGAGATGTCTGTGTGGTGAGATGAATTTCTTCCTTGGACTGTGTTGTGACCACTTTACAACATCAACCCCAATTACTAATTGGGTCCCCCTTTTTTGACTTGCCTGGATCCTTGAGGCTTATCGCCAGATGTGTCAGGAGCTTAGACTGGCCCACCAGGAAGAAAGAGAAGTAAAACACATAGGTTTCCTCTTGCATAGGCCCCGAACCCTAATTGACTGTTCCAGACTATCCTTGGGCGAGAGTTTCGTTTTTTCCATCCTTAGGGAAGGGTTTTGTCTTTTCACACTTGGGTAATGAACCCACTCCGCTCCCGGCATGAAACCCAATTCCAGTCCTAGTCCAAGACCCTATGTATGACTTAGAAAATCATTCCTGGGCTCCAGTCCAGGAATCCAGCCCGAGGGTCCAAACCGGAGTCCTATCCGGAAGTACCTATCCCAGAGTCTCGTTCAGGGGATTCCTGCCTGGAATCCCGTTTCTTAGTTTATCTAGATTCTTCTTCCAACCAAGATCGCAGAGTTCAACAGGGACTGCCACTCCTTGGCATGATCATCCTTCAGTCATGGAACTTAGTCCCGGCTTGACAACTCTAGTCCGGAAGGTCAAAACCAAGGGATATCTCTTTAAATCTCGGTCCGGCACTCAACCTCATTTCATGGCTCGGAAGACTCGCAAAACGAAGACTTAGGGCAATTTCAGGAGACAATTAGCATTTAATGAATTCCCCTCCGGCAGGCTGGAATTGCGACAGGACACTTTTTGTCCTGGTCGCAAAATCCAGTACCTACTGGATTTTGCGCTCAAGGACACTTTTTGTCCTGGTCGCAAAATCCAGTACCTACTGGATTTTGCGCTCAAGGACACTTTTTGTCCTTGGTCGCAAAATCCAGTGCCTCCTGGATTTTGCGCTCAAAGACAGTCTTTGCCATTTTTCAGCGTCTTCAGGGTAAAGGTATATTAAAAAATATATTTAAGTATAAGTTTATACTTTAAATATTTTTCAATATACCTTTCAGGATGTTTGAGATAGGTCTCGAGTCCACCGGATTTAACATGCAGAATCTAGAATTTGGAAGATCCACCAGATTTCAGACTTAGTCATTTTTCAGGATTTCAGGATTTCAGGCTACCAGACTTAGCCAATTCCAAACATGGAAGGAACGAAGGATGGAACAAACGAACTTCGTGTCTTGCCATCGAAAGCATCATCTCGGAAGACATTCCACCACAGTGAAATCCTGCTGCAGGAATTGATAATGACTTCAGGGCAAAAGAATCCCAAACACCAAAGGAAAATCAAAGTACCCTCAGGAAATTCCCTGGTCGCACATTCCAGGACCTTCTGGAATATGCGCCCAGGACAACTTTTTGTCCTGAGCGCATAATCCAGTAGGTACTGGATTTTGTGCCCAAGGACTGGGAGTATCCAGTTTCTCCCTCCTGCTCTATCCCGTCACTCCTGGTTTGGATTTTTTTTTTCTCTGACCCCTGTGTGGATACCTGACTCCTAGAATTCGCAGTCAGGATGGAACAAATGAACTTCCATCCTTCAGTCGTGGAGATATCAGATTCCCGGAGGATGGAACAAACGAACCTCGTGTCCCGACATCGAAAACAGATTCCGCGAGGATGGAAGGAACGAGGATGGAAGAAATAAATTCCGTTTTTTTTTGATCCTGTATCAACATCTGAACCTCCATGGAATAGCTAGGAGAATGAACCTACTGCAAAACTAGAATCCCCACTTCGAAACTCAGGAAAATGCAAATCCTTGACTTAAATTCCCTGAAACTGAATTCCTAAGGCAAGTGGCGCAAATTCCAACACCTGTAGGATTCTGCGCTCCAGGACAAATTTTGTCCTGGGCGCAAATTCCTTAACCTTCTGGATTCTGCGCTCCAGGACAAATTTTGTCCTAGGCGCAAAATCCTTGACCTTCTGGATTTTGCGCCCTTGGACATTCCTGATCCAGTCTGGAATGGGAGACCTGCGAGGTGAGATTCCGGAACCCAGTTTGCCAACTCCTGCATAGAAGAATTCCTCGCCTGTTGTACCTTGGAGTCTGGAATCTCTAAACATGATGGAAGGGTACTTCTGGTTTTAAAAATGATGGAGTCTCTGATCCTAGGGTAAGAAAATCCCTCCCTGCCAAAACAGAGTGATGAACCCCTTAGCAAATATCCAAAAGATTGAACATAGAAGTCCAAGGACACATCCCGCAATGATTCTTGTTCAAAATGCAAAGTCCAACTATCCATCTGAGTAAGATTCCATAGGATACTGTTCCAGGACTTAGCTGGATTTTGGCAAAAGTTCAAAAGTTATGCTAGGGAAGAAAGATCCAAAACATCAGTAAATCCCCGACGTCGCTAAATCCTAGACCTCAGGAATTCCCCGACATTCCAAATTCCCCGACATTCCAAATTCCCCGACATTCACGAATCCCCGACCACCGACAAAACAGAAAAGACAAAAAACTAAGTCGGCTAAGGGAAAAGTTTGGCGGTTAAGGAATTTCTTTTCCTTAACCTAGGTCGGCCAAGCATGAAGGAGGCTAAGTTGCCTATATAAAGGGGGCGCCCAAGGCATTTCTAAAGCATTCCACTTCAAATTCAAATCTGAAATATTCATTTTAGCAGCAGAAATTCAGTCCAAGGGCAGATTTCAACAAGAGGAGAACAACTTCATCCAAGGAAATTGCAGATTTTATCATTTCCAAAGGACAAATTCGTCATTAGGGCAGAAATTTCTGAAGGTTTAGGGCAGATTTTTGAACCTGCCAAGAGCAGAAGTTCATCTTTCAAGAGCAGAAATTCCTTCTTCAAGACAAAACTCCTCCATTCCAAGGTAAGTTCTTCACTAAAACTCCATTTCTGAATATTCCTAAGGCAGATTTCTTGTTGGAACATCCATTAAAACTCAGAAATTTCTGCAGAAAAATCAGAAAATCCATTAGTAGGTCAAGAAATCTATAAAAAAATCAGAAATTCATAGAAGGTCAAAGTTCCTCGTGCAAGGAGAGGTATGTCACTACATGGAAAAAATTCCTTCTACTTAGAAAAATTGTTATTTTTACCTTCCATGTGTACTTGAAAATTCCTAATTTTTAGTCCCACATACTTAAGATGTCACACCAAACTTCCCACGTGTGGGAATAAAAGCTCCCGTCTTACCTCTATCCTTGCCCCTTTGGAAAACTCATACTGTGCTTTTCTCTTCTTGATTTCATAGGTAAATGGCAGCTGCCAAGGCGGGTCCCTCAAGGCAAACCCAGGTGAAGGCCGCCTTCAAAGGAATGATCCCGCAATCCAAGATCAAGTCAAAATGGGCAAACGTTGGAGACACCAACATCTATCCTTCAGTCATGGAAGAAATTGGGAATCGAACGTATGGAACGGCTGGACATCCTCCATCTCTGCTCGCAGCGAAGATCGTCCGGAACGGAGTTGCCGCCGCTGCATGCTTCCCACCTGCCATTCCTTGTCCCGAGCTGATCGTGGAATGTTTCATGCACTAGGATCCGGAGCGAAGGATGGTCGTCGATCGTAACAACACAGTGGTGGCCTATTTCACCAAAGAGAAGATTGCGGAGGCTTTCAATATCCCAGTCTATAATCCCGTCGAGTTCATGAGCAAGGAGGATTCCGCTGAAATGACCGAAGCCGATCCGGCAACCTGTTTTGGAGTCATCAACAGGACATGGATGCAAAAGAAAAGGACTCACCGTTCCAAGTTGCCAAGGACACTCCTCAAGTCCGACTTCAAGCAGGAGCATGGAGACCTCGTCGTCATGCTGAACAGGATTATGGGAAGTCAACAGTCCTCTACCTTCGAGCCATGGATGTTCTACTACATCGAAGAGGTCCTCGCTGGAACAAAGATGATTGATTGGGCTCGACTCCTCAGTGATAGCATTGATGCACAATTCCAAAACCTGGAGGAATCGAAGACCTTTTACATGAGTTCCTATGTGATCTACATGTTGGCTAGGAACAACAAATATCGAGGACTGTCATGGAAAGGTCGTATCGGCAATCAAGAAGGACAAGTCATGGTCTACAATTGCTATCCCCAACTTCATCTTCAGAACATAAACCACTTCCGGAGATTCAATGATGCATTCGCCATGCATATCACCAGGACCCTCCAAGGAGGCATTCACCAGAGACTATCACCCGAGGCCAAGAGGTTGGTCAGGACATATGGCTCGTGGTTCATCCAGTTCCCGAAGTTCACATACATCAGGGTGCAGGGATTTTCCGGCTATCCATACAGACTACCAAGGTATCCGTCAGACAAAATGGTCCTGTTGGAGTTAACAAGGCAACTCTCGGCGTATGACAAAGTCCAGAAGAAGAAGAAGAAGGCTGGGGTGACTTATCCAATCCAGACGGAAGATGAAGTCGAGTCATGCCCATCTCTCCTAGCCGCCGAAAAGTCCGAGGAAGAGCTGCAGTTCTACAACTTGGTAACTCATTCCTTACGGGAGAACTTTGACCCGTTCAACACCACCAGGATAGCATGCGGAAGGAAACATAGACACAAGATACACCTGGAGGACCATTGGGCAAATGCCGAGGATGACTTCGAGGTGCGAAGGAGGATGTGTTCCCGGCTTTCAGTTGACATGATCAGAGCCACCGGGATCTTTCCAGTCCCTGACCAGGTCAAGGAGGACGGTAAGCTAGTCCAGCCATTCTTTGAGCAGGAAAAGAATAAGCCTCTTCCACCCATAGTTTGGTCTGATCCAGAGGTCACCCACTTGGATGACCTAATGGCACCCGTGCTAACAGTGACACAGAAATGGATAAGTCAGCAGACGGAGAAAATGCACAAGATGGGTATCCGTCCAACTTACGACCTGATGGGAGACTTGGACTCTCAGTCTTCCGAAGAAGATATGGCTGAAGACACTCCTGTGGAAGCACAAGAGGCAGGAAGACAGGAAGAAGGGAACCAGGATGCGGAAGATCCACCAGCAAAGAGGGTAAAGGCTCGGAAGGAATTTATCAGCAGACCCAATCAGGAGGAGCGGAATGCATCCAGACCTCACTCTGCCAGCACTTCTTCCATCCAAGAGGTGGATCTTTTTGGAGATGCACAGACCGTTAAAGACAAGGAACCTATGCAAGAGGAAGTGGTCCCAAATGAACCAGATGATCAGGGAGATGATGAGTCCATGGATTCCACCCGGGAGCGGACTCCCAGCCTCATGGTGGGAAATCAACCTAACCCTCTACCTCGGAATCCAGGGGAGGCCCAGCTTGAAGACATGCTCCGTCATCCTGATTTGGAATTCCTCAATGAGGAGTTCAATTACGGAGAAATACCGGCCTCCACACCACAAGTTGGTCAAGGACCCCAGGAAGCACAGGAAGAAGCCATTCCATCCACGAAGCCCAACTGGTTACAGGACAGATTGCGGAAGAAGACAATCAAGAAGAATAATCCTTCCACCGCACTTGGTGATTTTCTTGCCAGGATAGGGAAGTCTGCAGTTCCAAAGAAGGTGAAGAAGTTTTCCAAGATTACCAGGGATGAGTCAGGATCCCGCCGAGTAGAAGTGGCCATTCCTAGGATAACAGAGGCAAAGGAAGACATCAGTCCTAATGACTTTGACATCTTGAAGGTTGACCTTGGGCCAACTACGAAGGATCAAGAAATGGCAGAACTGGAGGATTCCGTCGCCGTCATCCGAGAGAGGTTAAGGAAGGAGGAAGAAAAGAAGAACCAGTTGAAACAGGAGAATGAGCAGCTGCGGCAGCACATCCAGCAACTCATGGGCCCATTGCAATCCGCCCAAGGAACAACGTCCCAACCTCTGAGCATAACTAAGGATTCCTTAGCTGAGGTTGAAGTTTTGAGGATGGTCGGCCACACAACAAAGGGCTGGATAGAGAAGGTCTTGGATAGAGCTCATGGATTCATAGAGGACCTCGTCCAGGTGAATGGCAGAGTTACAGCACTCATGGATAGAACTCAGGCAATTTTGGATACATGTCAACAGTTCATAGTTGTCCGGGAGGAAACTATCCCTAGACTAAAGGCACTGATGAACACTCCGCAGCCAGACTTGATCAAGAACAAGGTAATACAGGTAGGTTCAGTATATGATTTCCTCAGCTGGTATTCCGCCTTGCTCATGAAGAGGGATAACTTGGAAAAGATTGAAGGTGACACTTCCCGGGCCCACGCCATGTTGAAGGAAATCCAGGACAAAATCCTTGTATCATTGGAGACCTGGTTTGATCTAGATGTAGCACCAGACGGGATCATTGACTTGGAAGAATTGAAAGGCAAGATGCGGAGCATATACTTTAAAGCAACTTATCCCACTGAGGAATCCCATCTTGAGGATGCATCCTCGTTTCTGATCCTCATCAGTAGTATCCAGGAGTTGAGGGCGGATTGGGAAAATATCCTTGTCGCCTGCACCACCACCGCATCCGTCATGGAGTTCCGGATTGAGAACCTGCCCAGTATTCCTATGGAAGAGTTGGAAGTTGTCCTGACTAGGTTCCTGGAAGCAGAGACAAAAGAACAAGAGGAAGTTCCGCACAGACAGGACAGTCCTATCCAGGAGTCCTAGATAGGTGGCGACCAAGACAGCTGGAAGTTTCCTTACGCATTCTGACGACCTAGACAGGTGGCAGTCTCCTGCATGGATATTCTGACGACCCCACCTGCTTTTCTAGGATTTGTAACCCAGGGCACATGTTTCAAGGAAATCTGATTTCCTTTTGCCCTAGGATATTTTTGAGAGCCTATATAAAGGCTGAGGGATGCCTCATTGTAAGGGGGCTCTCTCTTTTTATGATATTTACCATTCTGAAGCCCCTAGAGCTCCTTAGTAGTTAGTTTTCATTTCTGCATAGTTTCTTATGAGCTGGAACTCCAAAATCAGTTGGATTGTTGTGATATAAACTTCTGAAGTAATTATATATGCATTGAAGAATGGTGTTCATATATACCTTTGGATTTTTGGCATGGTCTTATTGATTTCTTGGAGCAAATCTGAAAATATTGAAGTTCTTTCTTGTATTTTCATATTTTTATTAGTTAGAAAGATGGAGATTATTACTGTTGTATGATTGAATCTGTTTGTTCATACCATTGGTGATCTGTGGCTTGCAAATCATCGTGCATGGTTAGTCTGAACTTAATTCGAACCTAACTTCGACTGTTCCGTATGACCAAATCCATGTCTCTTACTGAAGCAGTCTGAAAATCCTTATTCCCCCTTAGAAGATAGCACCGCCCTTGCCTAGCTGTTGTCTCATGACGAAGCAGAGGACTGGTTCCAGTTTCTATCTTCAGCAGCAGTCTTCTTCTATCAATTAGTTAAACTCCTGAACCCTTATCTTATCTTTTCACTTTCTTTTAGATCTTCATTAGGATTAGTTTTCTAGAACTTCATCGTCTAAATCATCCGCCTCTGTAGGAATGGAACTTTAGAATTCCAGTTGTCAATCTGTGAAAGAATTCCATTCACCCGCAAATCCCAGTCCGAATCCCAGAAATGAATTCCATGACCCTGAAAGAGCAATCTTACGTAAGTCCCCTTCGTGATTACCAGCAAATCACATCATTCTACTGAGTCTATCCCCATGCACGTCAAGACCTGACATAAAAGGAACCTTGGAGCAGTCTCATTCGATCACACAGTTCAGCGTCTGAGAAGCTTTATTCAAGAGAGGATAGGATACCCAGTATTTTATTCTAATGTTGTTGTAGTCACAAAAACCTCATCAACAGACTGCAAATCAATCAGACAGATAAAGGCATTTTTATTTCTCAATCAAAGTATGTCAGGGAATTGTTGAAGAAGTTTGGAATGGAAGACTCTAAACCGGTATGTATTCCTATGGTTACTGGTTGTAAACTAAGCAAGAATGATGAATTCCCTAAGGTTGATCAAAGTAAGTACAGATCAATGATTGGAGGGCTGCTTTACCTGATTGCTACCAGACCAGATATCATGCATGCAGTCTGCCTTGTGGTCAGATTTCAATCAGATCCTAGAGAATCACATGTGATGGCAGTAAAGAGGCTATTCAGGTACTTGAAGGGTACTCCTGATCATGGCTTGTGGTACCCCAAGAACAATGATTTTTCCTTAAGTGCCTATACTGATGCAGATTGGGCTGGATGTGCTGATGATAGGAAAAACACAAGTGGAGATGCATTCTTCCTTGGAGATAGGGCAGTATCCTGGCACAACAAGAAACAAGAATCAGTCTCCTTGTCTACTGTAGAAGCAAAATATATTGCTGCAGTATCATGCTGCACTTAGGTTCTCTAGATGAAGCAGACCTTGAAGGATATCAAAGTCGAGTTTGATGGGCCAATTCCTATTCTTTGTGATAACACAAGTGCCATAAATATTTCAAAGAATCCAGTGATGCATTCACAAACAAAGCACATTTCAATCAAGTATCACTTCTTGAGGGAGAAAGTTGCAGAGAATGAGGTAAAGCTTAAGTATGTGCCTACAAAAGATCAAGTTGCTGATATATTCATTAAGGCTCTTCCAAAAGACACATTTGAGTATCTTCGGGAGAAATTAGGGGTTATTGCCCTTCCTTCCTTGAACTAGATGCATAAGGAGGTACATCAGTCTAGTGTGCTTCAAAGTACACTTCTTTTGGACTGATGTTGGAGGCTACCTCTCAGGGGGAGTAGGTAGTGGTTTGAGATGATTGTTACATTCAAGAGGAGTAAATAATAGTTTCATACTGATCAGAGCAGCAGTGTACAAGTATGTGTAGTAGAAGAGATGTGATGCCCTTTGCCATTGATGTCAAAGGGGGAGAGAGATCATGTGAAAATCTTAGGGGAGTAAGAGTGCAGAGGTGTAAAAAGAAAGGGGGAGCTCTGATGCAGAATTGTGTATTGATGGTAGAACATGTTTTTCACATCATATGTTGCCATCAATGACAAAGGGGGAGATTGTTGCAAGTATGTGCTAACTGGTGTTGTCATTGGTGCCAACTGTATCTTCTGATATTGATGTTTGTTGATTGATTGAAGAACACCGTTTGAGTATTTTGCTCCGCATTTTCTTTGTATTAAAGACTGGAGTATGAGCTTTGGATATGATTTAGGAAGTGTTTGAAGATGCTAAATCTAGACTTTGGTGGTCCGGATCCTTGTGCAAAAAAAGTTCTATTCACCAGTGTGAAGACTGTGCCTAGTAAGGTTTGCAAAGTGACAGGGAGAAAGTGTTTTGCTCTGCATTTCTCCGCAGATTGCATTTTGGCTTTGCAGTTCTGGACTTGAGCTAATAAGGTCCTTAGTCATCTTCATTTTGTCATGTGGTGCTCCAAAAGGGAAGTTAGTGACTAATAGAGTTTGACAGTGTCTGATAAGAAGCAGTCTGTGATATGTTCTTCAAGTGATATATGTTGTGTTCAAGTGAGATCTGTTGCGGTTGGATTTGTTGGCTACCAAGTGACTCTATGATATTTGTAGATGTCTCTAGAACGTGTTGAAGACATGTGATTGATCCGCAAGCTACAATGAAGATCTTGCAAGAATGTTTCTATGTGTTCTTGATATGTGCATAAGTTCTGGCTGACCTGGTTTGTCACACTTGTTGCGGAGGTGAGTCATGGATTGTGGAAGCGTGTCCAAGCATGTAAGGATGTATTTGGGTCCTGTTGTGACCAAATCACACATCACCCCATTCGGAATAGGGACCCCCCCTTTTTTTTTGATCTTAGGTTAGATGGAGCTTTTATAAGTCTTGTTGTTGATCTTGCTTTGAGTAGTGAGGGGGATTGCATCATGTGATTTCTTGTCTTTTGACCCTTTTCAACTATGATAAACCTTCAAGAGGAATCCAAATCCTCAATCCAATGCGCCAAAATGAGTGGAATCTTAGAAAATCCTAACACCTCCAAAAAAGAATTCAAGGTCAAGTCTTAGAGCGACTTTTTAGAGGAAATCAAAATCTTTTTCCCTTGCGCCACCTTGTAGATGAGAGTAAAATTGAGTTTTGAAAGGAAAAGTTTAGAGGAAATCACATTGTTGATCCAATGCGCCCCTTTAAGGGGATTCAATATCAAGGTCCAATGTGATTGAGGGAGGAGTTCATCATAAATTTAGGTAACGAATCAACCGGATTTTGAATATCTCATCCATTGTGCCAAGATAAATGACAAATTATAGGTTTTGGAGTGTGAATTTTCTCCACTTTTAGAAGCTCTCTCAACCTTGATCCATTGCGCAAAAGCTAGAGGAAGTCGAAATGCTTAACCAATGCGCCAAAGGGAAAGAAGAGGTAAGAGATTTCAAAAAACCAAACCGCCAACTTGAAGAGGATGTTAAACGTGCTATCTAATGCGCCAGCCCCATGAGGATGAAAGGGAGTTGGATCAAAGCAAGTTTCAAGGAAGTGTCTAGTGAGGAAGATTTCAAGGCTTTTTGCACAGAGGGATAATAAGAGGATTTCTAAGTATAGATCGCCGTCCAAGAGAAGGAGGAGTTTGACTGGAAGTGCTACATCATAAGTTTTGAGGCTAATTTCTAGAGGAATCTAAACATTCAAACCAAAGCGCCAATCTAGAAGATCTTTAAAACCTTGACCGGTGCGCTCAAAGCAAAGAGATTTCCCAAGTGTTAACTGGCGCGCTAAAGGAATAAGCAAGGCAAAATGAAAAGGCTCGACCGCCAAAGTAAAGCAAAGAGGAGGATTTCGATACCTTGATCCAATGCACCCATGTTGTATGAGGAGAGTTTCAAGTTTCAAGTGCAATTTTGATGAGGATTCAAATTTCCTAACTGCTGCGCCACCTTGTGGAGGGAATGCTTAAAGTCTTGTATCATCTTGAAAGAAGATCTCAAACTGCCCAACTGATGCGCCAAATTAAGAGGATCTGAAAATGGTATCTGCTGGGCTCATTTGGGAAGGGAAAGAAAGGCTGATATGAGAAATTTCAAAGTAAAAGATCCTAAAACTCCAATCCAATGCGATAGCTCGAGGAAGATCAGAATTTTTCGAATTAGTGCGCCATCTTAGTGTGAAGTCTAGATAAAGTTTTCATATCATTCAAGTTAGACATCAAAATCCTTAACTCATGTGCTTAGATTAGAAATGCTTGTAATGATTCTTATGTATTATGTGTTATCAAAAGGGATTGATGCTGTTTTTTTTCTGTTTATGTTGCAGCAATACAAGATGAAGCTAAGGAGTCAGGAAAGAAGAAGAGGCTGGAATCACGTTCATGCTAGGATTGAAGTCATGTGAAGAGAACATCATAAGCTGCTTGGAATAATCACTTCAAGTTCAAGATTAACATACTACTTGAAGTTCTTTCAACCTTCAAGGGAACTTCATGCAACAACTCTAAAGGAGCCTTCCACATTCATTCATGCCAGAGACTTAGGATGGAAGTAATCACTCCAAGGAAACATCACTTCAAGAGGTAGCTGCTCCAAGACGTCACAGCAAGATATATCTCAAGTCCTCTTCATCAATGACGTCATGAAAGATCATACTTCAAGTTTCAAGACTCATCAAGCTTCAAGTCTCCTTGGGAAGTCAGCTGCTCCATCATAAGGAAGGTATCATCATCAAATATTAGAAGCATTTCATCTATCCAAGCTTCAAGTAAAGTTTTCCCAATCTTCAGAGATTCATCAAGTTTCAAGTATCCTTGAGAGGTCATCTACTCCACATTCAAAGAAGGTGTTGTTATTTACATTCCGAAGGGTCACTTCGAAGATCATTGAGCAAGATCACTTCATCAACTTCTACATCAAGCAAAGGCATTCATCCATCTAAGCTTCAAGCCTTTATAATTTTCAAGTCCAAGGGAGTCTCCTACTCCTACATGAAGGAAGCATCATCATCTGCTTTCTACTACATCACTCTTCAAGAAGATGCATCTAGAGAAGAACATCATGTATCCTACAAGAAGAAGAAACATCACAAGTGAAGCAACATCTATCATACATCCAGTTTACAAAGTAAGATCAAGGCAAGATCAATAAGATACATTTCTAGACATCTCAAGTGTTCATCATCAAAGCAATCATATCAAAGACATCATACAAGATGATACAAGTTGGGAATTCATCAAACATGCTGAAGTGGCACCTATGTGGCATCTACATTATCATCCAATCATAATCAGCCACATCATTTCAATAGCATTAAATGTATCATTTAATGAAAGAAGCCAAAGGGATTCCTATGCGGAGGAATATTTTAAATGCTTTCGCCTTACCTTATCACATTGAAAAACGTGCCTTCATTGCCTCTCTCTTTTTTGCTAAAAATAGCAAGTTGTTGTAACTACCTCTGAGGTGGCATGATCTGAGCCCTTGGCTATCAAATTGATCTTAGCCATTCAATGTATTCTGGGCACTATATAAAGGCTTTGTTGCCTCATTTGTAATTCATTAGAGAATAGATTGTAGACAAATAGGAGTAGAATAAGAAGAGACTCTCGAAATTCTCTGAGAGGACTTGAAATTGTTGTAAATATTTTCAAGATTAATGCAAAGACATTGGAGCTACTTGTTTGGTGTTAAGTGTTATCTTGTGAAATGACATGGTTTCTTGTATGTTGAATTGAATGGAGAGGTGTTTCAAGTAGATTAGAAATAAATTAGAAGCTCATTGATGTAATGCATGTTTGTATTGGATATTTGATTAACTCCTAGCTCATGCTTTTAACATTCATCATTGGTGAAGTGTTGTGTAAAGCTAGTCTGAGCTTAATCTGTTTAAGTTCGATTGTGGATGCTTGTTTGAGCTGCGCCATTCGATGGGTGCTCATATGAACCTTCATGATTTGAAAACCATTCGCATAACCTTAGGAGATGGCACCAACTTCATGTAGTTGTAGACATCCTTGGCGAAGTGAAGTTATGTTTACTTAGGAGTTTGTCTATTCATACCTCATCATTACCTCATTGACCTTAGATTAGATTCCTTAAACCTTTATCTTTTGTCTTTTTTTTATCATTAATACATCATCCACACCAAGGAGAGATAAGCTAAACGAATGAAAGAAGAAGAGTCTGCGTAAGTCCCTTTGTGATTATCAACAAGATCACATGTAATCACTGAGTTAACCCATCATGGATCATAAATAACGAACCTTGGAGTTACTTCATTGGATCACATAGTTCAGCCTTTGAAGAGGTTTATTCAAGAGAGAGTGGGATACTCTAGTGTTTTACTCTATTGTTGACTTGTCTAAAAACAATCATCAACAGGTCCGAGCTAAGCCATGATGTGTTCATCCTTCATTCATTTACCTAAGTTTGTTTAGGTCTAGTCCTAATTTGATCTATGTAAGTATGCCGACCTTGGAGAAAGTTCCAATGGTTGTAGAATGTAATGCCGACCTTGATATACATTCCAAGGTTGATGATAGGTATAAATGTATGTAATGAATTCGTGTTTGAGGAGGAAGTGTGAAGATGCGAAATGTAAAAGCAGAGCAGAGGAGATATATTGCACTTAAATGGAACTGAACTCAGGCATGGTGTAGATGCTACTAAATCAGTGCACCCTTTGGCAGTGAGCCACCCCCGGCAGTGAGCCAACCCTGGCAGTGAGCCACCTTTTGATATTCGGTATTGTTACTACATTAGATTGTGAGCTAACACTCACCGTGGTTTTTCCCTTTATAGGGTTTTCCATGTAAAAAATCTGGTGTTCATGTGTGTATGGTGTTGATGTGTTCATTCTGCTATTCATGTTTAATGTTCATAACAGAATAAGGAAATAAGTTAAGTGATTTTGAAATTGATTTTGGTTTAAAAGTTAGAGTTTTGATACAACTGATTCACCCCCCCCCAGTTGTCTTGTGCCATTCAACATTCCTGTTCTCCTACCCAACCCAATTGTTGTAGCTTGTCTCTCTGCCTCTTTAATCAGCCTTGGATGTGCTTTCTCTTTGCTTCCATTTGCTTAAAATATTACATCCATCAATGAATGTAGGATGGACCCCTGAACTTTGATTGCTTACTTAAACTCTGATTTTTTCATGCTTGACAAGCGTCCAAACCACTTACTTCAAAAATCAATTTCATGCTTGATGAACTTCAGATGCTATACACCTAGTCCATAGCTGCTTCAAGCAATCTCTCTTGTTAGGTGCATCGTTTTATCAACTCTAACAACCTTCTAACTTAATCTGTGTGTTAAAAGTTGTTTTCTTGTGTGTTTTGGTCTGTTAGGAAACACAATCATAAACCTTGGCTGCATCAGTGCAATTTTTCTGACGACTCTTGCTCTTCTTGTTGGATTATGTCTTGGTCTCTCTGTTGGTACACTTAGCATGAGAAATCACCTTATTGCTCTTGCACAAAACTTGCATCAACGGATTGTGGTGGGCCAAGACTTGAGGCAGGTTGGTCATCAAGTGATCACAATGATTGTTCCACACCAGGTTGTTCCAAACAGAGGCAGGTATAACCATAGTTTCTTGGGCCTCCTCTTGAATGTATTGTGTAATTGCAATGTCCGAGGGGAACTAGAAATATTGGACCAACAAATATTCTTTTGTTTAGTTCGTGGCATTTCCAATTCTCTGCCCATAAAATCTTCCTAGACTGACACTTTGGGCTGTCTCCTTTGACTTCATTATGTTTGACAGGCTTTGGTGCTTAAGGTGTTTACTGTCTGATCTAACCTAAATTTGATGAGGCAGCAGCACCAAAGTATAGTATAATATTTGAGTACTCACAACCAAACCAAATCGATAGACACAACAATATTAATGTCCAGAAAAGGAACGCTTTATTCATATACTTGAAAAAACATGTACATTATAGATTCTGCAGAATAAGAACAATGACAACCAACAAGAATAACAACAATATCCCCAAAAGGACATATATAGATGTCATGAAAAACATGTTGGTTGGACAGCTTTCCAACAACCACCTGGATTGAACACTAGCAATCAGTCGTAGACTCATAGCTAATCCAAACACTAATTACGTCCATACATACACATTCTTGGTGCAGAAACATAACATGCCAAATTACTTAACTATTCCACTAACTCGAGCATAACAAAACAAGTTAATGATATCAATCTTGAGTACTCCAAACAAATACATGTCATAAAACTCACATTTAGTTCCAAACTACTGTCTTCAAATTGATGTCTGCAATCCTGGAATGCCTCCTGAAGACTAGTGTCCGCAAAACAGTTCAAGAAACCGACCTTGCAAGCACAGAAATTTGTACTTCTCATGGTTTGCTAGAATCATCTGTTTGTTCAGCAGCACAAACGCAACCTCTAGTTTTGTGACCTGCGCCAGCCTTTGCACAGAAGCAACAATTCAAAAAATTGTTACAACAGTAAGGTGATGTCTTTCAAGAGCCCGCATGCATCCCCAACATACTACTTAGTTTAACATCAGCTTGATCTCATATTGGAATCTCTTTCCAGCAGTTCTATATATATCACAAACTGCTGTGGGAAAGTGGTGATGTTTGGACTCAGATTCAAGACTTCATTGAGGAAGGGAAGATTAGACCAAGTTTATCTCCTTATATAGTTTTGGCTTCAAACCAAGATGGTTTATGGTCCCTGTATGTAGACTATCATGCACTCAACAAGATCACTATTAAGTACAGGGATTCTCTACCGTGCAATTACAACCTTCTTAATAGCTCTGAGGTGTCCAATACTTAACAAAAATTAATTTATTACAAACTCATTTTTACTTTAGAGAAAATGTTTAGGGCATATAAAGCTACTGAACTCCTAGGAAAGTACAAAGCTCAACATTTTTAACATAATTCGTAGAATTTATCTCCACATTATGTATGCTATTTGATGATAAATCTTCTTTTCAGCCATAAATAAAATTTTCTATTTATATTTTTTCCTTTTCAAAATGCATGTTGAATGCCATTGAATTTTGGTTTCAGCTAGAGCATTCTGTGGGGATAGATCAGGTCCAAATCAATACAAATGTTGTAGTAGTTGCATTTGGAAGTGCACCTGGGGTTCCCAATTGGTAAGAAACTTGAAGCACCTTACATTGGGACCTTTGTCATAATATATATGTTGTTTGTCTTAATCTTATTGATTGAAATTTGTTTTTAAGGTAAATATTGTGATTCTTGTGATTTGTGATGGTAAAGGATGCAGCCTAATTGTGCTTATTTCTTCTAGGGGTGGATTGTTGCGCAGAGTGAAGGCAGAAATGACTGCAAGCAACATTCTTCCAGCATTTGACATATTGTATGTGGTTGATGGTAGACGCTCATGGTATACGGAGTATCAAAGCATGATCACAAGGCCTTCAAAAACAATCCTGGTAAAAGTGGATTTTATCTTCTAACATCTAAGTTTCCCTGTGTTTCCAAGAATGTAAAATTGGACCACTAGTTCAAATGAAATCCTTTTTCAGAACTATGTGACAAATGACACTCTCTTAATCCAGTCCTAAAAACAGTTAGAACATGGCTTTCTTCGATCAATGGAAATTGTGGCAAATATTCTAAAATCCCCAGAAGTTTGGATCATTGCTTGTAGCTATGAAAATAATTTCCCTACCTACGTTTCCATCGATTTACTGCAATTTTAGGCACCACATATTGTTATATATGAGGCATTCATCTTCCTTCATTCCATCATCCTCTTTGAACCCCTCTATATGTTATGTTTTAACTTTGTTTTTGCATTGAACTATTTTTCTTCTAATATTATCTCTTTATGCAATGTGATGTGTTAAACATAAATTAAAAAGTTACATAGACAAAGCACCACAATAAGGCTTACAATTCAAGCACCGGTTATGAAATTAAACCACACAACAAGCATGATGTACCGTGCATCATTGAGAAATCTTGCATCTCTAGATGTGTGTTGAGACTCAAGGGCCATTAAATTTGTAATGTCCCCTTCTCGAGCGTAAGCTGTTGGAGACCCTTAGCTTATTTTCCGAAATTTTTTTGTAGGCTACTAGGGTGATGGTAAAAGGGAAAATAGTTAAAGTAATTAAATTAAGTTGTCAAAAAGTGCTTTGAGTTTTTATTTTTTATTTATTTTTATTTCTTCTTTTTTGATTCGTAAGCCAGAGATCACAAGGGGGATCTCCTCCTCATCAACATACTCAACTTAGAATCCACTTAGTCAACTCAACCAACTTAGAAACAACATAGATGTTACTTGGGGGATTCGAACTTAGATCTACATCTTGAGAACTTTATGGCCTTGCCATTTAAGCACAACCCCGTTCACACTTTGAGTTATATTTTTAATTGACAACTTATATTTAATTATTCAAAAAGGTTGTTTTTAAGTTGTGTAGCTAATGTGTCACTAGGCTCAAAAAGGTGGTCATCAGGACACTTTATTATGTTTTTATATTTTCAAGGAGAATATTGAGGGAAAAAGGAGATATTACTTTATTCTCTCGAAAGTTATAAAAGGAGGATTTTGTCTTCAGAAAAAAGTTACTATCAATTCATTTCTATTTGCTCTGTGTTGAACGTGAGTTCTTCCATTTGCTCGAGGATGAAAACCCTTTGGTGAATCTAGTTTCGGGGATGAAAACCCTCCTAGTTGGTTGAGTGATTTCACGCATAAATCACCATTGTGCTGAACAATGAAGATTTTCTAGTTTTTTGTTTATCATGGAGATTTGTGAGATTTTCTGAGTGTTGTGTGAAGTTTATTTACTGTAAATGCTTATGTTGTTGTCTAGTTGTTGTGTGTTGTTTCTTTGAAGTGTTTCATGGGCCATACCAAACTGAAACAGGCCATACCATTATGAAATAGGCTGTACTGCTTGCCTAAGATTGTTTGATGACATGTTGCAGGCTGTACATTTGAGAAAAGGAGGCATTTGGGGTGTTAGACCAGTTTGCACCATATTTTGATTGAACTATCTCCCAAAATCCTAGCTGACCGTACAAACTCAATACTGTATTATTTATTGATGTCGACTGCAGTATTTTTTTCAGTGCGTACTCATACTGTATGCAGATTTTGGACTTCAAAGAGGTTGTACAACATGATTTAGGAGAGGCGTGTGAAGTTCAGGTGCAGTGCTTTGGGTTTTGTGCATAATATGCCACTAGACATGCTGACCATACCATATACAGGGCTGTTGTACCTTTCTTTGTTGAGCTGTACCAGTTTGGAGTCTTTTAGAAGGGTCGTATTGATGTTCTGAAGGGTCATACTAGTTTAATATTTGCCTATGACATGTTTGTAGTGATTGTGATAGACCATATTAGTCTTTGTTGGGGCTGTACAGATGTACTTGTTGGCCGTACAGCCTAGATTTGCCAGTATTTAGCTACAGTATTTTAGTGATCTTCAGTGTTTGGCAGTTTTGTATTTCCAGTTCAGTTTGATTTTTCAGTCTACAGTGTTCAGTTTCAGCCTCCTGTAGCATTCAAATTTGAAGTCTTCAATTGCTCAGACAATATAAGCTTATCTTCTTGTGATTCCTAATATATTTTGACTAATCTGGGTGTTTTGCAGCAGTGATTTGATGTGCTTCAGTTGACTACTATACTGTGTTGTAGCTGTTTTTGAATTAATTCATATTAGCAGTGCATTGTCATATTTTATTGTAACTCTGGAAGGTAGTATCACTAGAGAGTATTGCATTGCATGATCATAATGTTGTAAGGTCCTGGAAGGTTTACCACTAGACCAATTGCATTCTTTCATAGCCCGTTTTGGCATTGATTAAGTCTGCTTGCAATCAACCATTTTGGCTTGATCAAACTTGTTTGAATCTGTCAGTGGCTCCTGAATTTCAAAGCATACTTGTTCGCCAAAGAGGTGTAGATTTGGGTTGGGTTAGCTGCCTGTATGCTTCTGGTCGGCTATGCCGCCTTTTACTTTCTAGCAGTTCATTCATTTAGATAGAATGTTGTCCAGACACCATATGCTCTCACCTTGCCCACATTGGGATCTTGGTGCCCAGAAAGTGCAAGGATTGCATTTGCATCTTCCTTATTGCAATTCTCATAGGCAATTCTGTAGTTATCCCACCATATTTTCAAAGACAAGGAAACTCTCATAATGTAGAGGTAATATTTTCTAAATTAGAAAATGAATCGATGGCATAATAGGAGCAGATTTGATTAAGTCAATTATCAAGGGCATTAACATCTATCTTTGATCCATAATCAACATGGATATTCCATTGTATGATTCAACAGATCGATTTCCAACACCTTGTTGTTCACAAGTTGCGTGCTAATTTGAACAACATTTAAGGCTGCAGGTATGACATTCCTACAGGTCTATAGCTGGTTTTTAATATTGTTTATTGCTTGTTGAGTCTAATTAGATCATACAAAGTAAACAAAATATATATATGAATTGAGAATAAAATAACATCATAACAGTATGCTCATTGCAATTGCACAGTAGAACTCATAGATGTATTAATTCAGAACTTGCATATACAATCACATCAAAACTGAACTGTCAATTACAATGATACGACGAGTATATAAAGGAAGCCGACGGTTGCCTGGGTGGCCAACCGTCACCACCAACTACAACTGTTGGGAGGTAACAACCTCACCGATCACAATCAAAACATAACTAATTACAATTAGCATAATATCATGCTTACATCATCCCCCCAAAAAAATTTAGTCATCTTTCAAACAACAAAAAACCATGAAGTATCAAGTGATATTAAGTAAGCTCTGTCAGACTGACGACAATGCTGAAGATTCTAGAGGAAAACCATGAAGTACGAGCTAAGAAAAAATAGAACCAACACATTTGGAACACTTGTTAGTAGATGGAGAATGGTGAAGACCAACCAACCAAAGGACCCAATCTGATAGCACATTGAATATTGAGAATGTTGTACCCCATCACTGCAAGCATCTTAGAAGCATTTTGATTATGAAAAGATTGTGTAGTGTCCCCATAGGCCATGAATAGACATTCACCAACCAACAAGAATGATTCTTTGTTTCTGCTTGGAAGAGTTGAATCATTTGAATCTTCAACCTCAACAATGAATTCGGTGGGGGTCTGGGGGCAACGCCCCTAGTGGGGTCAAGGGGCAGCGCCCCTCGTGAGGGTCTGGGGGCAGCCTCCGCCGCCAAGCCCAAATTAAGACATTCAAAACCACACGAACCTTCATGGCGCACATCATTTTTCTGAATGCTGAATCGTACAGCCTAATGAAGGAGATTTAGTTTGTACGGCCTTGTTGCAAATTGTACGACCGACTCCGCCTTGCAATCTGCTATAAATTCTTATGTGAAACTGGAGGAATCAATAGGTTGATTGCAAGTTGTGGGGAGTCGATTGCAAGTGGAGATTACAATTTCTGATTCGCCCAAGTGCAGAGTTATTCGATAGGAGTTATTATCTTCTAATAGCCAGGATGACTTTTAACTTCATTCGTACGCCCTGCTTCTTAAATTGTATGGTCCAAGAAAATCTTCTATCGATTGGGAGGAACAAAAGTCGATTGAGGAGATTTGTCTGAAGTGAGGTTGATTTGCTAGATCCCTGCATGCCCTTCCTGTCTATTGATTACAAGAATGATTAGTGTCAAACACTTCACTTTCTATGTCGATTGCCGTACAATTAGTGTCAACTTTTTTGCTATCCCCGTATGATTATGGGGCGTACAATATATATTGAGAGTGGGTCGTACGACTCCCAATCGTACGCTATAGTCTACTCTTTAAAATTTTTCGAATTTCTTTTTTTCTTCTTTTTTTTTTGTTTTCAATTTTCATTTTTCAATTTTTTATTTTTCATTTTTCATTTTTTCATTTTTTTTCCATTTTTTCTCTTTTTTTTTTCATTTTTTTTTTTTTTCAATTTTTTTTCGACATCTATTTTTCCAATTTTTTTAACATTTCTATTTTTTTTGTTTTTTCCAATTGTCCATCCATAGCAAACTAAATTGACTTTTTCTATTTCTCTGACAAGGTCCACCTGTTATCTACAGTTCCGACTGTAGAAATTTCTTGTCCTGTAATATTTTTCCCTTCTTCGCAATGTCCCTATACCATATTTTTTCCTCTTTTGAAATTTTGCTGTGAGGTTGATTTGACTGTATGGAAAGTAGTTGTACGCTCCAAATTAATTATTTTAATTTTATTACTTAGAGACGTACCTTTATTAATTTTGCAATTGTTGGTAAAGTCGAGTGCCTCTATTGGAACCACTACTGTCTTTTGCAAACCGTGTACTATGTTCTGCACGTATAAACTATTAGACTTTTTAAAATAATCTTTTCTCTGTTGTTTTTCATGAGTTGTCGTAACATCAATAAAATTATAGTTTGATGAAAATATTGCATAATCCTTTTTCATTCGGTATGGTCTCTTTCTCCTTGGTCTTGCTTTTGGTACCAATGGTATTCTATGAACACATAACTCTAGGGGTATTCCTTTTAGATCTTTATAGGTCCAAGCAAACACATCTTTATACTCCATGAAGATTCTGAATGCAGTTGCCTTAAGTACTGGATCCGAGTCATCTCCTACCAAAATCATCTAAGGGTTGCCTTCCTCTCCCAGGTTTACTTTCCTCGTCGAGGGTTCTTCATACATGATGACCTTCTCAGGTTCAAATTTATGTGCTGGTGTACTGTCTATTTCAATATCTCCCTCTTTGTATTCCTTATATGCTGCTAGAGAGGTATGAGTTATTTTCGATTGGGTATTATCTTCCTCAAGTTTGTGACTTGTTGACGGAGAATCTTTCTTTCCCAGTGTTTGAGCACTTGCCAGTTGAGTTTTCCTTTCGTCAAGTGTTTTACTCGTCGGCTTAGAATCCTCTCTATCAAGTGTTTTATTTGTCACCAATGTTTCACCCATTGGCCCAAGGTTGCCGAGTGCTTCACTACTCGGCCAAGAGTTGCCGAGTGCTTCACTCGTTGACCGAGAGTTGTTGAGTGCTCCAGTCATCGGCAGAATGTTACTCGTCGACCGAGAACTCTCTCCAACTTCTCTTATTTGAATCATATTGCATTTTGGTCGAAAAAATTCGTAATCTTCCATCTGCCAATGAAACAGTCCACTGAATGAATTTGTCTCATCTTCAAAACACTCATGTAGTTTTAATATTCCTTCATCATCGGGCTCCATGGGCCCTCTTTCTTCCCTGATCGATGTCTCTTCTCTGTCTGAATCGGAATTGGATGCCATTTATTTGCTGATGGTTTGAGTTCTCAGGTCAATCACAAATTTTTTGCCTTTATTTTCTATTGACAATGTGTTTTTCTTCTAGTTGTGGTCGGCCTTGGCGGCTATTAGCCACCCTCGGCCATGTAATGCATCATAGGTTGCATTGTGTGCTATAATGACTACAAAATTTAATAAAAATTGCTGAGTGCCGATACTTACCTTTTGAGCCATTAGCACTCCCAGCGCTTTGATTCCGTGCTGGTTGGCTCCCACCAACTGGAAGTTTTGTGGCCATAAAGTGGGTTTCCTGAGACTTTTCCAAGTCTCCTTAGGCAACACACTCAGCCCAGAGCCTCTGTCGACTATAGTGCTCATTGGGTTCCTCCTGAGGATTTCCATATGCACCACGACTGGTTTCTTTCCCATATTAATTGCCAATAGCCTTGGGTCGACGACTTGCTCGCCGCATGGTGGTGGCTCTATTGAAACATCCTCGTCATCCTTATTCTCGGTTGGTTTCTCTTCTGCCACATTAGATATTGCCATTCTCAATCGCGACATACATTAGATATTGCCATTCTCAATCGCGACATACTTTGCAGGAGATTGGCCATCTTTATTGGAATGGTGGTTTGTAGCACCTGACTTGCAATATTTCTGTCTGATTTCATCTGAGTGGCTGTGCTTGCCTTTTTATTTGAATTCCTATGTTCCGTCTCCATGGCGTATTCCACTTCCTTTTTGGCATCATGAAGTCTCTCCTTCATTCGAGGATCCGGATAACTTGCCTTCTTTGCTTGTGCTTGGGTGACGGCAAAAACTTCATCTTCTTCGATGCCAATTAAGTTAATCATACCCTTCTACTTTGGACAATCATTATCTTCGCGGTCACCAGGTCCACACCATTTGCATAATGTGTTTATCTTGTTCTGGTTATTGTTTTGGCATTCTCTTGCAAAATGCCCCCATTCGCTACATTGATGACACTGAATCATTGGTCGTCCTTTTGCATCGTACTATATGCAATTTCTCCCCCTACTGTTGTTAAATCTATTGTTTCCTCCTCTTCGGTTGTTCTAATACTTGCCTGGAGATGCATTTTGATTGTTTTGTTTGGGCGGTGTAGTCGGTGGGGTAGATTGTTCGCCCTGTGTGTAGAGCACTTGGGTGCTCCTTGTTTTTAGGTTATATGGGCACTCCTTAATGGAATGGCCCATTACTTGGTATATGTCACAGAACATCTTTTTGGGGCAGTTTGCTTTGACATGACCATTATTGCATTCGGTGCACCAGAGTTCTTTGCTTTCCTTACTAGTTTCTTTTTCGGCTTTGAACTCCTTCATTCTTATCATGTCTTTTCTAAGTGTCTGCACAGTTTTAGATTTGTCGTTGCTATCGTTTGAGCTTTCATCATCCTCATCCCTCTTCTTCCCTCGGGTCAACATCTTATCTTCACTTTTGATGTCCATCGCTCGGTTATAAGCCTCAGCATAGGATGACGGCGGTATGGACTTCATCTTTTTTTGAGTGAGGGAATCAAACCCTCAATAAACGAACGTTTCTTCAACCCGTCTGCAGGTTCCTTCTCTAATTTCACCAGAAGCTCTTTTAGCCTCCGATTATAGGGTTGTAGATTTTCATGTTTTCCTTGTTTTGTATTGTAAATTTCAGTGATGATTTCATTATCGTCTCTTAGGAGTTTGAATTATTCCTGAAACACTTTCTTTAATGCATCCCAACTACTTTTTGAACCTGCCTTGAGTTCAGTGTACTAGTCGATTGCTATACCCCTAAGAGTTGCTGGAAATGATCTTAGCCAATAGGATCTATCGTCTTGTTCGTTGGCTACCCATATTGTTTCGCAAGTTTTACAGTGTCTAATTGGATCCTCTGATCCATTTCCGAGAAATTGAACGGTAGCTTCTGGGTCTCCATACTCAGGCTGTCCGGTGGAGTCACCATCTTTCCTTGGCGCAACTTCAATGTTTGGTTTCTGGTTGTCGAAGAGTTTTGACCCGTACGCCCCGGTGCTGTCCGTGCACTCTTGGCCACGCAGGTGTCCTTGACTCCTTCCTCAGCCTCACACTCTTGTTGCCCACAGGGTTTCTCCTGTGCTCCTCTAGTCCCAGAGTTGTAGGCTCTCGCTCATCGATGCTAAAGTTCTCAACCCGTCGAGTAATGTCTTCATTTATCTCCAAGGGCGAGTCTTGCCATGATTGTTCTTCCCACTCGTCAGTTGAGTTGCCCACTTGGTCGGCGATATCTTCTTTAGTCTTGTCAGGGAGTGGTAACTATTTTGCTATTTCCTCCCACTCCTTATTTGTATGTTGCCTTTGTTTAGTGCTTTGTCGTACGTGAGGAATTCTCTTCTCCTCCTGATAACGACTTTGACTAACACTTCTATTTGTTTATGGCGGTGGGCTTTTGCTCTTTGGTAGTAACCCTTTTGTTTGCTCGTTGATTCTTTTCAATCGCCTCCTTTCTCTTTGTTCTTGTATTCTCACTGATCTTATTTCATACTTCAGTGTTTCCTAACCATTATCTGGTCGTCTGTATTTATTCGGCTGTAAGGGCGTTAATTGTAGGGCGTACGACGTCGATCAGCATTGCACTCCTCTTCCTGTTTCATGCGTTCTTCGTACCTTTGCAGTTTCTGTTGCCGATGTTGCTCCCTGTCTCTCTTCGCTCAAATCTTGCAGGATTAGGAAATTCCTTGCCAAGAGCATGGGCATAAGCGTGAGGAGGTATCAAATTCCCTATTTACTTCTAGGTTTTCCGAGATTATTTCTTTTGGAATGTTTCTACGATTGGTTCATTTCTTACGTGCTGTGTCACTGATAGGCTCCATTGTTTAAATGATCCTCTCGGTCATTTTCTTCTCGCTCATTGTCTTTTCTATCACTTTCTTCACGCTGCTTTTCTATCTCTTCTATCTCTCTTGTGGGTTGTGGTTCTTCACTCGCCTGAATAGGCTAACCCATTATGATGCCATAGTCATCGTCCATTCTACTCGTCACCGACCATTCAACTTGTCACCAACGATTCAACTCGTCATCCTTCAACTCGACTCCAAATAGGCAATGGTGCCAAAATGTTTACTGCCTATGGAGTCTAATTAGATTATATAGACTAAACAGAATATATATATATGAATTGAGAATAAAATAACATCATAACGGTATACTCATTGCAATTGCATAGTAGAACTCATAGATGTATTAATTCAGAACTTGCATATACAATCACATCAAAATTGAACTGTCAATTACAATGATACGACGAGTATATAAAGGAAGCCGACGGTTCCCTGGGTGGCCAACCGTCACCACCAACTACAACTGTCGGGAGGTAACAACCTCACCGATCACAATCAAAACATAACTAATTACAATTAGCATAATATCACGCTTACAAATACCATACATTCATTTAAACATGCTCATATCCATTGCATCCTTATCTACTTGTGCTATGAGATGTTAACAACCTGCAAGGAAATATAACATAAGCAAGTAATGGCAAACAACATCACATGAAAAGAACACTAACACACACGATTTACCTTGAGAAACCCAATTAAACTCTAGCAAGAATCCACTATCAGCCAATTGTACAATCTTGCTCCCTTCCTGAGGGCCATTAAGGATACTAACAACAATGGATCCTCTCACCTGCACCACGTGAACTCGTATGGTTGAACTACCTCTAGAACCATGGAAATTGAATGCACTCTAGAACCATTGCAATGAAATGCAACCTTTAATTTCCAAACTATCTAGGATGGAATTGGATTACAATTCTCAAATACATTTAGACTCATCAAATAAGCTCCCACCTTATTACATGCCCCAATGGATGTACTTATGCTATAGGATGAGCACAAGAGTTGACAAGAGGAATCATAACATCTCCCATATGAAGAGCGTTGGAGTGTTTGTCATTGATGTCAAAGGTGCAAACACATGTTGTCATTGAGATTAAGAAGACAGTCATGAACAAACGAGAGTATAAGAACATGTTATCATTGATGTCAAGAAAGTAGTCATGATTGATGAACATATGAGAGTATAGGATATGGTTGTCAACGCAGGCATGGTGTTATAAATGAAGTCATTAATGTCAAGGCAATGAGAAATGGCCTGTTATAATAATAAGCTAATTGTTAAGAGGCTATCCGTTATACACTATTGGATATTTGGAAGACCGATTTTATCTATGTTTAAATTAAAGATTTAAACATAATGGAGAAATTGTGAAGAGTTTTTATTAATGCTGGTCAACCTTCTAAAGAACAAAATAAGACAGTTTTATTCATAAAAGAGGTTAAGTGATTAAATGAACAAAAAGAGGACCAATTTATTATATGTAAAGCAGAGCAATTTAATATGCAACATTCCATTTAAGACAAAAGTCTTATTTCGAAGACAAACTATAAGATGTGAAAGACGGCAATAATTATTTGATTACAATAAAAGAGGAGCAGCAAATAATATATAACAAACTCCATATAAGACAAGTTTTAGATAAGACAATTGACAAAATTGTCTTATTCTCAATAACTATACGATGAAGAAGCATCGTTTAAAGAGCTGTGATCCTTTTGTTAGTATGGTTCATAACATCCTACGAATGGAAGACAAGTAATATATTCAATAGCATAAGGAGCGGTTAATAGTATACATAAGAGACGATTTTGTGAATAAGACAAACAATGAAAAGGTGCACTTAATATTATTTGCCATGCGATTGACTAAGACAAAGCAGCGATCAAAGGAGCAGCAATTAATATTATTTATTCCAAAGAAACTTGTTTTTGGCAGTGATCATTTTGAAGAGGTACAATTTGTTTTATAAAGGTTTGTGTCCATTCCAAACAGTACATACATTTGGAAAGACATCTCTTTTGGATAGAATATATAGAGCTTGTGAAGGTGTGTTTTGGAAGCAAGAATTAAATGAATATTTTCTGAGTTTAAGAAGCAGATATAGAAAAGAAAAAGTGGCAGAAATGAAAAGTACATCAGATTCATATTAAAGAATAAATGCAGCCCATGTGTGAAGGATAATTGCAAATATATATAACGAATATATGTGAAAAGTAAGAGCAGATTGTAAAAGGAATTGGAACAGATTGTAAGGCAGAAATTTATGTGAAGATAATGCATGATTTGGATCAGACTTGAAGGGAAGTGTGTGACTAGATTTGAAAGGAAGATTGTTATTTGAGTGTGGAGCAGATTTGTGGTTGGATCATATTTGTGTTTGGATGAGGATTGTGTAAAGGGTGTGATCAGTTTTGTGAAGGAAAGTAAATTTGTGTGAACCTGATTTGAAAGGGAAAGACTTATATCATACAAAATCAGAAATAGTGATCAGATTTGTGAGAGAAGGTTATTGTGTGGATTGTGATCAGATTTGGAAGAAGGTTATTGTGTGGATAGTGATCAGATTTGGAAAAAGGATATTGCATGAGTTGTAGTTAGATTTGTGAGAGGAAGATTTTGTGAAGAAGCATACTATATCAGCTATTGAAGGATTAATAGGTTGGAGCCTCTTGCTGGGTTGGAGCTCAATTTGTGTGGGGGGTGGAGCCTCCAATAGGTTGGAGCCTATAATTTTGTCAAGTGGAAATTGGAGTCTCTAGTAGGTTGGAGCCTACAAGAAGAAGAAATATATATATAAGCAATATTGTTCCGTAGTTTTCTCCCGGAAGGGTTTCGACGTAAATTGAGCCTATCAAATAGAGGTTGAAGCCTCTTGCTAGGTTGTAGCCTATAATTCTGTCAAGTGGAGATTGGAGTCTCTAGTAGGTTGGAGCCTACAAGAAGAAGAAATATATATATATATAAGCAGTATTGTTCCGTGGCTTTCTCCTGGAAGGGTTTTGACATAAATCGTGTGTTCTCATTGTGTACTTAATTGCTAGATCTTGCATATGTGTAGTTGATGTAATTAATTGAGTTTGGAAAAGTAAAAGATTGTTAGATACTGATATATTTAAACCTAAAACTAACAAAATTTAAAAGTATATAGGGTTTTTGCATTAATCTAAATATCTAAATTACTATGCTTTTGCCCTAGGTACAAGTATCAGATTGTCAATAGTCGAGACTAACAATGAGATTTTTAGATTTAAAGAACGGTAAACTATCAAGCACAAACAAAGACAACTTTACATGGCTAAAACAAAGACCGACATTCAATTGTGGCACAAATTTGAAAGAAAAAACAGATGAATGCAAACTACCGGCTAAACTAGACGCTAGTAGATCTACATCACCAGAAATGGATTAGATGAGTGAATACCACACAATTTCATGAAGGAAATAGTTAAATTGCGTTCAAAGATACAATTTAAATAGATAGATTTTGCCAATACAAAGTTTGACTCAAAACAATCTACTTTAGATTTACTTCAAGAAAGTACAAACATGGATTTAACAATCACTAAATGATGGCTTTGGTAGTGTTAACGAGACTTCCACCAACATTCATTAACTTTCACGAAAATATAATTTGACTGGCAATTCCTCCAGCATAAGTTTGGTCTCAACTATCATTACAAATTATGTGCTCTAAGTACTTATTTATAAGCTCTCAAAAAGAAGCTTTTAGGAAAAAAATAATGATAAAATATTCCCAATAAAACTCTGCTTTAAAGCAACCCTATATCTATCTACTACTGAAAAGAGGAAGTAAAACAACTTTTATAGAAATATAATCTTAAAACAAATAATTAAATGCAAAGGCCTAAAAACAGGCTCATCTCTATCGCTTTTGAAATATAGCAGCTTTTGCCACTTAAGTTATTTTCAAAAATCTAAAATAACTTTGCAAACTTTGTCAAATCTTCTGGAGTCTTTGAAATATGGCGAACTTTTTTTGAAACCTCTGAAATTGTTGAAACCCTATGATTATGAAATTGATGAGTACCTTGCGAGTATCAACTCGATGTCCAGAAACTAGGAAACTCAACTGTGTCTATAGACACCTAAGCATAATAAAGCTCTACTTTAAAGCAACTCTATATCTATCTAATGAAAAGAGGAAAGTTGTATGCCTACTATAAATGCAACTATAATTAAAGAAAATGAAGTTGAACACGTTCTTTAAAAGAGATTTTGAGAAAACTTGAAATAGACTAACCAAGTAAAGAGGGTATGCCTTTTGAAGAATTTCAGTATGATGCCTGCATTTTAGCTTGGATGTGTCTATTTTAGTATTTTATATATATACCTACACATATATACTTTAAAATGTTTTTAATATTATATATATTTTGTCAAAGGGACTGTACTCAAATGGCAAGGCCATAGGGTTCTCAAGATGGAGATCCAAGTTCAAGTCCCCACAATGACATCTAAAGGTGGAATTCCTAGTGATGACTCTTGGACTTCCATTGTGTCTTCCAAGTGGACTAAAGTTAAATATGTGGCCTTAAAGTTGATTACAATTGAATATGTTGTATAAAATAGATATGTGATGTGAGGAGGTCCCCCTTGTGGCCTTCAATGATATGGGCTGGGATAAAAATCCCAATCTTACCAATCTTTATATATATATATATATAGTTGTATTTAACTTGGGGAAAAATTGTCGTATCATCATACCCAAACCCATAACCAATCTTGTACCTAAACCAACAAATTTGAATATAAGAAATAAATCTACAAAATTGTCAAAATAGATAAACATTACTAAATAGATTTAAAATCTCTATAAAAATGTTGGAATGTTTGTCATTGATGTCAAAGGTGCATACACATGTTGTCATTGAGATGAAGAAGATAGTCATGAACAGACGAGAGTATAAGAACATGTTATCATTGATGTCAAGAAGGTGCATGAACAAGAAGTAGTGTCACTAATGTCAAAGACATAAGACCGAGATTGTTGGCCAGATTAACATCTAAGAGATGTTGTTGTGGAGATTGATTGGATTGATTGTACAAGATATATGGATGAGATTGTCGAAGATTGTCATTGGTGTTGTCAAAGAAGTATGAATGAGATTGATGTCAAAGGCACGGAGTAATTAATGGTCATTGAGAGTTGCCCATTATAATAAGAGTTCCCTAATATAATAAGAGTTGTCCGTCGGAGGGCAAAGCAAACTTGAGTATATCCGTCACACGTTACTTGTAAGGAAAGCAGAGGTGCGGAATACAGCTTCCCTAATGTCAATTCAAAGGGGATAATGTAGACAAGTAACGTTTAATTCAAATACACAGATGAACAAACCAGAAAAATAGAATAAACATGCAAGATAACAGAGAACAACACCAGATGTACGTGGGAAAACCCTTTCGGGTAAAAAACCCACCACCACAAGAGAGACAATCTTTATTTATAGTAAGCTTAGAAAGATTACAATAAAGATCTCAGCCTTCTTGTTCAGGTATCGATTCTCAAAATCATACAAACAGTTCACTTCCACTGTACATCTACAAAATGAACAATACGATCGAATCTCATCATCATCAACTGACGACCTCACCAAATCTGTATATACCACAGTCTTCAGAGCAAAACCGTTTGAACTTCTGCCCTAACTGTTTGTTCCAACTGACTTAGCATCACTGTCTTCCAACCGTCGCATAATTGCCGTCTGACTGTTCACATTCAAGAGGACTCATTAGTCCCACATGCACCAAACATCGGTCGTAGCCGTAATATATATACACGACCACAAGAATGTTAACTGTCGACACTTATGCCAACAAGACCATCCAGTCTACCATTCACCGTCCATCGGGAAGACTCTAGCTGATATCTTTCATCGAAGTGACTTAAGCAATCGGAGTGATATCATCAAACAGCGCCGATGTTCTTTTCTTGCCGATGTCCAACCTTCATCGGAGAGACAGTTAACATCGGAAGGACTTCCAAACCTTACCCCGACAATGCTTCTCATGCCGACGCCAAGACCTCATCGGAGTAGCCCGAAGTGCTGGAGAGACTCATACTGAAGTGACATGTCTCGCCGATGTCAAACCTTCGTCGGTGTAACATGAAGTACCGGAGAGACATCTTCCAACCACGCCGATGTCACTTGTCACGCCGATCGTCGAAATGACTCTCACCGATGCCAAACCTCCATCGGAGTGACCCAACACATTGGAAAGAGATATCCACAGCATGCCGATAAGGTTTGTCACGCCGATGTCCAACTGTTGGAGTAACACAACACACAGTCTCGCCGATGCAAAGAACGAAACCAATGAATGAATGAATGAGGTCCCAAGCAGTAACTTGAGACATTAGGTCTCTTCATTACCTTGGAGAGTGTATGCTTAAATTAAAGATTTAAACATAATAAACAAGACTATGAGAAAGACGTTGGAGTAAGATCGAAGAGTTGTTATTTATGGTGGCCAACTACATGTTGATAAGGCAGCGATGGAGATTAGAATGTAATTTAAATTAAAGATTTAAATTATTATATGTAGTGTGGCCAACCTCACATTCCCCTTGGTGCTAAAAAGAAGAAGATTTAAATTTAATTTGTTGAAGAAATGGCCGACCATCATTTAAGGAGCAAAGAGGCCGACTCTCCTTGATTAGAGAGAACTTAAATTAAAGTTTTGAATTCACAAAGTGGCCGACCTACCCTTATGGAGCGCTAACGGTTTAAAATAAACATATGCGATCTGCTTTGTGTTAAGAGCAGAAATTTTGTTTAAGAGCAGCGATTTATCCAAGGGTAGTGATTTACTAAGGGCAGCGACCAAGGGATAAGAAATGTAATTTTTGTTTTAAAAAGCAGCGAATTGTTTCATGGAAAAAGGTGTGATTTAAATATATTTGAAGGCAGATTAGAAGAGGTCGACCCTCTTTAAGAAAAGCACTTATAATATATATAAGAATAAGCAAATCGAATATATGGGCTGACCCATATAGAAATTTAAAGTTTGAGTTCTTGTTGAGGCCGACTTCCAATGTGGCCGACCTTTGGCGCCACATATTAGATAAGAGTTTAATTTGCAAAATAAAACACAAAAGGTGGCCGACCTCCCTTCAAGAGGAGCGCCAAAATATGAAGAGTCACATCTATATAAAGAGAGGTCTTTTGGCAATGAACAGACAACTTTTATATGGATCGCCTCCCTCAAAGCTAGTGTAAGAACCCTTGCCCAATCTGATCAATTTTCTCATTCTGATATGAGTTTTCTGATTTGGTTTTCTTGTTTGTTTGAGTGGTTTTTATGAATTTTTAGTTTGTGAATGCATTTGCCATGTAGTAATGCCAATATAGAACAATTTCCAAATGAAATAACAACGAACTAAAGGACTGAAATCATAAATCAGAGGTCTGATAGAACAGCAAGATATATTCTTAATTCAAGTTGAAGATTTGAATAAGGAGATTGTTTACAACATACCCGATTGGATTACACTTGTTCTAGATACAATATGGAACCATACAAAGCATATAGATGACTGATTTAGATGACTGCTGTTCACAATGAAGTCTGATATGAATTTGCTAGTGATGATAATGACAAAACAGCTCCAAACTAGTCAGGAATCTCCTCCAATGGTTAGCGTTAGATCCTCAAAATGGAGCACTTAAACCCTAGGTACCAATGGATGATGAAAATGCCACCAAAACCCCTGATTCCCAATCTGATATGTCTGCAGAGTTTTGAAACGAAATCAGATTGCAAAATGATGATGAACAAACCCTCCAATTGTAGCGCCAACTCCTCCAACCAAGCCCAAACCCTAGGCGATGAGAAAAGATGGTATTTCTACCTCAAAAACCCCATGATCTGCCATTATAAGTGCCCAGATCTACAATTCGCCCTCTATGATATCAATTGATATGCAAACCCTAGCGGCCAGCAATGGTGCAATGCAAATCTGCCTTCAAAATGGGATCGATTCCTTCACAAACCCTTGTGTTATCAATGCATTTTAAACCCTCAATGACCTGCAATCGATCAACCTTCAATCCTCACAATATCAAATTGATAATTTGGCACAAATCATATCAATTTGACCTTCAAACCCTATCTTGTATAACCTGCAGAAAAAATGTCTCTGTAGGTTCGATGTGATGCTGAATCCTGCAAATATGCTGATTAGCAAACCCCGTATGGATTTACCTCTCAAGTGGCATTGGGTTTTCATCCAATCCACTAATTTTCCAAGGGTTTTTGTCCTCAGAAATGGCTGAACCAATGTTGCAGCTCAAAGGAAAAATCTCCATTATCAAATGACAAATACACAATAATGAAAAATGATCTTCAATTGCCTTCTTTTATAACCCACAAGTTGAGCGTCCAAATTTGCCATAATTTATTTTTATTTCATGTCCACCTCTGTAATAAAATAATATTTTAGTTTAATTTCCCTATCTCCAATTTGGACGTCCAAGTTAAGGAATAAAATATTATTTTATTTTTATTTTCTCTTCTCCAAGTGGGAGGCCACCCTTGGCATTAAAATATTAATATTTTATTATTTTTTATTTGTCATTTTATTTTATTTTTTCCCACCTTCCATCCTCCAAGTGGGTCACTCGTCTACAAGGCAAATTATTTAATTCATTTTGACTTCACTATAATTACTACAAAATTACTCCAAGTCATATTCCAACATGATTTTGCCAAGGAAAAATATTTAAATACGTGATTTAACTACTCAAAGTATTCTCTTACTTCTTCAATCTAGCCTACGGGAACAAAATGGGCTAGATGACACATGGTGGGTGATCACTTGGAAAAAGGCGACATTACAGCTAGTATAAGAAAGGTGATTACAAAGGCAGATTGGAAGTGTGTGAGTAAAATGAATAATATCTGATACAAAAGCAGATTTGAGAAAAGAGAAAGGGGCAGAAAATGAAGTGTAATTCTGATTTGTTCTAAGAGAAAGAATGTGTGATTAAACGTAGAGAATATGAGCAAATTACATGTAGTATAAATGCAGGATTATATGAAGGATATGTGTATGAATTAAGAGAAAGATATTGCCATGTTATGATCAAATTTATGTAAATAAGTTGTGCATGAGTTAGATCAGTTTTGTGAGGAAAGAAAGTGTGATCAGATTCGTGAGAGAAGAAAGTATTTGTGTGTGAATCTTATTTGAAAAGAAAAGACTTACATCATATAGAATCAGAAATACTAGTCAGATTTGTGAAAAAAATTATTGTGTGGATTGTGATCAGATTTGAAAGAAGGATATTGTGTGAAGTTGGATTGAGATTTGGAAGAAGGATACTATGTGAGTTGTGATTAGATTTGAGGAAGAAGGATATTGTATGAGTTGTAATCACATTTGTGAGAGTAAGATCCTGTGAAGAAGCATATTATATCAGCCATTGAAGGATTAATAGGTTGGAGTCTATCAAATAGAGGTTGGAGCTCAGTTTGTGTGGGGGTTGGAGCCTATAAGAAGAAGAAAAAAGGTATATATATATATATAAGCAATATTTTGCCGTGGTTTTCTCTCGAAAGGGTTTCCACGTCTCTTTGTGTTCTTAATTCCTAGATCTTGCATATGTGTAGTTGATGTGATTGATTGAGTTTGGAAAAGTAAAAGTTTGTTTGATACTGATTCACCCCCCTCTCCCCCCCTCTCAGTATCACTGTGTGCTCATAAAAAAAATGCCTACATTTATAAACCATTATAATCTTATCAAAGTTAAACTATAAGAAACATATGAAATCACAATTATAAAGATGTTTTTTTTTTGTCAAGAAGTGAATCAAGAGTCGAAACTCTCAAGTTTAAAAATACTTTATCGTCACTTAAATTATTTTACAAAGAAAATAATGTATAAAACATGTAAAAGTGAAATAACCTGATAGTAGGATAATTTGTAATTAGGTGTTATCGTTTTATTGCACCTTTTAGTGTGACACAAAACAAAACAAATGTGTAGAACTGCTTTTTGAATTAGAAGGGGAAGCTCCCTGTAAAATAAAACTAACTTAAGATTGGACAATATGTACTTGCAATTTACAATCTCTACAATGATTTTTGGGGTGGATCACATTTAAAATGTGCCTTTTTGGGTTTGCTTAGTGTAATAGGTTGAAACACTCTTTCAACATTAGGCAAGGATTTTATTCTTTTTGATTTAAAATAGATCCTACAATTAGACGCTTGCATTGTTCGGCTAAAATAAGAGATTGGACAATTCAAGAACACAAGGATTGAATAGGTTTAAACATACTGGCACAAACTTTTGGTAAATTAATTAAAGGAATTAGCCACAATTTCCAACTTCAAATAGACCTGCAATACAAAGCTTGCAAATTTAATGTACTTAAGCACACATGGCAAAACCATTCAATTGTAATTAAAAGCAAGATAGGCTTAATAAATTTTATTGAACAGATAACAATTTGAAAATAACACTAAATACTCAATGAATAGCAATTTCAGCATAATGTAGTCATGGGAGTTACAATTGATCTCTGAAACTAAGTGCAAAAAGACACTTATTTATACTGTTTACAAAGATGCATGAAAATAAATGAAATAAATTAACTTCACTTCCACCTAACTACGAACGTTTGCATGATTTGTAAACTTTATTACAAATTATCTGGTCCACTAATTGTAATTTGACATAATGCAACTGTTAGTTCAACTGACGATTAAAATGATTTATCCCTTAAAAGCTCTTGTTTGTCGCATGATGAGCTATCTTCACATAGGCTAAAAATAGACTTCTAGAACGCTGCTCTGGATGATTCTGATTTGACGATGCTTTACTTTGTTCTGACAAAGTCTAGCGAACCCTTTGTAATGTCCCTTTCTAGATACATGGTTAGTCCATCATTGGGTTCCCGTGGACTAGCAGTTTGGTTAGGGAACTGAGGTTAGTTTGGCCTTGGAGGGACTTGTCGGTAATGGAGTTGTGGTTCGTGGTCAGTGGATCTAGTTGGCACCCTCAGAGTTGGCCCAGTTTGCTCTTGGTCGTTACTATTTTTAGTAAGTCCGGGGTCAGTGTCGGTTCGGGATTTTTAGAGTGGGGTTAGATTCATCTCGTCGAGGGCTTTTCGACGAGCTATAGATCATTGCATTCTGTCACCGTCTTCATATTTATTTTAAAGTCCGAAGATTATTAATGTTATATTCAGTTGGGACTTTATAAATATTAAGGAAAAAGTGACTTTATGAGTTATGGAGACTTAAAGTGAATGTCTTGACCATGGGCGCCCATCCCTAGGAGTAATAAGGTGAATTTAAAATTATAACATTCCCCCTCAAAATCCAATGCCCAACTTGAGGAGGGAAATAAAAGGTGGAAAGGTGGCTCATTTGCATTATGCTATGTTTGATATCTTTTCTTTGTGAGCTCTGCTAGGGTTTTGAGGGTTTGAGGATTCGAACCAGGCTCTTGGAGACGAAAACCTCCCTGAGTGACGACATTCTATAGGTGTGCAATACCACCCAAAGGTGCCATTGTTGGTGGATGTATCCAACATTCACATTTGTGCTTCAACGGAGTTCGGAGATAAGAGTTTGGAGCTGATTTGCTACATCTTTTGATAGTGAATGTTCATGCTGAGTTTTGTTAGAGGCCATAGTGGCAGATCGAAGTGATTAAGGGGTAGATTTCATGAGTTTGGGACTGTTGTTATTGGCAGCTGCTGGCCGTACCATTTAGCCCAGCCGTACTTGTTCATGGGGCAGATTTGAGTCACTTTCAATGCATATAATCCACACACACTTGGTCGCCCATCCTTGTTGACTGGTTTCAGTGCATCACAACAATGTTTCAGCGGCTATTCTTCAGATTTGCAGCTGATATTCCATTCCAGCCATAGCTGTACACCCCTAAGCATGACGTTGGGGTTTTGGGCTTCATTTGTTTTGGTTGCAGCTTCATATTTTGTCATTGTATTGGTTATTGGAGCCTTGTTGTTGTTGATATTCATTGTATAAACAAACTTAATCATTTGGAGGTGATTTGGGGAGATTTTAGCCATACCCAGTTGCTGGTCCGGCTACAACTGATGTATGAAGTTGCAAATCTTGAAATGGGTATGTGATAGTAGTTGTTTATTGGCCATTTTGCTATTTGGGTAGTTGTTAGTTTCTTCATATTCATTGTATATTTTCTGGGTATTCTCTCTGTGCTCTATATTGTATGCTCTGACAAGACATTTGTAGGAAAACTGAAAACCCCTTCTGCATTCTCCTGTCTAGTCTGAAAGATCACATAAAGATAATAAAAATCACATATAAAAAGATCTTAAAAAATTTACAAATAGGTACGGCACATTACATCCTTTGATGAAATTCTGAAGCTCTTGACAATTTATCAATCACAGTGACTTGAATCTAAAACCCTCTTCTTTGTAAACTTCTCTATTTTGATGAAGTTTGATAAATCTTATGAAACACTAAAAATTTGATGAGCTCTTGACGCTATGATATTTGGACATTCTCTCATTCATTTCTCAATTAAATCAACAACTCTATATACTCTCCTTATTCGCATCAAATCTCAACTAATGATCAAAATTTTGTATGCTTTGACTGTATGAAATTCTGTCTTGTAGACTTCACCTTCTCCATCACCTTGATTGATCTAGCTTGAAATAGCAACACCTATATATTTTTTTAATATTTTCAAGCATTGAAAATAGACGTAAGTCTTTTCATGGTTGGCTGATTTGGCAATTTGTCTTTTATGATCAAGTTTTTTTTAATGCATAGGCACGATTCTCCTTGATAGCTAGCTGGTGACTAGGCTAGCTTAATTTGTATGATGCAATTCTTTTTTTTTTTTTTTTCTAGTTGCCAACTTCATACTAAAAAAAATCATTTGTTTTATCTAGTGTTCCATGGAGTTTCACGACGGGGATGGGTTTTGGGGATGGGGGGACAAAGGGTCTAAGTTTGGGGATGGTGGGGGGACGGCCAAGGGGGGGGGGGGTTTGATATACATATGGTACTTGAATAACTAGCTATAAAAAGATGTTTAAGAATAACATTTCAAAATAAACTTTGGAAAATTAGTAAAATAGCAAAATTGCAAATACTAACATTTTAAATACTTGAGTAATATTTCTAAAAGACAAAGTAAATAAAATATTAAAATTTGACAAATGAAATTGTCAAATTTGAGATTTCTATTATATAAAAAATATGACATGTCACATCATAATATCATATCATAAAGATGATTACAATGACTAGCATGATACATTGATATCAAAATAAGACTAATAAGTACAAAATGCAAAAATGTAGTGAAGGGAGGCCTCTAATCATCCCTAAACTCCTCATCACTCAAACTACTGGAATCCTCGTGGTCAAGCTTTGCCAAACTAACACCAACCAACCCTACATACCCTGCATCTGAAGTCGACACTGAAGCTTCCTCATCAATCTGTGCTGGCTCCTCTGGCTCTACATCCCATCGTGCTGTTGGACTCTCTTTGTACACAACTGTTTTGCGGTCAATGAGACACAAAGCACTATGTACAGGCACAAGCTTCTTTGCTCTCCTAGAGGTAAGTCTGTTTCTCTTAAGAGAGTGAGTGGATGAAGCTATATGTAGACTAGATCCTCTCAGCAGTTGAACAATTAGAAACCTGAGATAACAATCAGATGGCTAGAGTGGTAGTCAAAGAACCCGATCCATGGCAAGTCCACCACAAAATTGGGTCCTCCCGCGCCTTAGTTGCCATATCCATCTTGGCTGCATCTGAATAACCCCTAAGAGTGGCAAATTTGGTCCACTCAGTGCGAATCTTGCTGGCATCTAGAACATCATACATCCTTTCATTGCACCTGAAGAACCCTGCCTTCACCTCTGCATCCACGATTGGTCTCACTCTACTAGGCCTAGTCAAGTACCACTTAGGATTTAGTGCATACGCTGCCATGTGCAAGGGAGTGTTGAGCTTCTCCCATCTCCTGTGAATGATTGGCTGAATGTGCTCGCAGTAGAATGCTAATGTGGGGTCCCTCTTGCACAACAATCCTCATCTGATCAAGCATAGAATCGATGCACTCATACACCTCTCCAAGGAACATATCTCCACAGCTTTTTCTCTAATGAAAAGAAGGTGTGCATTAACTCTAGTGATGCTCCCAAACCACTCTACACCACAAAAGTTGCATTTCCACCTCCTTGTGCCACCAAATGTTGCCCCTTGCCTGTTTAGTAATTTTGTTGCAAATTGTTTGAGAGGGGATTTGTGATCAAAAGGACCCTTAGCATACTCTGCCAGTACTGCAGAAGGGCATTCTAAAGTACTTGCTTCACTTGCCAAAGTTGCCATGGAACTAGTTTGGGCTTCAAGCTCAGCCCCATGGTCACTCCCCTTAGCTTCAGGAGCATATTCATGATCAAGATCACTATGAGAATGAACCTCATCCTCACTCATGTCATGAGAGCTCATTGTGACACTGCAATAAACAAATAAATTCTATATGTGCCTAGTTTCAGCCTAGTTTAACAAATTTGAAAATAAAATTTTAAAATTTGATGTTAAATCTTGATGGAAAGATGAAAAAAGAACAATGAGCCTTGAAATGAAAATATGAATATGCATTTGCAGCCATGTTTATGAAATTATGATTAAATTTTTAATCATAATTTCATAGACATGGCTGCAAATGCATATTCATGTGTTCATTTCAATGCCCATTGTAAGATTCAACATCAAACTACATTTTCAAAATGAATCTAAAAACTTAGAGAAAAAACAAAAAAAAAATTGAAAAAACTTCAAAAAATAGTCATAAAAACCTACCTTGTGCTTGAAAAATCTTTCAAAGTTGGTATAGAATGCTTCTCCTCTTCTTCTTTCTCCTTCTCACCCCTCTTGCACTTGCAACACCTCAAACTCACTCTTTCACTCACTCTTCTCACTGGTTTTCCTCTTCTTCACCTAGCTGTTGCAAAACATCAAATGGCATATGTGAGCAAAAAAATGAAGAATGAGAGTGTTTTGTTTAGCTTATAGGCTTTTAGAAGGGTCCTACAAGCCTTTAGGGTTCGGCCCAAGGCTCACATTCCAAGAAAAGTCAAAAAAATTAAAAAGAAAAGTTTTTTTGCACGTCCTAGCATGGGGGACGCCTAGGCGTCTTCAAGACGCTCGAGGGATGGCTAGGAGTCCCCGAGACATCTTGGAGACATCCAGGCGTCCCCGCCATTTCCTCGGAGTCTCCCAAGTCTTGGTCAGCAAGACGACTAGATTTTGGGGGGGGAACGCGTCCCTGTGGAACACTGGTTTTATTTGATTTATCCATGCGATGGGCAGTTTTTATTTTGAACTATTCCTCTGGTTGCTACTTGTCCCTGCTTTTCTCTGATTTCTAAACTTTACCAAAATTGGCCGCAACTTACATGCTGGTTGGGCATGGGAATTATTTGTCTTTTTGGTTCATATTTTTGCTGACTTGGACGTTGCTCTTGTCCCATTCCCAAGTGCTTGACCGCAGCTATGTTGCTGACTGTTTGTCCTTTTCTCCTTGTTGCTTTTCTCTTTGCAGTGACTTCTTTTTTACCACAGTTTAAAAAAAAAAAAAAATAATCTTCATAAAAATGTGCTGAATTTGAATAGTTGCTTGGTGGCAATTTTATATGTTTATTTTGTCTTCTTTTTGTTTGAGCAGACCCCAAGACGCACTTTTTGAAGGCTGATCGTATTTTTTAAAAAATACAATGACTGTTAAAAAGTTGCCTTTGGAAAGGTGCACCTTTTCATGCCTCCCCATAACTTCATTTGAAGCCTACAAGGCACACTAAAAAGTGCGTTATTTATTTTTATATTTAATTTTTAACTTTTTAATTTCAATTTTTCTAAATTTTGTTTTTTGATTTTTAATTTTTAGAAAATGATGACAAGTTTTTTTTGATGATCTAGTTTTCAGTTTGGTCCAAGCCCAGAGAGACCCTAACGGGGGATCTCTTCCCATGGCTTTATCATTGAGACCACTATTAGGGGGTCTTAGACCCCAAGGCATTATCACCTTGTTCAAACCTGCAAGCTCATTGGCCTAGAGAAGACCCACATCATGCGAGCATGACTGCCAACAAAGGCACATATCCTATGTAATGTCCCCGTTTTCCATTCCGCCATCACAAGGGCTAAATTAATTAATTAATTTAATTATTGGATATTCCCTGGCAAAAGCTTTTTTAAAAAGGGGTAATATTAAATAATTAAATTAAAGCATATTTATAAAGTGACTTTATTTTGGTGCTTAGGGAGATATATGGTTTTAAATAATTTAATAAAGTGTTGGGCACCAACTTATGGAGACATAAAATTATTAAAGTGACTTTATATGAATGAATAAATATAAAAGGGTCACTTTGTTAAATAAAGTTTCTTCTAGAAGTTGGGATTAGTTACAAGTTGGCTTCTTTGGAAGATTCATTGGGGCCTTTAAAAGGAGTTGAGTGCAAGGCATTTGAGCAGCCATTATTGAGTTAATATTTCTTATGCATTCTTGCAAGGGCTTGAATCTCAGATTTAGCTAAATCTTTGAGGACGAAAACCTTCAGCAGATTGGAAAAGGGTTGGACGAAAACCTGACTCTTCCTAGGAGTGGATTCGCGACGGAGTTCACATTTGCACATATTGGTTTGCGATCAATTTCGGTGAGTTGAAGTTAATGAAGATTTAATGATTTTTGGAAGCTTGCTACAGTGCCCATACTTGCTACAGTACCCTACTCGCTACAGTACCCACACCTGCTACAGTGCCGCGCTGCAGCACCCGCTGCTACAGTGATCCGTACTACTGCTACAGTGATCCGTACCATCGCTACAGTGATCCGTGCCATTTTGTGTTTAGTTTGGAGGCATTTTGTGGTATATTTGGAAAAGTCATCTTCATTCTCTGATTTTTGTAACAACACTCAGACTTGGTGGCCAATAGTCAGTTTGGAACATCATTCGCCATCGTTGAAGGGTTTTTTTGATATGTCTTCATTTCTGATTTGCAACAGCATCCACTCAAAAAACTAGTCAACTGCATTCTTTGTGAGTTTCATATATTATGTGCAAAGTATTCCTTTAAGTGAAGGATGTGGAGGAGCGCTGAATTGTTGTAGAGGTTCATATTGCTTTTGGGACTGAGTTTGGTTACTTGACATCACAATTGATCACCTACAGACTGGAAGATCTGCATTAGGGCCTATCTGAGATAATTTCATCAGCAAGTATTCTGAAGGCAGCAGAGACTTCATTGAGGACGGATATTGGAATCCTTCTCTTCCCAATAGTTTGAGATCAACAACAGTACTGATCAAGATAGGAAGACTCTAATTCCCTGCATTGTATTTTGCATCCTTTCAATGGGAGACATCAGTGCTTGAGATATCTGAAGGAGAATTGTAATGTCCCCTTCTAGTGAGTCCGAATTTTTCCTTTGACCTTGCACAATTCAACTCATCAAAGAGAACATTAGTAGACAATTCTTCTCGAAAATCACGTATCATTATTTATAAACATAAACCATTTGTTTCATGATCCCTTGGAAGAGATCTACTTGGCCCTTTTGTTAATCAAATCCTCCCTCTTATGAGAGTGAAACCGTTAGGGTGCAATGCCAATGGTATAGCTCGTTCTTCCTTCAAGGGGTACTCTAGACCCAGGCCACTCTAAGACCTTCCTTTGACTCGGGTTCTCTAGACCACTCAAGTCAAAAGACTACCTCTTGCTCCCTAAGGTACCATCTTGAGACAAGGGCTCGAAGGGGTGCTCTAGACCAATGAACCCGTACCTATCCTTGGTTGATTGCCCGCCCCTAATCTTCCCTACTCATAGCGGCGAGTTGATTAACATTATTGCCTTCCCCTATTTTAGGAATTCATGCCTTTTATGTACTTATACTCTTTGTATTCTTTCCTTAGTTCATTATAATGAAAATGCACATAAATATTTCATACTCATTACATAATCTAACTAAACTGATTGCAATGTAAACAATTCATAATTTATAATGATTTCATGCTATCATAGCCAGCTATTGTTACTGTTACACTATGCAATTCATATGTTCATTGTTCACTATTTATCATGACATTTCACATGCTATCTTTATGATCTTATCAACATATACTTCTTATCTATAACTTATAAACTATTCCTTAACACCATATGGGGTCGATAGGGTGTAGCATGCTGTTGTTCATCTTAGGCTATGTTTGTCTCCCATCCCTATTCAAGAACTACTTGGTGTATTCTTGAAGCTAAGGCATCCGTGAGGATTCTTGGTACTCTAGGTAGCCAAGACCAATACATCGCCTATGAATGATAGACTAGACATGTCACCCTTCATTGATCCCATATGTGGTTAATGAATGGTATATAGATTACACAGTTTAGTGAATATTACATATGACTATCTATGAATTATATTGCTCAGAACTGGCTGTAAATAAATGCAGTGTTATACTGAACATTAATACAAGCAAGGGAAACAATGTACTGTCATACCTGTGGTATTATATCAGTTCGATTACTGGAGCATGCAAGAATGGCTGTTTGCTGTTGGAAAGTCTTCTTATAATGCTTGCTGTAATATCTTTGATAACAGATCAGAATTATGCAGAGTATCTACTTTATGTCAATTGATTTGGTTATGGACTTATCTGCTGATTGAAGTTAAGTATTTACACAGAAATATATATTATGCTTTGCTTCTGGTTGACCTTCCAACTGCAGATGTTTTTCATGTGGACCTGGATTGCTGATTAATTTCTTATATCTATTTCCTATTAGCAGAGAGGACTCCCACGATTCTTTGATTGATATGTATAGAGTTTACTGTATTATGCACCTTCCTGAATAATGCTATGCTGAGTTGATCTGATATGGGTATAATATTCTTTATGACTGTTTGTGCAGAGATAAATAAGGATACTTCTTCGATATATATATATTACTGTGTTGCTGGATTATGATATTCTTTGGTCTGACCTAGGAGTATTCTTTTATATCCGTTTCTTATATTCATTTTCAATTCCTCATATATATTCCTTGTGATGCATGCTGCACCTTCATAGATAATCTGTCCTAAACCCAATGCAAATTGCTGCCTTCTAATTTAATTCCCATTGCTGTCCATAGAACATAAATCCCATGTCACCCTTCAGATTTTTAATTTCATTCATAAACAAATCTTTTATACCATGTAGAGCATCAAATATAAATTGCAATTCATTTCCATTGAAGACTTCACTTATTATTGAAGATGAGCCTATATGGTGGGGTCCACAATCCACTTTCAACAATGTTTGAACTTGCAAATGCTGACTGAACTAATTTGTCAGACTTTGTTCCCTATTAGGTAGCAATACCAATATTTCAAAACAAAAATCTGTATAACATTACCAAGCTCCCTCTATATGATAAGATATTACCTTAGTTTCAACGATTACCAATTCCTTAATAATTTATATTAAAATGCAGATCTTCCTTATTCTAAATCTCTTGTACTTCTCTTGTTGATCGATGCCCAAAATTGATGTAGATTGGGCCTTTTAAGGACCACGAAAGGTCTCAATAATACATCGTCACACCTTTCCATCTTTTGTTAATATCATCCTTATATGGATCGGGACTTATTAAAGAGGCCGGATCATTATATTTATTATTACTAATTTAATATATTACAGCAAATTAAATCATATTATTAGATTATAATAATAATATATAATATAAATATAATAATAATATATAATATTTATATTATATTAATAAATATATTTATAATAATATTTAAATTATTATATATATTAATATTTATATAATATATATTATATTCAAATATATTATATAATATTTTCATTAATATTATATTTATATTGATGATAATAACAATGCTATTACATAAATATATTATTTTATAAATATAATAAGTATATTATATAAAATAATATTTATGCATTAAATATTATTATATACATTATCAACATTAGAAGCGACTTCTCTATCTTGTCATGATGTTTAAATCTTTAAACAATACCTCAATATCGGAACATGACAAGAATTGTGGTTTTCAGACTTTATCATCCACAGGGACAGCAGTCGTGGAGTTTAGAAAAGGAATTCAGATCATGATTAGTTATTTCATCATTCAGTTCTGATTATGCTCAGCAGATAGACATTTATGAACAGCTGCATCCAAATTGGTAATTTGATTTCAAAACTGGTTCATGTGTGAAGAATAAGATTCAAGTATGTTCAGTATGGCATAATAATGAAATATAATCTCTTTACATATTCAAATCTTTAATTTGAATACAGCTATTCTATGATATATCTACTGTTATAAGCAGGGAAACACAGGGACGCGTCCCCTGCCCCTCCAGCCCCGTCCCCGTCCCTTGTGGCGTTTCCGGGACGGGGGGATGTCCAGGGACATCCCCTTGCCGTCCCTTGCGAAACCAAAAAACCCGAAACATTCCGGGGACGGGGTGAAAATATTAGGGGACGTCACAGAAGGTTCCGGGACGTTTGGCTGTCCCCGGGACGGGCGGGGACGTCCAAAACGTCCCTCGACCGTCCCGGGGACGGCCAGACGTCCCCGAATAGTTTGCATAAAAAAAAATTAATGCCATTATATGTGAGCATTATATTACTCGGAATTGTCTCACGCCCTAAAAAAACATCATTCAGGTTATTCCTATCGGCGTATTCCTCTACGAACTGCGAACATTCAGGTTATTCCTGTCGGCGTATTCCTATCGGTGCCCTCGAACCTCCTCTGGTTTCCGTTTTCCAGGTAAAAATTTAATACACATCATAGATGAAAAAACGAGTTCAATACATATGAACTTCGAGTGTTAATATGATAATATCACTAGCACTTGCAGTCTTGCACCCATAGGAGGTTCAAGGAATACGCCGATAGGAACAACCGACGAATTTAGAAAAAATTTCGGCGTAATTTTTTTTAGGGCGTTAGACAATTCCGAGCACTATAATGCTCGCATATAAAAACCCAACCATCAACAAAATGCCTTCAAGCTTGGAAAGAACAACAACTGAACTCATATGATATGGAAAGAGCTACAAAATTTCACTAAAAAGAATAGAGGTTCCACGGCTCTTCCTCTGTTTCCCCTCTCTGAAAACTGTTTGGAGATAATTTGAGGGTTTTGTCGAACTAGCCTTTGATTAGGGTTTACCGGAAGTTGCCGGTTTTTTTTTTAGCACTTTAGATATTCGGAACGCTAGGAATATATTTACGTGTTACTGTTTATTGTTTAATGTTTATTAGTTTAGTAGTTTACTCATGACTCATGACTCATGACTCATTAATGATTATAAATTTATAATTTATTATTAATGTTCATTGCAATGTTTATGACTATATATTATCAATTTATCTCTATTTCATATTGATATTTTGAAAAATTCATATATATAATATATTAATATATATATATATATATATTTTGAAAAATTCATATATCGCCGTCCCCAAAAATTGGCCCTCGGACTGCCGTCCTCGAAACGCGTCCCCTGCCGTCCCCGAAACGCCGTACAACATAGGTTATAAGTGACATTATTTTCTATATTAGTCATTGGTCATTTTGTTGTTATTGGCATTAGCATTCCAATTGTTGTTCGAATGCTCATTGAAACATATATGTGAAATAAGACTAAATATGCCCAAGGAATTCATCATAAACTATCCATCAAACAAGTGAACAGGTTATCATATTAAAACTCGGAAGTTTTAGTGATACCAGCATAATAAGGAAGAGTTTGACAGAATGATAACACAATAAGATCGGGCTATTTGAAGAGTTCTAGCAAATATCCTAAAAGGGATATTATAGGGATATTACAGTGATAACCGATAAAAGCTTTTACAATGTACATCAATCCACTTTCCTATGATGTCGATTTGTCGAATCTTTGGATGGACTTCTGTTGATACATCTTTTCAAATGAGTGCTTGCCTTTTCCAAAAAGTGATTAAAAAACTAGATTCAGGTATTTAAAAAAATCAAATGCCCTCCATCTTCAATGTTTACCATGTTTTTGTACTACACTAAACCCAATGCTTGGTCTCATTTGCAAACGTGATGCAAAAGACATGCACATCCTAGTGTCTCAGCATAAAATGAATGCTGGCCGGTCAGTCCTCTTCACTTTCATCCTCAATATATATATCCATGCTCACTCAGCTCTCCACGATATATTTACAAAAACAAAGGTTTTTATCCTGCTTCCAAATTCCTGCTCACTTAGCCATACATTTCTGGTTTCATTTTTGTCGTGGCAAATCCCCAACGTTGAAACTCACTAGCTCAAGCCCAGTGATGAACACACTTATATTGAGAAGGGGTGGTGAAATCGGTATAAGACTATCTTTTACTTATTCAAAATTTAATCAACCACAACAACCACAAACATGCAAGATCTAACAATTAAAAACACAAGAACATAGGATTTATGTGGAAACCCTTTTGGGAGAAAACCACGGCAAAAGATTGTTTATATAAAATTCTTTTACAAACTTTGTAGGCACCAACCTACTGGAGGCACCAATCCTCACTTAATCTTTGTAGGCACCAACCCATTGGAGACACCAATCCCCACTATTGAGCACCAACCCAGCAAGAGACACCAAACTCTTCTTTTAGGAAGCACCAACTTCCAAAACAAGATTCCACCTTCTGAATGTTGCTTCTTCAACGGATGATGATCATAAATTTTCCTTCATAAAAGATCTTGTAGATGAAATGTTCTTCACAAATTTGATGCAATCATATACCTTCCTTTTCAGATCTGCATATATCCCCCTTCTAAAATCCTCATATGTTTTCATCTTTAAATCTGCATGTGTTTCTCCTTCAAATCTGCTTATGTTTTTTTCTTTAAATCTGCATATGTTTCTCCTTCAAATCTGCATATACTTCCTGTAAGTTTGCATTCTTTCTTTCTTTCAAGTTTGCATATATATATATATATATATATATGTATCTGCTGCTATACTTCAGACTTTGCTGGTGTATGACTGATTTATCCTTTTATTCCACACATCTCCTTCACCACATTTCACAAACTCTCTTTATACCTGCCTGGAGAGGAGCGACTCAATTAAAAGGCATGTCTTATCACTATGGAGGTGTCTTTATTTATATAGGCACCCTTTCATATATTTGAGTGCTACCATGAAAGGGGTCCGCCCCTTAAATAATGTATTTATCTAAAATTTGAATCTCCAAAGTGGAGCTTAAAATGGGGTTGGCCCATTATTTTATTTATAATTTTAATTTCAATTTTTGGCGCCATATTCTAGAAGGTCGACCAGCATTAAAAACTTATAATAAATATTTATATTTTTCTCATAGGTTGGCCATATTAAAAACAACTTATATTTATTTTTTCAATGTTCTTCATGGTCGGCCTGCATAAGGAATATATCAAAGCATACAATTTCTTTGATAGTAGCAAACAGATTTCTTCTTTGACATCAATGACAACATTTTTCCAACAATCTCCTCCTTTGTCATTGATGGCAACCTCATATAGAAATAATCTGTGAATATATAATGCTCCCCTTGTCTCTATTGCTCCCCCTTTTTCTACTTCTCCCGCTTTGACATCAATGGCAAAGGAAACCTTGGAGCTGTAAGATAATGCAATGAATAGCTCCCCCTAACAAAGTGCTTCTTCTTAGTGACTAGATGAAAAGGATATCACCCCCAACTTATGTCTGAGATACCTAAAAGTCTCTTTTGGTAGGGGCTTTGTGAAGATTTTTGCAATCTATTCTTGTGTAGCAACATACTCTAACTTGTTGATTTGCCACCTGCTCTCTTAAGAAGTGATATTTAATTGGAATGTGCTTAGTTCTTGAGTGCATAACTAGATTCTTTGAGATATTTATTGCACTTCTGTTATCACAAAATATTGATATTGGATGATTGTATTCTACTTTGATGTCCCTCAATGATTGCCTCATCCATAGAACCTGAGTGCAACAAGATGCTACTGCTATAGAGAAACTGAAACCTGTTTCTTACTCAACCAAGATACAAGACTGTTACCTAGAATGAATGCACCTCCACTTGTACTCTTTATGTCATCAATGCTACCATCCCAATTTGCATCTGTGTATGCTGCTAAGGTGAAATTTTCACCTCTTGGATACCACAAGCCTAAATCCAAAGTACCCTTTAGCTATTTAAATATCCTTTTAATTGCCTGCACATGAGTTTCTTTAGGAGATGCCTGAAACCGTGCCACCATACCTACTGCTTGCATAATATCAGGTCTTGAAGCTGTCACATATAATAAACTCCCAATCATTGACTTGTAGAGAGTTTGATTGGCCACAGGGGATTCATCATCCTTGCTCAATTTGCATCATGTAACCATGGGTGTACTCATAGGTTTGCAATCCTCCATCCTGAATTTCTTCAACATCTCTTTGATATACTTGGTTTGTGAGATGAATATCCCTTTATTTGATTGCGAAATTTGTAAGCCAAGGAAGAAAGACAACTCACCAAGCATGGACATCTCAAACTCCTTCAGCATGTTCATGGCAAACTCTTGACACATTTTATCACTACTACCTCCAAAAATAATATCATCCACATAAACTACAACAATTAATTGATCATCACCTTTAGTTTTAATGTAGAGATTGGTATCAACAATACCTCTTTTGAAACCTTGTTGTAGGTAATTGTCCAATTTCGAGTACCAAGCCTTGGGGGCTTGCTTCAACCCATAAAGTGCCTTATTTAGCTTGCGTACATAATCCTCATTTTCTAATAGGATGAACCCTTCTGACTGTTCAAAATACACTTCTTCTAAGTTTCCATTCAGGAAGGTTGACTTGACATCCATCTAATAGACTTTGAAGTTTTTAAAACAAGCAAATGCCAAAAACATTCTTATAGCCTCTAATCGTGCAACAGGGGCAAATGTTTTTTCAAAATCAATTCCTTCTACTTGAGCATACCCTTTGCATACTAGCCTTGCTATATTTCTTACAACTTGGCCATCCTCATTTAGTTTGTTTCTGAACACCCACTTAGTGCCAATTACAATTTTGTCCTTTGGTCTTGGGACAAGTTCCCAAGTTTCGTTTTTCTCAATTTGGTTTAATTCTTCTTCCATGGTACTCACCCAGTGCTTGTCTTCACTTGCTTCTGTAAAGTTCTTAGGTTCTAATTTAGAAAGCAAGGATAGATTTGCATGTTCTAATGTATTGGCCAATTGCTTCTTGTATGGATTTCAGTGTCTTTGTCACCAAGAATGAGATCTTCTAGATGATTCTTTTGACAAGCTTGGATGGAGTCTTTGTGTCCTGTTCACTTATCCCATTTTCAACTTCTACTTCCTCTTCTTGGTAATCAATTTCATTTGCTTTTTCCTTTTGATGGTTTACTCATCCACCCTTACATTTGCACTTTCAACAATTTTGTGCAATCTCTTATTGTAACATTTGTAGGCTTTGCTCTTTTAAGAGTACCCGAGGAATATTCCTTCATTAGATCTAGAGTCAAATTTTTCTAAATCTTCATCTTCTCTTCTTATATAGCATTTGCTCCCAAAAACTTTGAAGTACTTCACTGTTGCAAGCCTAGACTTCCATAGTTCATACGGTGTTTTACTATTATTGACTTTGATTTGCCCTCGGTTCAGAATATAGACTGCTGTAAGAACCGCTTCCCTCCAAAATGTGTCTGATAGATTTGACTCATTCAGCATAGTTCTTGCCATTTCTTGGACAGTTCTATTCTTTCTTTCCACAACTCCATTTTGCTGTGGAGTCCTTGCAGCTGAAAACTGTCTCCTTATCCCATGATGTTAACAAAATTCTTCAAATTCGTTTGAAGTGAACTCACCTCCTCTATCCGATCTTAGGCACTTGATTTTTAGGCTAGTTTCATTTTCAACTAAGGCCTTGAATGCCTTGAATTTCTCAAATGCTTCAGACTTTTCTTTTAGAAAGGTAACCCATGTTATCCTTTAATAATTATCAATCAGCAGCATAAAATAGCTTTCACCTTGCAAGCTCTTTGTTCTTGTTGGCCCACAAAGGTTTGCATGTACAAGTTCCAAGGGTTTTGACGTTGAATACTCCTTCGATTTGAAACTTGCCCTTGTTTGCTTTCCATGTTGGCACTGCTTACAAATAGTATTTGAAGGCATTGCAATCTTTGGTATATCTCTTATGGTCTGCTTGGTACTAATTTTTACAAGATTGTCAAAGTTTATATGCCCCATCTTTCTATGCCATAACTAGCTCTCATCTTCTTGTCCCATATATCATTTCTCACCTTTAATTTCACTAAGAGTATAAAGATTATTGGCTATTCTACTTGCATCTGCAATCAATTTCCTTGCCTTCCTAATTTTACATCCTTCAGCATGAAATGTGAGGGTGTGTCCTTGGTAACACATTTGACTCACTTATGAGATTATGCTTCAACCCTTCAACTTATAAAACATTCTGAGTTTTTGTTTTTCCATTATCCAGGCTAAGAGTAGCTTTTCCTGTTATCTTCGCGTAGCATTGTCCCCAAATTTCACTATCCCTCTGTGATATTCCCACTAAGGCCGATCATGCCTAATTATTGAATCATTTCCAAGACTAAAGTAATGGAGTCACAAATCGAGCAGCACTCAATGTTTTATGTTATGTACCTACATTATGGGAATAATATATATTATTGAGATGTCGATCCTATGAAGACAAAATAAATATAAAACAAACTAATGAGTTTGTTAGCAAAGTTGACGTCCTTTACATGGGACGCAATTATGAAAGGGCGCGATTCTGACTAGCACCATACAAAGTATAAAAGGAGGATCGAAAGAAGTTTGAAAGGCATCGATCAGGAATCATAAAACAAACACCAAGCATAGCTGCACCCAGCGATCAAAGCATTATCTCATCACTCATCGAATAACACCAACACTTGGAATCATTAAATCATCAATCGTCATACATCAAACAATACTCCAGCCGTAGGCGTCATTAAGCATTGAACATCAATATTTGGGAATATCAGATATCATTGAGAAGCATTACAAGCGAATCAGATCGCACAAGGTTCATCGATCCTCTAGTAGTCAGCGATCTTCGTACATCAAATATCCAACAAACAAACCAGTCAAGAGAAATATATATACAGTTCTGAGATATAATTTGTCAAAGGTAAAAAAGGAGAGACATTACAATACTGAGTTCCAATCTGTTTTAAAATATCAGCAATCAATTAAAGGTATGCAAATTCCATTCAATACCTCCTTAATACATTACATTGTTAATGACTAATTCAATGCTAGTAAATAGTATGAAACTTATTGGCTTACATAGTCCTGGTTATGTTCATAAGTAAGTTCGAATCTGAATATAGAGTAAACATCTGTATATTATACTAGAATATGCATGGTAAAGGATTATTAACCAAATGTTATGGAAACATTAAAAGAATAAATATATATGAAATTATATGATTACAAAGATAAATAGAAGAATTCTAAGGCATAAGGATGGGAGTGTAGGATGATGGCTCATCATGAGTGCTTGGTATAAGGCCTTAGGCTAACCACCTAAGGAGAAGGCTTTAGGGTCACACCTAAAGAATAAAGAAGGCCTTAGGCTAACCACCTAAGGATAAGGCCTTAGGCTAACCACCTAAGGAAAAAAGGCCTTAGGGTAAAACCTAAGGAGAAGGCCTTGGGGTCAAACCCAAGGATACATGAAGGTCTTTGGCTAAGATGAGGATTATTCCCACTTAAGACAAAGGAATTGAATATCAAGCCCATGATGACCACTCATACCTAACTCCACATCCTTATGAGAGAAAGATGACATGATTATTATGTTGAATATGATCTTAATGTGCATAAATGCATGATTTTAACACTAATGGAAAATAGAAGAATATGAATGTGATGAGATGATTAAGATATGAAAATGAATTATGTACTAATGTTCTCTTGTTGCAAGTTGATATTGTGTGCAAGGTTGCGGAAAAAAATGGACTTGTTAGAAGGGGACATTACACCCTCCATTCATTTTCTTTAAGGTGTGGAATTTGCTCTTGTCTCCAGTTATGTGGCTTGAGCAACCACTGTCAATATACCATTGGTCTCCCTCGTTTTGAGCATGTAGGGCAGTTTGCACAAGCATGGATCTCTCATTTTCTTCCTCCTGCTTTTCTTTCCATATTTTTGTATTTTCCTCCTTTTGCTTAGCCATAGTATCCTTCTCGTTCTGTTTGTGAGGTTCCACAAAAGCACTTCTACAAAAATGTGCCGTGTGCCCAAAGTTGTTGCACTTATAGCATATAACATTGTAGTCTACTAGAGGGGCAAAAGAGTTCTAGTTCTTATTTGTGAACCCATAAGGTTTTCTATTCTTATTCCAACCAAAATTTCTTGCATGAGTCCTACACTCTACTGCTTTATGACCAAATTGATTACACAAAAAACAATAACCAAAGAAAGAGTGTTAACTTTTGGAGGAGTGCCTGTTTTCTGTGGAACTTGACTCTCTTTCTTCTTGCTGCTTCCACTTTTGATGGGACTTTTGAGAGCATTAGCATAACTCTTTGGTTTTTCCTCATTTGTCTCCTTTGGTGGCTCTTTGGAATCTTTTTTGTTGGCCATTTGATTTTCCTTATATCCAAGACCAGTCTTAATGAGTGGTGACGTTTGGCATTTGATAATGTCATCTAAGATTTTAGTACTTTTCTCAAACTTGATGCTTTTGTTCAACATGTAGTTGTTTTCTCTAGTTCCTTTCTCGAGGAAACAATTTCGGATTCTAACCTCTCACAATCTTCTTCTTTTGCCTTTAATTGAATTCTTACCTCTTCCTCAATTCGTTTTGCCTCTTCAATTTGAATTTTCAGATTGATGATCATTTTCTCTGACTCCTCAAGACCTTGTGACATTTTTGCCTTAGATTCACAATCCTCTTGAAGCTGTAATTTTGGCTTCAAATTCTTCTTTTTAAGTTTCTTGATTTCATTTAGGGCACAAATAAGTTCCTCTTCCAAATCTACTTCCCCATCCATTTCATCATTCTCTTCCCCTTCTGTCTCCTTGTCTTCCTTTTCTTCACTTTCCAGGATATCATCTTTTGTTTCTATTGCCATGAATAGAATCTCTTCTCTATCGTTGGCATAGGAACTCTCTTCGGATGAACTACTTTCCTCCTTGGAATAGAAGCTTTTTTTATTTTTGTAAAAATTCTTCTTTTTGCCTTGTTTGTGACCGTTTTTATGTTGATAATATTACCTTTCTTTAAGTTATGCTCTTCTTCTTCGTCACTATTTTCCTTTTCAACATATGGGCATTTGGCAGCAAAATGTCCTACCTTTCCACAATTAAAGCATTTGAAAGGCAACTTACCTTTATACTCGTCAGATCCTTTCTTCAGCTTCCTCACAAAGTGAGCTTCTTCTTCGTCTGATTCATTATCAGAACTATTGCTTGGCTCGGGCTCTTTATTTTTCATCTTCTTTTCGCTTTGATGATTTCTCCTTTTCGGTTCTCATTTCATATGCTGTAAGGATGCCATGCAATTCATCCATAGTTAATTTTTCTAGATCCTTCATTTCTTCTATGGCAGAAACTTTGGCATCGAATTTTAAGGGTAGAGACCTTAATACCTATTGCACAATAATCGAGTCTTCTACTTCTTCACCAAGACCCCTTATGGTATTGACAATCTCATTCATGTGAAGCAGATAGGCGGCAATGTTTTTTTCATCCTTCATCTTTAGACTTTCAAATTGTCTCCTATGGGTTTGAAGCTTGGCCTTCTTAACTTTGTCATCTCCTTCATAAATATTCTAAAGTTTACCCCAGATGTCCTTCGCTGATTTGCAATGCATCACCTTAACAAACTCTAATTCCTTTTAATCACACAAGATTGCATTCATGGCTTTCACATTGTTCTCATTGGCCTTCTATCTAGCTTGATCTGTTGGTGGGGATGATGGAGCAATATAACCACTTACTACCGATTTCCAAATATCGAAGCCAAGAGCCATTAAGTAAGTGTGCATTCTTATGCTCCAAAAAGCATAGTTGGTTCCATCGAACAATGGAGCCCTGTTGGAGGAGAATCCTTCTTGGCAGGGCATGTGTGCTCTTGAGATCTTCCTTCTAGCGGTTAAACTATGCTTTGAAGGAACCCACTCTGATACCAATTGATGAGCACACGCTTATACTGAGAAGGGGAGGGGTGAATCAGTATAAGACTATCTTTTACTTTTTCAAAATTTAATCAACCACAATAACCACAAACATACAAGATCTAACAATTAAGAACACAAGAAGAACGTGGAAACCCTTTTGGGAGAAAACCATGGCAAAAGATTGCTTATATATTCTCTTACAAACTTTGTAGGCACCAATCCCCACTTAATTTTTGTAGGCACCAACCCAGCAAGAGACACCAATCTCTTTTTTTGGAGAGCACCAACTTCCAAAACAAGGTTCCACCTTCTGAATGTTGCTTCTTCAACGGATGATGATCAATAAATTTGCCTTCATAAAAGATCTTCTTGTAGATGAAATGCTCTTCACAAATTTGATGCAATCATATTCCTTTCTTTTTAGATCTGCATATACTTCTTTAAGTCTGCATTCTTTCTTTCTTTCAAGTCTGCATATATATATATCTGCTGTTATACTTAAGACTTCTACTGGTGTATGACTGATTTATCCCTTTATTCCACACGCCTCCTTCACAACACTTCACAAACTCTCTTTATACCTGCTTGGAGAGGAGCGACTCAATTAAAAGGCATGTCTTATCACTATGGAGGTGTCTTTATTTATATAAGCACCTCTTCATATATTGGAGCACTACCATGAAAGGGGTCAGCCCTTAAATAATATATTTTTTAAAATTTTGAATCTCCAAAGTGGCGCTTAAAATGGGATCGGCCCATTATTTCATTTATAATTTTAATTTCAATTTTTGGCGCCATATTCTAAAAGGTCGCCCAGCATTAGGAACTTATAATAAATATTTATATCTTTCTCATAGGTCGGCCATATTAAAAACAACTTATATTTATTTCTTCAATGTTCTTCATGGTCGGCCTGCATAAGGAATATATCAATGCATACAATTTCTTTGATAGCAGCAAACGGATTTCTTCTTTGACATCAATAACATTTTTCCAACAGCCAAAGTAGTCACATGTGGAAGAAGTAAATAGAGCAAAAATACATACGACCATTGTTAACAGTTTTACAAGACTCAGACTTGGCTTAGACTTGACAAGCTGATTTTTGACCCGGACTCAGACTTGGCGCTCAGACTCGGCCAAGACTTGGCAAAGACTCGGCAAATTGAAAAAACAATGAAATATAGAGATTTTAAAGGATTTAAAACTTGTTTCATGCACCCTTTAATAAATAAACTTTAAAGACACAACAAACTAATCAAATAGAAGGTACTTTGATCACATACACAAGTATACATGGATCACAGGAGTATAAAACCGGATTTTAGTTGAAGGAAACAACATTTTTAGGTATATAAATATTGTCAAGTGCTTTAGGTGCACAAAACTCATGGATTATGATATTGATCGTATCAAAAACAAAAATCACAATAGGGAGTCTGTAATGTCCCCTTCTAGCAAGCCAAAATTTTTCTCGACCTTGCACACAATTTCAACTTGTAAAAGAGAACATTAGTATTCAATTCCTCCTTTCTATATCAATAAACCATAAACTATATGCTCTCTTATTATCATAGATCTATTATGTAAGTCTCATGTTACTATGGAAGAGATATACATGGGCCTATTGTTAATCAAATCCTCCACCTTATAAGAGTGAACTCGTTAGGGTGCAACGTCATACCAACTGTCATAGGTCCTTCCTTTCTTGACTCTGAGGGGTGCCCTAGACCGACTCGAGTCATAGGCCATACTAAGGCCTATCTTAACTTTCTCCTTTGATTCGGGGTACCCTAGACCACTCGAATCAAAGGCCTAACCACTTGTCTCATAAGGTACCCTAGACCATCTTGAGACAAGGGCCTTTTTCTTGGTTCGGAGGGGTACCCTAGACCACTCGAACCATACCTATCCTTTGGTCAATTGCCAACCCTAGCCTTTATTTCCTCTTCATGGTGTTGGGTCGATTAACACTAAGGCCTTTTATCTATCCCTTGGGTAATCATGCTTTTTACAAATCCATTTCATATTCATAACTCTGAACTTATAACCTTCTTGTACTCATTATCTTATTTAAACAAGAATCATGCATTTATGTAGGACATCTATTAGTCTCATATTTATTTGAGTTCATAAGACCTCTGCCTTTATATCTCATTTATAATGGACCATCTTTTCTTACTTATATGCAGTTCCAAGACTAATCTTAGATTGTTATTTTCATACATAAACATATATATATTAGATCCTCTTAATAATCTTATCCTTTATTTTTACCAATTATAGATTGAACAAATTACATATAAATACTTACTTACCTGTTGTAGCTTTACTTCAGATTTCTTACCTATTGCTGTCGTCTTCTTTCTATTTTCCAATGTTTTTTTTGCTCGATGGAATGACTAATATAATTTTTATTGTATTGCTGTTGTTGTTTATATATTATATAATATATATTTTCACACCCTTTTCCCATCATACCCCTTATGCCCTTTTATATATTTCCAAGGGTTTTTTACCAAAGATCGTGGCTTTTAGTGATTTTGTTGCATATTAATAAACTCGTCTTATAATGGTTGTAATTATAATCGCCACATACATATTTTATTTATATTTGATTGCCGATCATTGACTTTATCTTGTGGGAACTACTTCTCTTACTTTGTATTAGTTTATATACTTATCGTATAGGATAATAATAATATTATTTATATTTATATTAACAATATTGATATTTATATCAATATTTATGTTATTTATATTTATTCCCATATATAATATAATAATATTATATTTTATTAATATTTATATTTATTATTTATATTATATATAATTTAATAATATATAAATTATTAATATTTATATTTATCATTGTCATTTATGACTCTTGTCAATTAAAATAGATATATTATATTTTAATTATAGAAAGAATATTAATATAGTAATATTATTTAATATTATTTATTAAATAATACATATTATTAATATATTTTAAATAAATATATTATTTATTATATTAGTTTATATAAGGCTAATTTATTATTTAAATAAACAATTCAATTATAAATCATTAGTATAGGGACATGATAGAGTCATGAACTATGGTAGAAAGGAGCTTGTATTGCTCAGCCCAACATTGCTATCTCTATGTGGAGTCATGTGTTTGTATCTTAGACAAGTCTGCAAATGCTGCTACAGCCATAGGAGCATTACTTAAGATAGGGATTGACTTAGCAAACCAGAAGTATACATGTAATTCAATTACTTGAGATTTAATTGGGAAAAAGTCAAGAAAATAAAAAATGTTGCTTTTCCATCTAGCATGGCCCAAAATGATTTTTTTATTTTTTGCTTTTTAAAACTAGAGTGGGGTTTCGGGGGCAGCGTGCCCAGCAGGGTGAAGGGGCAGCATCCCTAATAGGGGCATGTCATTCTTAATAATTTTGTTGCTTTTAACTGTCTTTCAAAAGTCCTCTAAACCCTTCAAAAAATGCTTGACTTCCACACTTTTACGTTTATCCATTTTCTGTTTTTTATTCTTTTTTCCCCCTAATTTTCATTGACTTCATTGAGTCTTCCCAGCAGGACTCACTGGGTACCCGGGTCACGAGTCCTTGAGACCTGTTTTGACCTACTCGCCGAGTCTTGGTGAGTCTTGTAACTATGGTTTTAATGACGATTTTTAATGATTTTCAAGGTTGTTTTAGATTTTGCATATTTTGATTTTTTGAATAAAATTCAGTGAATATGGCAACTTAGGTTAAAACCCCTGGACAATCAAAATGGAAAAACGCTTGCACTGAACTTTGATGAAACTTGAAAACAATAAAAACACCCTAGGATATCACTTTCAAAAACCTAGGTGGCTGCAAAAAACATGTAATTATCTCTTTTCAATACTGCTGAAAAACTTCCTTGAAACCCTAAGGTTTTGTCTTCAAACTGGTCTGCACAAATAAAACCCTAGGCAGCTGGCAAAGTATGTTTGAAACAGCAAACCCCAGCACCAAAACCCTATCAAAAGTCTTTAGAATCTGCACATGAACATCAGAATTTGAAAAAGTAGCCACAAACTCTAGAAGGTGCCTTGGAAGAGTCTGCAAAACACCAAATGATAAAAATCAGGTATGGTGCCTTCCTGCAATGAAGAAAATAGCTGAAACTGAAGTGTTGCCCTTGAAAATTGATGAAAACCTTTGCAACCTACAAACTTAGAACCCAAAATCTGCCCTTCAATGTTGCTCCACAATGGAATGTAAAGCAATGATCAAGCTCTGTCAATATATACTATATAGAGAAAGGCACCCTGATTTTAGTGTTTTATTGCTGCTTTTATATTGTTTTTTCTTTGTTTTAGTTTTCTTCACAGGTTGGTGCATTTTGGAAGGTATCCTCCATTTAGGACTTGGCATAAACAACTTTGGAGCACTCTTCTTATATCTCTGCCATTTAAAGACTCTTACCAAGGCACGCTTTTCCATGATGTTTGACACTTAAATTATGGTTACTTCCTGCTGGGCGTGCTTTAGGATAGTGTTTGCCACTTAAAAGATGCCATATCCTCATTAGGTGAACTTTTCCTTAGTTTATGGCTTATGCAACTTAAAAGTCAAAAGTGGGCTAAATGAGTCTAGGTGCATTCTAGACCAAAGTTACAAGACTCGCCCAGACTTGGTGAGTCGCGAGCTGGGCGACTATAGGCGAGTCTAGGAGACTCGGTAGTCAAGTACTCGCCAGACTCGCTGAGTCTAGGTGAGTCCCGGCTGCTAGACTCAACCATGGCTGTAGAGTTGCAGTTCGAGTCTTGAGGCAACTATGCAGTGCTTCAGGTTGTGAGCGCAATTGGAGTATGTTTGAACACATACACTCTAAGAAGCGCAATAGTTTGTCAGTGTAGAGGTTTAATGATCTAGCTTATGTTTATTACAACCTTCGCCTTCGCCACAAATAGATTTTGGGTAGTGACTTATCACCAATCTCACTAGAGGAGGTTGATCCACAATTAGAGTGGATCACTGAGGCTGAGGATCCTGTCTTTGGTGATGAGGACCTTGATTGGGTTGACCAGGTGGATAGAGAGGTAGAGACAGTAGCCATGGTAGAGGAGGCTAGAGCATGAGGAGACACCTTGGATGTTGGCGTGAGTGTCACTGAGACACAAGCAGATATCATGGCTGCATCATCATCCGAGACCTATCTTAGACGCCCACGTAGGACTTGCCGTAATATTGGGCTGAGTGATGCAGGCCCCTCCAAGCCATAGACTTATAGTTTTTGTTTTGATATTTTTTTAAAACTTTTGGTGCCATGGATTCATATTCCATGAGTTTTGTATACATTTGACAATATTTATATATCTAAATGTGTTATTTCCTTCAGCTAAAATTTGCATTTATACTTATGTGATCGATGTATACTTGTGTATGTGATCAAAGTAGCTTCTATTTGATGAGTTTATTGTGTTTTTAAGGTTTATTTATTAAAGGGTGCATGAAACAAGTTTTAAATCCTTAAAAATCTTTGAATTTCATGGGTCCGAGTGGCGAGACCGAGTTCGGGTCAAAAATCAGCATGCCGAGTCTTGGGCGACCCTGAGTCTTGTAACATGTAATAACCCACCCTTAATTTTTTCTGTGGTTTAGTTGATCCTGTTGCATTTATGTGTTTGTGTTTGCATATGGGTTTTTCTGTTGCAGTAGCATACACTTGAAATAGAACATTTAAAATATACCCACATGCTTATTTATGTGGGGAATGCATAATACACTAATAATGAACAATACCCATATGAAAAATAAGCAATAACATCAAAATGCCAACATAACCATTAGCTGATTTAAATAGTTGCAGGTCTGATATTGAAATAGCAGCAATATGGGAATTACAAAACACTTTGAAAACCACAAACCCTAGTGGTTCTCCACCAATGAAAAGAGGTACATCATATAAAAATCCCTAGGCACTTCAAGAAGGTATTAAGAAGCCTAACACTTAGGCATTTGGCTTAGGAAATAACATACTTTCTCCCTTGTGCTGGTACAGCTGGTGTGGGTGAGGTACAACAGCAATATCAATGCAAAATCCCTCCTCAAACTGATCCAAAAATGACTGTTTATACCTACAGTGCTGATGACAATCCCTACGCCAAGTAGGAAAAGAGAAATCCATTTTAAATTCCAACAAATTGCCCGAAAATGGTACGGCCAGGTCTGCAAATTGGTATGGCCTGTATGGGGTCCAAACCCTCAATAAAATTTCACCAAAAACTATAGTTCCGAAACTTGCCAGGACTCGGCGAGTCCTGAGCCGAGTCACCCTAGACAAGTCCTGGGGACTTGGAGTCGAACTCGGCCATTAAGTATATAATTAGGCAGAAGTATGTTGGGGCATTTCAATCTCTTAAAAAATCAGGAACACGGTGACAGTATATTTCAAAATACATTTAAGTATAAGTTTTCTTATACTTTAAATATTTTGAAATTACTGTCAGGATGTTTGAGATAGGTTCCAGATCCATGGGATTTAACATGCAGATTCTAGATTTTGGAGGATCCATCAAATTTCAGACTTAACCAAATTTTCAGGGTTTCAGGGTTTCAGACTTAGGCAAATTCAGGGTTTCAGTTGCGCACAAAAAGAGTAGAGGACAAATCACTAGATCCTATTGATTTGGATGAGATAGATCCTATTGATTTGTTGAGTTTTTGCTGAGTTTTCTCTGAGTTTTTTTTGACTTGTCAATTTTGGGCTTGGCGAGTCGAGTTTTCCAACTATGGAATGGAGAATCTAGGGGTTACATCCTTCTTTGCATCAAGAAAAAATTCTCTGTTTCACTACTGAGTTACATCCTTTTGGAATCTGAATCTAGAGTGTGGAAGCAATTAGTTGAATTGGCAGGTAAAAGTCTGTATTGTGCTAATTGCAAATTGAGAAATCATTTGAGAAAAGATTGTCTATACAAGCCTCCTCAAAAAATGTGGAAATGGATCAAGAAAGCTACCTGTAATCCTAATGATGACAAACGAAAAAATCTTCAGGATGAAAATTTAACTTTGGTTTTGGTGGGAGCCTCTTCCAAATAGTGTCCTCCCAAAGATAGTGATCGATGTATACTTGTGTATGTGATCAAATTAGCTTCTATTTGATGATGTTATTGTGTCTTTAAGGTTTATTTAATAAAGGGTGCATGAAACAAGTTTTAAATCCTTAAAAATCTCTAAATTTCTTGGATTTTTAACTTTGCCGAGTTTGCGCCGAGTCTGGGCGCTGAGTCACCCTTGCCGAGTCCGAGTCTCGGAACTATGCCAAAAACAATGCTAACACCTGCAATAATCTCTCAGCGATGTCTCCACTAATATCATGCCAAAAACAAAAGATTTGCACTGTATAAATCCTCCACAACAAGTCCGCAAACTGAAAATTGAAGCACACGTGTGATCTCTGAAATAAGACCACCAGCAATACCTAGAAAGATCTTTTACTTCCGCAGGTATTCAACTTCCTGAAGGTTTTCATCTCCACAAGTCGCAAGTTTTCAAACCCTTGGCTTAGCCAACATAAGTTCATTCAAAATGAAAATGTCGTGAATGAAAAATAAAGAGAACTCTCCCATATTTATTTGCCTTCACTTTTCCAATGCCCAACTTGGAATAATAAAAACTTTAATATTTTCACTTACCATGGGCGCCTAACATTATATTATTTTATGACTTTATTTCTTTTGAAATATTTCCATTTATTATAGTCATTTAACTATATCACTAAGTTAAATATTTAATTTAACTTAGGAAATGTCACGCCATTAAAAAATAATTCAAACGAACTCCAAATGTAGATTTCGTAGCACCAACAAGAAGGCCAAATAAAAACGAGTGAAGTCCAAGAATATCGCACCGACTTGCACCAAGTTCGGGGACCCTGCTAAAAATAGTAAGTTTGAACCACATGGCCTGAAATCACTCCAGAAAGAGTCAGAAGTGACATCCCGCCAAAAGGAGCTCAAATCAAACCTTCGAATATGCTGACTGAACCTCGAGATAAACAAACCCAACATGGGTTCCTTAACCATCCACATTAGTCTACGAGAATCTGAGTAGTAGACTAACCCCAAAACTAAAGCTGCTTAGGAAAGGGACATTACAGTCTGCCCTTCCCAAATTTGCTTGCCCACAAGCAATTTCAACTCTGGATGTTGCAAGATCTGCTCATTCTCCCATGTAGCATCCTCTACCGGCAAATTCTTCCACTTAATCAAGTACTCCCTAATGACCCTCTTCCGCAAGGTACACTCTCTAGTGTCAATGATGGCCTCTAGAATAAGAATCAACTTAACCTCCTCATCCAAAGGGAGTAACTCGGTGGAAGGTATCACGTTATGTCCCAGCGCCTTCTTGAGGCGAGACATGTGGAAAACATTGTGTACTCTGCTTCCCGCCAGTAATTCTAACTCATAAGCCATTTCCCCTATTCTCCTGGACACTCCGAAAGGGCCATAATATCGTGGATTAAGCTTTTCTGCACCACTCTTCTTGAGAGTGGACTGTCTATAAGGTTGCAGCATCAAATAGACCATGTCACCCACCTCAAAAGAACGCTCAACCCTGTGCTGGTCTGCATATTGCTTTTGCTAGTTCTATGTAATGTCCCCTTTTTAGCGTGATCCTATTTTATGATGGTTTAGCCTATCACTGGCCCTCGTAGGCTAACTCAGATGGTTAGAGGGTCCCTTTTGGCAGAGATCAGTGTGTTTTCTCCATCAGAGCTCAGTATGGGTTTAGGTTTGGCATTTGTTGGACTCAGTTCTACACACTTACTATTTATAGTAAGTCATCTTTCCTGAGTTTCTATTTATAGTAGGGTATCTGGTCATGTGGTGATTTCAGTGTTGTTCCCCAGTTTCAGCTGGTGATAAGATTGTTTAGAGGTCTCTGGTCCTGTATTGGACGCTCTTGCTATTTTTAGCCGACTGAGGTTGATAGAGATGGACCCCTGCTATTTTTGGTAAGATGGTTGGATGCATAGAGGGTGTCATGGTGAAACCCCAGGTTCAGACAGGACTGAGAAATGATGTCTAATTATGGAGATAAGTGATTTTTAATTATTATTAAAGGTAATCTTTAATAATAATTAATTATTATTATAAGGTGGGGGTCATATAATGATATTAAAGTCATGGATTAAAGTGCTAAGTGAAGTTATATTATAAAGTTTTTGAAGTCATTTTATATTCAATGGGGCCATGACCCATCATTAAAATCAGTTAAAGTACATTTAAATTTCATGGATTGGAGCACCCATTTATGAGACTTATAATAAAGTTTTTATTAAAAACCTAAAGTGGATTTGAAAGTGGATTTAAAAGCTATTAAGGAGATTGAGGTTATAAAAGGACTCAAAAAGCAAATCAACCTCATTATTATTGAATGATCATTTGACCTTGCTTTGGAGGATTTCTTGAAGTCTGTGCATGAGACCAAGGGTTTCAGCAGATTGTCTTCATATCAGCATTGGATAACGAAAACTCTTCATTGTTTGTGCAATCTTGAGGCTGTGAAAGATCAGCTGAATCATTGCCTGAGGAGAGCTTCATTCTGGAGTTCTATTTGTGCTTAAAGGTGAAAGATATCATTAATGGTTTGAAGATTAATGAAGAATAATTAATTGTAGACCTGTAGCTTCATTCTTGGCAGCCATTTATATCAGATTTCAAGCTTTTATTGCTGCTGTTGCATTCATATCAGCCCTGTACTTTTCATAACAGCAAACTGAGTATGTAAAAAATTTTCATATTTTGCCAATACGATTTTCTGGGTATTTGTGATTTAAATATTAGAGTATATTTTCTCAACTGGGTCTTTGTTATTTTATCAGAACATTGAATATTTTAGAAGATATTAAAATTTGGAAATTTCAGCAGTTTATGCATATTTCGTATTTTCTATTATTGGCAAAATATATCCATGCACGTGTGCTAGTAAATGCAAAAAACATAAAACTCAGAAAAAGCAATCAGAAAAAGCAGAAAAAGCATAACAGATTTAAGACAGAAAATTTGTTTGGCTATATTCCACCTGGGTGGGATATTACATTCTACGCCTTCTGGATGTTTTCCTTCAAAGACTTAATTATATCTTGGCTTTCCTGAAGTAAGTCTTTGGCCTTAGGCACTCTACTGTCCCCAAACAACAAATCTAGAAAGTTAGGAGCCTCATATCTGTAGAAAGCCATGAAAGGTGACATCTGAATAGACATATGGTAAGTAGTATTGTGGCAGTATTCGCCCAAGTGCAACCATTTAACCTATGCCTTCTGCTGCCCTGCAATGGAGGTATCCTTCCACCCACTTGCTAACAATCTCTGATTGCCCATCCGTCTGTGGGTGATAGCTGGTGTTGGGAGTAAGTTCAGTCCCACTCAATCTAAAGAGCTCCTGCCAAAAATGACTCAGGAACTTGTTGTCCTTGTCATTAACTATGCTCCACGACAATCCATGCAACTTGAACACCTCTCTAAAGAACAAATCAGCAACCTACGCTGTTGTATATGTGGTTCAAATCGCAAAGAAGTGAGCAAAATTAGTTAGCCTGTCAACCACAACATAGATACAGCCCCTGCCTTGGGCCTTGGGCAAGCCCGTGATAAAGTCCATAGAAATGCACTCCCATTTCTAATTAGGAATGGGTAGGGGTTGTAGTAAACCAGCTGGAAATGAGTGCTCATGTTTATTCTACTGACAAGTAGGACACTCCCTTACATACTTCAAAACCTCTGTTTTGAGACCTTTCCATGTAAACCGCTCCCGAATCTGCCTATATGTTTTGAAATCTTCTGGGTGGCTAGCTGTAGGAACATCATGAAAAGCTCTCAGAACTCTCTTCTTCATTGCTGATCCTGGTACCAAAAGTGTCCTCCCCTTGTAAATGATAAGATCATTTACAATTGTATACCTATCATCATGAATAGTACCATCGATAATACCTGTAGCCCACTTGTCCTTTGCATACTTTACTGAAATCCACTCTCTCCAATCAGTTGTAATCTTTCCCAAAGAACACAAGTGAGGTCTTTGCGAAAGTGCACCAGCAACAATATTTTTCTTCCCTTTGACATAAACTATGTCAAAGTCATAGGCTTGCAGTTTGCCAACCCACTTCGGCTGCCTATCATTGAGGCTGTTATGATCCATCTTCACTGCAAATTTGCCTTCCACCAAGTACTACCTGAATTTTGCTAAAGCATGCATTATAGCTAGCATCTCCTTGTCATATATGCTATAACCTCTCTTTGCACCCCTCAGTTGCCTGCTCTCAAAAGCAATCGGATGCTTGTCCTGCATTAACACTACACCTATGCCTTCTCCCGAGGCATCACACTCAAGCTCAAAAGGCTTAGTGAAATCCGGTATAGCCAATATCGGGCAAGAACTTATCACCTGTTTGAACCTGTCAAAACACTATTGTGCCTCATCGGTCCATACAAATGCTCCCTTCGTCAAATCTGTAAGTGAAGCAACACTCTGTGAGAAACTTTTGATGAAGTGGTGGTAGAAACCACAAAGGCTGAAGAGTCCCTTAAGCTACGAGAGATTCGTGGGTGGGGGCCAATCAACAATAGCCCGAATGTTATCTGGATCCACTCTAACTCCCTCAGCATTGATAATGTGACCCAGATATAGCAATTATGTCATGCCAAATTCACATTTCGACTCTTTGGCATATAATGATTCCCTCTCTAGAATACTCAATACCTCCTCGATGTGTTGGAGGTGCTCCTCCCAAGTCTTACTGAATATCAAAATATCACCAAAAAATATGAGGACAAACTTCCTCAACTGATCCAGGAAAACCCTGTTCATACAGGATTGAAATGTCGCTAGGGCATTGGTTAAGCCGAAAGGCATAACCAGGAACTTGAAATGCCCATAAATTATAATGACAACGGAAAGCAGCCTTCTCCACATCCTCCTCTCTGACCCGAATCTGATGGTACCTGGATCTCAAATCAATTTTGGAGAAGTAGCATGCTCCATGTAGCTCATCAATGAGCTCGTCAATGTGTGGGATGGGACACCTGTTCTTGATGGTCTTTTTGTTTAGGGCCCTTTAGTTGATGCACATTCTCAACGTCCCATCCTTCTTAACTAAAACAATTGCAGAGGCAAAGGGGCTCTTGCTAGGTCTGATATGCCCCATCTCGAGAAGTTCTTTGATAGTCTTCTCTATTTCATCTTTCAGCGTCTTTGGGTGTCTGTAGGGAGTGATGATGACCGGCTTGGCTCCCTCCTCCAGCTCAATCACATGCTCAATGCCTCTATCAGGAGGCTTCCTTGGTGGTATGCTATTGAAAACCTTACTATGCTTGGTTATCAGTTTCTATATATCTGGGTGGTAGCTTTGTTTCGGCTGCTCTGTAACTGTAGACATAATAACACACTCGGCTGCCCACTCTCCCTGATCATGTCTGAGTAACCTCTCCATTCTCCTAAGAGATACCACTCAAAGACCACCATTTGACATTCCCTTGAGTACATGTTTCCTTCCATCCACCTCAAACTTCATCTCCATGGTACGTGTAATGTCTCGATATTTTCCAATTAAAGATTGGAAAGACTCCATCATGATATATATCCATGACAATAAAATAAGCACCAATTGACAAAGGAGGATTAAGCAAGGATCAATCTCATACGAGTATGAATAACACCAAGGCATAAGGTAATCATAAGTGAAAGACCAGTATAAAATAATATGTATTGATAAGACGAGAGCTGATCATGGAAGGAATCGAAATTCCTTAAGGAAGACAAGATGAATCTCATAAGGACTGATCATAAGAAACAAGATGAGTGCTGACTTGGCATATAGGACAAAGAGGGAATAAAACAAAATACAAAACAAATCATTTGTCAAGGATCGCCGATTATGAGGAGAAGCGACTCCTAAGGGATCACGACCCTTTGGGAAATATAAAAGCATGGTTGAGCATCGAGGATCAATCATCATCGATCACATCACTTACTCAAATCTGAGTATCGAATCTCATTCACACAATCAATCAACCTTGAATCTGCATTGTAACACACAGGAATCTATACCACATCAGTGCACCATGATTGTTATAGCGCCAAACAAGTAAGCTTTTATAATTCGGTTCAGGAATACGAAGGAGTCTAAATAGCCGCCATTGATTAACTGTTATACACAGCCTGCCAAATCTGCGGATTCCACCAGGTATGAAAGTTTGTCTTTATCATTATTACTTCTGCTGATTGATGAGATCAATAAGATCATTGCATATGCAGTAAAATTGAATAATGGACTGACACTATCAAATGAGTAATGTAGGAAGTTAATTTGCTGATATAGATCGAATTAGAATAAACTTATGAGAATCGTAATTGTGATAAATGCAATATAGATAGTTAGAGGCACATTAGATATTCCTAAATTAAAATAAGTGTTATCGTTATTGTGATAAGTGATCATGTAGAAATAATATTGAAAGGTAAATAGAACTAATATACTTTGCATATGACAGTCATGAAAATATGCTTACATTATGATTGAATTGGATAATGACTTCATTAGAATGTGATATTACATATGAATCATTAATCTTACAAATATCTCAAATCTGAATATGTGATGGATTAGTATGAGTTTATTATATATAGAAGGATCAATATATAAATGGAATGTATTCTCTATGATAGATATGACTATCATGTAAATAACATATGATATAAGAAAGCTGATTAGAATGATGAAAAGCATATAATGCCAATGAATGGCAATTGGCAAATATGATTGCTAACTCACAACTCATGACATGTTCGAAAATGGATGTTCAAGCCTCATCCTTAATCATCTTATCAACTTATGAGTATGGGGTTAAGTTAAGGATGTAAATTGGACCTAGGTGACCCTCAAGTGGATGAAGAACACTGGGTGTGTGTGAAGTCCCTTGAGCCAAGAGACGAAGAACTCTGGGTGTGAGTGAAGCTCTTGGACCTATGGTATTATGAGCTCATAATAAATGTGCCCGACGGTAGGTGACTCTCAATGGGATGAAGAATGCCGGGTGTTGCATGAAGTCCTATTGAGCCACATGGTGAAGGACCCCGGGTGTTGGGAGAAGCCTTTGGGCCGTGTGGGATGGTTAATGCCTTAACAATCCATGCTCAAGTAGAAGACAAGGTTGATTAATGATAGGGCTAACTAAGAACTCTCTCTAGATAATGCATGGGACTTGTGAATGAAAGACTATAAATATGAAATGACTACGTTCATTTATGTTAAGATGAAATCATTGTGATTAAGATCATAAGGTTATAATGCTTAAGTGTAAAGATGGAAAGTATATGAAATTGAAATTTGATTATTAACTTGTAAGTTGAAATTGTGCAAGGTTAAGAAAATTTTTGGCTTGCTAGAAGGGGACATTACAAGTGGTATCAGAGCTATCGACCTGCCATCCTGTGAGAAAATTTGATGCAAACCTACTCAAGAAGGTACAACACATGCAACAACAACAACCAAATGGAGAACCTTATGAACGAGGAATTGAGAGCATTCATAGCGGAACAAAACAAGACCAACCAAGCTCTCCGTCAAGCACTACAAAATATGGGGAATACTATTGAAAGTTTGAAATCTCAAGTGAATAATAGAAGAGAGGTAGGATCAAATCATTGCGAGAATAGCCATTCTTTATCCATACCAAGAGTGCCTATTCCTTCCTTCCTTCCTAATGAAGAGGTTTCAAGTACGGAAGAAGTTATGGAAGATATAGCCATAGCATATGCAAATTTGAATCCGGAGGTAAGGAGAGTAGTGTCTTTTAAGGATTTCAGCAACTCAAAAAGGAATGAAGTTGCCAGAAGGGAGAGAAGACCCATGAACAAGGACCTTAAACACAAGGCAAACAAGGTACATCTACCCAATTTTGATGGGACAAACAAGATTTCAGCACATGCATGGCTAGAGAAGCTTAATGACTACTTCCATTTAAGTCCTATGACTGAGAAAGATGCAATGCAATTCGCCATCCTACACTTGGAAGGGCTGGCCTATGAATGGTGGCACCACGGGAAGCACACCCTAGGCCATGAGAAGATAACCTCCTACGAAGAGTTTTCACGTAAATTCATTAAAAGATTTGATAGGAGGCACCCACAGGAAGATTTTAAAGAACTCACACATTTAAGGCAGCATGGAACGGTGGAAGATTACATCCATGAATTCAAGAAGCTATCCGTTAAAGTATTTGGAGTCGAGGAAGATCGACTCACATACTTGTTTGTGGAGGGTCTCGATGAATCTCTAAGGAACTTTGTAAGTGCCTTCAAACCTACAAACTTAGAAGATGCCATAGACACGGCATTGAGACTAGAAAAGGATAAGAGATCAAGACCTCTCTACATAAGAAAGAGAGTTTCCCCTAAGACTCCACTTCAAAAGGTAAATCTGTTATAAGAGAAGATGGACACGAGAAGCCATATCTTTCTTTCAATGACCGTGAAGAGCTAAGAAAAAAGGGCCTTTGTTTTGATTGCAAGAGAGAATGGAAGAAAGAACACATTTGTGAACAAGACAAAAAGGTGTCTTAAATGCAAAGAAGTATGGAAACCAGGGCATGGATGTGAAAAAAGAGCTCAAGCACACAATATAGAAGTCACATCCAACAAAGAAATTCAGGAAGAAAATGAAGTAACTTCAAATAAAAGAAGGAAAGAGAATTGATTCTAGACCCAAGTATGCTTGTTTACATGTAAGAAAAGAAATGGGGAATACAGAATCATTCCTGAATATCTGGAAGAAGTTGAAATTGCTTGAGGACAAGCAATCTCAAGAGGGGAGGCCTGTCATGTCTCGATATTTTCCAATTAAAGATTGGAAAGATTCCATCATGATATATATCCATGACAATATATTAAGAACCAATTGACAAAGGAGGATTAAGCAAGGATCGATTTCATACGAGTATGAATAACACCAAGGCATAAGGTAATCATAAGTGAAAGACCAATATAAAATAATATGTATTGATGAGACTAGAGCCGATCATGGAAGGAATCGAAATTCCTTAAGGAAGACAAGACGAATCTCATAAGGACTGATCATAAGAAATAAGATGAGCGCTGACTTGGCATATAGGACAAAGAGGGTATAAAACAAAATACAAAACAAATCATTTGTTAAGGATCGCCGATTATGAGGAGAAGCGACTCCTAAGGGATCACGACCCTTCGGGAAATATAAAAGCATGGTTGAGCATCGAGGATCAATCATCATCGATCACATCACTTACTCAAATCTGAGTATCGAATCTCATTCACACAATCAATCAACCTTGAATCTGCATTGTAACACACAGGAATCTATACCACATCGGTGCACCATAATTGTTATAGCGCCAAACAAGTAAGCTTTTATAATTTTGTTTAGGAATATGGAGTCTAAATAGCCGCCATTGATTAACTGTCATACACAGCATGCCAAATTTGTGGATTCCACCAGGTACGAAAGTTTGTCTTTATCATTATTACTTCTGCTGATCGATGAGATCAATAAGATCATTGCATATGCATTAAAATTGAATAATGGACTGACATTATCAAATGAGTAACGTAGGAAGTTAATTTGCTGATACAGATCGAATTAGAATAAACTTATGAGAATCGTAATTGTGATAAATGCAATATAGATAGTTAGAGGCACATTAGATATTCCTAAATTAAAATAAGTGTTATTGTTATTGTGATAAGTGATCATGTAGAAATAATATTGAAAGGTAAATAGAACTAGCATACTTTGCATATGACAGTCATGAAAATATGCTTATGTTATGATTGAATTGGATAATGAATTCATTAGAATGTGATATTACATAGTAATCATTAATCTTACAAATATCTCAAATCTGAATATGTGATGGATTAGTATGAGTTTATTATATATAGAAAGATCAATATATAAATGGAATGTATTCTCTATGATAGATATGAGTATCACGTAAATAACATATGATATAAGAAAGCTGATTAGAATGATGAAAAGCATATAATGCCAATGAATGGCAATCAGCAAATATGATTGATAACTCACAACTCATGACATGTTCAAAAAGGGATGTTCAAGCCTCATCCTTAATCATCTTATCAACTTATGAGTATGGGGTTAAGTTAAGGATGTAAATTGGACCTAGGTGACCCTCAAGTGGATGAAGAACACCAGGTGTGTGTGAAGTCCCTTGAGCCAAGAGACGAAGAACTCCGGGTGTGAGTGAAGCTCTTGGACCTATGGTATTATGAGCTCATAATAAATGTGCCCGATGGTAGGTGACTCTCAATGGGATGAAGAATGCCGGGTGTTGCGTGAAGTCCCATTGACCCAAATGGTGAAGGACCCTGGGTGTTGGGAGAAGCCTTTGGGCCTCCGTGTGGGATGGTTAACGCCTTAACAAACCATGCTCAAGTGGAAGACAAGGTTGATTAATGATAGGGCTAACCAAGAACTCTCTCTAGATAATGCATGGGACTTGTGAATGAAAGAATATAAATATGAAATGACTGTTTATTTATGTTAAGATGAAAATGGGGTTAAGGATGTAAATTGGACCTAGGTGACCCTCAAGTGGATGAAGAACACCAGGTGTGTGTGAAGTCCCTTGAGCCAAGAGACGAAGAACTCCGGGTGTGAGTGAAGCTCTTGGACCTATGGTATTATGAGCTCATAATAAATGTGCCCGACGGTAGGTGACTCTCAATGGGAAGGACCCCAGGTGTTGCGTGAAGTCCCATTGACCCAAATGGTGAAGGACCCCGGGTGTTGGGAGAAGCCTTTGGGCCTCCGTGTGGGATGGTTAACGCCTTAACAAACCATGCTCAAGTGGAAGACAAGGTTGATTAATGATAGGGCTAACCAAGAACTCTCTCTAGATAATGCATGGGACTTGTGAATGAAAGAATATAAATATGAAATGACTATGTTTATTTATGTTAAGATGAAATCATTGTGATTAAAATCATAAGGTTATAAGCCTTAAGTGTAAAGATGGAAAGTATATGAAATTGAAATTTGATTAACTCTAATTATGATATGAAAAGGGAAAAATGAATACTAATGTTCTCTCTTGTAAGTTGAAATTGTGCAAGGTTAAGAAATTTTTTGGCTTGCTAGAAGGGGACATTACAGAACGTAAGTTGAGGTAGAACTCTCCAATTGCATGAAGCCACTTCATGACAAGGACCACATGCAATCTCCCATGCTCACCACATAGTACTCAGCCTGAAACTCATAGTCACTTAATAGTTAAGTTAGGGATTCGCCTTTTGCAAGTTATAACAAATTCATCTGCCACCCTGACCTTGAATCCCTCAAACTTCTCTATCTTGAGTCCTCTCCTTGCCTCTAGACCCTCATTGATGAAGTTATGTGTAGCCTGTGTCAAGAAGTGTGGTCACTCTCTGCCCTTCCAAGACTCCCCGAATCCTAAAAGAACCCTCTTTCTGAATGGCAGAAAAGTGGGTTGTGGGTCTATCATCATCCTGCTCACCCTGGGACTCATTTGATGAGTTATCTGCTTCATTATCCTCCGAATCAGTGTGCTGATCTGATTTTTCTGAAGCTGTTTCTTTTGCTGAAAAGTATTCAATCTGATTTAGCTTGCCCTTCATAGGGCACTTATGGTTAGGGTCCCATGGGCCCTTGCATTTGAAGCATGATTTCCTCCTCCTTAGGTCATTAATGGTGTCATCATCAAGTTTTATGGCTGGTTGCTTATGCTGATCTAAATCTCGGGAATGGTATTTCTTATCTATCTTGAGGGGAAATGATTTAGATTGGGATTTATTCTTCAGGGTAGCAAGCTCCATACTTCATGCTTTCCTCATAGTTTTCTGTAAGGTGGGTGGATCAAAAGCCTTAACCCATCCTCTAAGTGGCTCCATTAGTCCTTCACTGAAAAGGACTAACAAGTCTCCTCTCTGAAATGCTAGGAACCATAATTGAAAGTCCTTGAAACTTTGAAATGTAAGACTCCAGTGATCCATATTGCTTCAACTGTGCAAGCTCTCTAAAATGTAATTCAAGATCCTTATTATCAAATCTTTCTATGAGCTTGTTTGTAAATTCATCATATTTGGTGATCAAGTTATGACCCAAAGTAACCAAACCATGATACCACCACTCATGGGCTGCTCCATCTAAATGTATGGTGGCAAAGTTAATTGCTTCATCCTTTGGCATAGGTTTTAAGGGTCAAATAGTTATCTAGCTTCTGAACCCAAGCTCTAGCTAAAATCTTGCCACTTCCATCAAAATGTTCTAAAGAAACCTTGCTCAAGGCATGCTGATAATCTCTCTGCGTATGCGGTGCTCGGTGATCCGTCCTACCACCCATACATGCTCTTTGTCCATTCTAGTTCATAAACTGCTCCAATGACAACATCTCCCTAATTTCTGGTGGAAGAGTCATGTAGTCCGCATGATGCAACCTGACCTCCTCTGCCATGGGTATCTGTACCTCATGTCCTGAACAACAGTGGCCTCCTCTTTGTGTGGAAAGATAGGCTGTAGAGGCCTGGGAACTGATCCTGGGACTGTCCTAGTGCTGTGACCACTACCTTGACCATCATGTTGATGGTTATTAACATTAGAACTGCTTGCCTCGCCATTGTTTGTTGTGTGTGTTTGTGTTGGAGTATTCTGATTCATCTTTGCTAGAAGTTGAGACATCATATCTAACATAATATCAAACTTCCTATCCATTTTCAAGTTTGGGCTCTCTGGTTGTTCTAGTCTTTTATATTTGTTCATCAGATCACCTGTAATACTGTCACTATCACTAGATGAGTTTCTGTGCATACCCAAAACACTTGAAATAGTTTCACCTTTTGGAACTTGTGGGGGCTGCCACTGATTGGTTTCCCTAGTATAAACTTGTTTCCACTCACTCATGAACAATGTTCAACACAGGCTGACAGGAAAACCAGCTTTGATACCACTGTAATAACCCACCCTTAATTTTTTCCTGTGGTTTAGTTGATCTTGTTGCGTTTATGTGTTTGTGTTTGCATATGGGTTTTTCCGTTGCAATAGCATACACTCGAAATAGAACATTTAAAAGATACTTAGATGCTTATTTATGTGGGAAATGCATAATACAATAATAATGAACAATACCCATATGAAAAATAAGCAATAACATCAAAATGCCAACATACCCATTAGCTGATTTAAACAGTTGCAGGTCTGATATGGAAATAGCAGCAATCTAGGAATTACAAAACACTTTCAAAACCACAAACCCTAGTGGTTCTCCACCAATGAAAAGAGGTACAACATATAAGAATCCCTAGGCGCTTCAAGAAGGTATTAAGAAGTCCAAGACTTTGGCGTTTGGCTTAGGAAATAACAGACTTTCTCCCTTGTGCTGGTACATCTGGTGTGAGTGAGGTACAACAGCAATATCAATGCAAAATCCCTTATCAAACTGATCCCAAAATGACTGTTTATACCTGCAGTGCTGATGACAATCCCTACGCTAAGCAGGAAGAGAGAAATCCACTTTAAACTCCAACAAACTACCCCAAAATGGTACGACCAGGTCTGCAAATTGGTACGGCCTGTATAGGGTCCAAACCCTCAACAAAATTTCACCAAAAACAGTGCTAACACCTGCAATATTCTCTCAGCCATGTCTTCAACAATATCATGCCAAAAAACAGAAGATTTGCACTGTATAAATCCTCTGCGACACGTCTGCAAACTGAAAATTGAAGCACAAATGTGATATCTGAAATAAGACCACCAACAATACCCTAGAAAGATCTTTCACTTCCGCAGGTATTCAACTTCGTGAAGGTTTTCGTTTCCACAAGTTTTAGGTTTTCAAACCCTTGGCTCAGCCAACATAAGTTCTTCTTTGAAAATGAAAAAGTTGTGAATGAAAAATAAAGAGAACTCTCCCATATTTGTTTGCCTTCACTTTTCCAACAGCCAACTTGGAATAATAAAAACTTTAATATTTTCACTTACCACGGGCACCTGACATTATATTATTTTATGACTATTTCTTTTGAAATATTTCCATTTATTATAAAGTCATTTAACTATATCATTAAGTTAAATATTTAATTTAATTTAGGAAATGTTGCGCCATTAAAAATAATTCAAACGAACTCCAAATGTGGATTTCGTAGCACCGACAAGAAGGCCAAATAAAAATGAGTGAAGTCCAAGAATATCGTACCGACTCGCACCAAGTCCGGGAACCCTGCTAAAAATAGTAAGTTCGAACCACATGGCTCGATATCACTCTAGAAAGAGTCAGAAGTGATATCCCACCAAAAGGAGCTCAAATCAAACCTCCGAATATGCTGACTGGACCTCGAGATAAACAAACCCAACATGAGTTCCCTAACCATCCACGTTAGTCTACGAGAACCCGAGTAGTAGACTAACCCCAAAACTGAAGCTGCTTAGGAAGGGGACATTACATAACACTGCTCTAGACTATATTTGTCACTTGACCTCATTGCTCCAAGGTGTTCTTCAACACGACTTTTGCCACTTACAGATGCCACTTTCCTTGTTTGGCACACTTTATCACCTTCTTAACCACTTAGATTTGGCAAATTCCTAGAGGTGCACTTCTTGAGTATTATTGTCACTTTCAACGTGGCAAGACCTGTTCAAGTGCACTCTTGGGCTGTTTATGCCACCTAGACTTGGGGTTGAAATGCCCTAAGCATACTTTTCCTATATTATTGCCACCCTCAACATAACAAGACCTGCTTTGGAGCACTTCTTGTTTGTTATTGCCATCCTTTTGACACTTAGGAGAATCCATTGTTTCCTGCGTTCAGACATCCTATTCAAGATTTTGATAGACTTCCAGCTAAACACAATAAAATGACCTCCAAAAGATGAATTTCATAGGGGTGCAACACATGTATAGGAATATACAAGTTAACTTGTACGTGTACTGTGTTTGGCCTCCAAACGACTTCTAGATTGATGAAGACAAATGGGTTTGAACACACTGTGAAAGTGAGCAAAGTGATGAATCATCCCGATTTTTTCCCTTGCGTAGTGTTGCTTTATGTCATCTCTTTATTTTTGTGAAAGCATTCTCTATCATTTGCTATAACATTGATGAAGTTGGTATATTTGGCATTGATTTGTCTGCTATATGCTAGGGTTGTGGAAATTGACTAGGAAGGTATGATTTAGTGTCACCAATTTTGGGACCAAGATTTTTATAGTCAAACCTCTTGTCAGTGGGATCAAAAAAATGGAGAGAAGGATTTAGATGAGAAATATACTCAGATATGGCTAATCTGTGGCCAAAGGTGATCTGAGGGACGACACACTAAATGGATTTAATTTGTTACATGTGGAAACAATTAATAAATGAAAGAGTGCAACAACAAAAATACTCAGATTGTCAAATCAAAGAGAATGCAAGAAAAAAACAAGAAGCTAGAAGAACTGCAACACAATATCATATTGTGCAAGTTCTGTACAACGATTGAGTATTTGGATGAATCAACCAAAAGCAGACTAACTAGTCATCTATCATTCTATTTGATGAATGGACGTGGGAAGGAGATGAAGAGATGGCTTAGCAGTTACAAGAAATGCATTACACTGGTTCATATTATCTGTTCTGTTTGTTTTTGCAAATACTATTGAATAAGTTTTTTGAATAGGTTTGGCACTGTCAGAGTGTGTGGTATCAGATATGCTGAATGAGGACTTCCAGGTATGACTACATTTACTTTGAATGATGCTGAAGCTGGCACTGAGGACAGCAGGGGACACAAACCACTGCTGTGATACAATGAAGTGATCAAATTTATAGATCCTCCTAGATCAATGTCGTGGACCAACACCCTTTACTCCTTAACAAATCTATCTCCTCTAATTCCAGCTTTCAAAAGAAATGGTTAGGCTACAAAGAGAGATTTTGTCTAATATCAAAGGGAAAATTCTGGTCAAAGAAGTGAAAACTTTCTGATTCCTATCCTCTACAAGGTGACTGGATTTGACGCCCAAGTTATGAGTATTCTCAGGATCATACAATGCTCTATCTAGGTGAGTACAGGCTGATGAGCTATGATGGTATGGCAAAGATATGGAGCATACTTAGTCAAAGTTCAAGACAAACATCTATTGGAACGTGAGATAGAGGATAGCAAAAAAGAGATACAGGGACAAAGTGCAAAATCCAAAATGATGGTTGAAGTTCAATGCCCTTGCTTCACTAGCTACTCCTAACACATTTCTTATGAAAATATGAAAATTTAATGAAGTGTGAATTCTGTAGTCTGTCTTGATGTTCGCTTTGCTTGTAGATTAAAGAGAATAGGCATCATTTGTTCCTCTTTATGTCCTTTTACTTCCTTAATCAGAGCTTTATGGAAGTCTCTTTCAAAGGCTTTGTTTCTGTTACAGATATAAAAAATGAGAAGCCCCCCTTTTCATTGCAAGTTCTCTGAATGATCAAGGAACTTAGTCCATCAATTGACAGGTGTGACTGTGGTTGGAAAGGAATAGATGAATATTTTGAGGAATTTCAACTCCTGACTTGTCAATTCGGGTTTTCAGTGTTCCTCTGCCCTTTTTGTTAAGATAGAGTCATCCTTTGTACATGAAAGTAAAATTTTAGGCAAATTTGTTCCCTACTTTACCATAACAAGCACAAGGGTTAACTGGGAAGAAGACACAGTTTACATATTCTCTTCTACATTATGTACAACTTAGAAATCGATGTGAAGGAAAATGATAGACATGTCTTTCTCTATTTGATTTCAAGGCATTTATCACGTGTTCTAGTTTTTAAATAGAAGTCTAGAAGAAAAACTAAAGTTGAAGAACTAAAGAATGAAGATATCATAAAGAGTTATTCATAGGGCCCAATTAATGCCACGAAGTCAACTTGGAAGAAAACACACATTGTCCATATCCATATCATGCTTATACATTCTATACAACTTGGATATGTTGTAAAAAATGAAAATAGCAAATAAAAATATTGCAAGGCAATGAAGCTTCCTTAAATGAAATGATATTTAATAGCACGTGTGGGTAAACTTTAAAAGCATAGTGTGGAATTGTACCAAATTATCTACATTCTATTTGATATCTATAACAAATGCAAGACATCTTTGATCTGTTTCATTTGGTTTGTAGAATCCGTTGCATCAAGAGAAAAATCAAAGGATCTGTCAGTACTTTTATAACGAGCTTGAGGAGGCCTTGAAAAATTATAAGGCAATTGTGATGCTGGGGGACTCCATGGGTGCTTCTGCAGCACTCACATTTTCTTCTTTGGCGACATCAGTGATTGCATTTTGTCCTCAGGTTTGTGTTGTACTTAGTCAGTTTATGTTGTTTATTTAATTGGCTATCAACTTTGTGTTTTCAGTTACAGATTTACATTTTCATATTGTTAAGATTTTCCAATCTTATTACCTATTTTTTTGTGTGAATGTAGACCAATTTTTTTGTAAAACATGTTTGGTAACAGTACTTTGTGAAACGATCAGCACAGTGTACTTTTATTGCCTATGTGCTCATCTAAGGACACGTATGCCATTGTTAGCTTGGTAAGTGCAATTTGACATATCAAACTTGAGATAGTAAGCATTAGAGCATGCAATAAACACCTCCTGAAGCTGACTTGATCACACATCTATTCCCTTGGAGATAGATTTTCCATATATCAAAGATATAACTTGCCCAAGGTACAAAATTATGGAGGGGTGACAAAAGCTTTGGACTGCCACCCAATGTGCATTATTTTCATGAATTGAGGTAAATACTGACTATTGTGGCAGTGTCTAGTTACAACTTGAGAACATAAAATACTGTACTTGAACCAAAGGTTTTTATAAAAAGAGGAAAATATTCGAGGGTTTCATGCAAAGCAAATTCTTAGTTCAAGAAACACCAAGTCCATAGAATGCCATCTTAGGCTTAAACATATCTTCACCTAGATTGCAAATCTTTTTCATAACTTTATTAAGGACATAGATTGAACGAGCCAATTTTGTCTTTGGCATGTGTTCCTAATGGCACTGTCCTTTGTTATATGCATAGTTGAGAAAACCACCAATAACTGGCAGGACCAGTGAGTACTTGTGGGTTAGACAGGGTCCATGAGTAACTCGCAGAAAATTTCACCCACAAGTTATCAGTGAGAACACACCCAAAAACTTGTAACTCATCAATAACTTGCTAGTTTGAGTCAAAAACTCGGCTAACATTGAAATAAAACAGTCCATCCAAAAAAAAGGTCATTTTCATAATTTTTTAAATCAGTTTTTTTGAGCATTCGTATTGGAGTATCACCCATTTTTGTTGTTGTGCAAGGATTTCCTAGTTGCTGTGCAAGAGATCCTAGTTACTGCACAAGGGCTTTCAGTGGCTGTGTAAGAGACTGCTTTGCCATGTAAATTGAATGTCTTTGCTGTGCAAGTATCTTTCTTGCTGCATAAGGTATTTTTTGGTTGTGCAAGCAGTCCCCTTGTCACACTTGGCACCCCTTGGCTGCACAACTTTTTTCCTTTGTTGTGCAAAACAAACATTCTCCACATTCTCCGGGATATTATTTTGAAAATCAAGAGTGTGTTGTGAGTAAAGATTTCCTTTAGTGTGTTTATAGCAATATTATTGGACTCTCCTAGACTTGGCAAGTCTCGAGGCAAGGGGCACCAGATGAGTCCTTGGGAGAGTCCTCGCTGATTTTGCCAGCATCGCTAGAACCGCCGAGTCCCAAGGGTGAGACTCGACTGCGGCAGGCAAGGTGAAAATAAGAAAAAGTGAAAGGAAAAAAACAAAAACACTCAAAATAAAAACACTTAAAATGGTCTCCTACACCCTAAAAGCAAGTTTATTTCATTTCCAAGCTAAAGGAGAAAGAAAAAAAGAGTTCTAAGCCAAAACTATATTGCATTGAAGGAAAAACCATCAGACAGAATGAGCAAAAATTGATGGTTGAATCGGTCGAAAAACCAGCAAGGCCACTAGGAGGTCATTGCAGCCAGGAAAAATCCATTAAGGGCATAATTTAAGTTTAAAAATTAAAACTTTTCCCTTTTTCAACGTTATTATTAAATATTGAAGCTTAAAGTTGGACGATGAGATTGATTTTTTCTTCTTCTCATTTAAGATGCATGGTGGGAAAGGTTTGGTGCTAAGGTGCCAAATCTTTCGAGGGTTGCAATTCGTGTCTTGAGCCAACCATGAAGTGCTTCAGGATGTGAGCACAATTGGATTATGTTTGAGCACTTACACTCCAAAAAGTGCAATAGATTCCCAGTGCAAAGGTTGAATGATTTTGTTTATGTTAATTACAACCTTTGTCTTTGCCACAAACAAATTTTGGGCACTGATTTATCTCCCATCACACTAAAGGAGGTTGACTCAATCAGATTGGATCACTGAGGCTGAGGATCTCGTCTTTAACGATGAGGACCTTGCATGGGTTGACCAGGTGGATCGAGAGGTAGAGGCAATAGCCATGGCAGAGGAGGATAGAGCATGAGTAGACACCTAGGATGTTGGTGTCATTGAGACACAGGAAGATATCATGGCTACATCATCATGCAAGACCTATCTTAGACACCCATGCAGGACTTGCCATGATGTTGGGTCGAGTGATGCAGGCTCCTTTGAGCCATAGATTTATAGTTTTTGTTTTGAACTTTTGATGCCATGGATTTCATAATCCATGAGCTTTGTATACATTTGACAATATTTATATCATAGTTTAAAAACTCAGACTCGACAATTACTTGGCGGACCAGAAAATTTTAAAAACGCGGGACTCGACAAAAACTCGGGGAATAACTTGGCTAAGTTATCGAATATAAAAAAATACATTAATTTTTTAAAATATACTTTAGAAACATGCATATTACAGAATTTATGGACCATATTATTGATTTCCTTGAATACAGTTCATCTAAGTTGCCTAGAATGGGCTCGGGTTTGGGATTTGGGTATGTTGGTAAGCCAAAAAAATTTCCCTGGTACGGGTACTATATATGATGAAGGGGGTAAATCACAAAATACACAATAGAATTGCATACAAAAATTAGAATATTCTTTTATTGATTTGGACAACTCATTACATTACAGAAGCTCAAATACAATTAGAGGATGAATTCTTCACAAGCTGCAACACATTACAACTTCCTATTTCAAGACTCTGGAATCTTCTGCCTTCTATAACCCCAAATCAGCTAGGGTTTCTGTTTTCCCACCTTTTCTTGACTCTACACTTTCTCCCTTACCTCTACTACTACCAAGGGTTCCCAAAAATGGTTATTAGTAGCCTTTTTGGTGGCCTCCAACCAAATTTTGAATTTTGCATCTCCCTCCAAAAATAAGTCAACTTCCGGGAGCCATAACTTTTGATCCGGGTGTTCAATTGACAAACCGTTTGAAGCGTTGGAAATCTCACGAAGTGCTCTACGCGCTAAGAACTCGCTCTACCGATTCTGCCCATTTTCAGGCCCGTACGGGGCCGTTTAGTGCCTCAAACTTGAATTTGAATAATTTTCAGGCGTTTTTCGGGAAACAAAAACTTTAATATCTTTCAGCTCACAAATGTTCTTTGCGTGATTCCTTTGCCAAAGGTCTTATTTTTTATTTACGAAGCTTCCTATAAATTTTTGCTTCAATCCGTGCCCAAATGCAAATTTTTCAAAAATAGCAGTTTGCTATTTTCAGCAGTTTGGAAAAACTGAAGGTTCTACATCATTATTCAAGCGATTATGGAACTAGAAACACTAATTTTGAAAAGAAATAAAAACATCAATAAATTTGAATAATCTTTTTTTTGGGTGATGCAAGATTGCCCTTATACCACTGGATGCTCCTGCATTAGACACCCAAGGTAATTTTGAGAAGTGACCTTATCACATCTTAGGTGTTTGAAGAAAACCCCAAACGGTCAACTTCTACCTTAGATAATTAAGAAGAATCTTCAATAGGCCTTCCTTTCCACTTCATCAGATATTCTTCATATTGTCTATTCTAAGTACTCCTTCCCACACGGCTATCCAAGATCTCTTCTATCTCCTCCTTTGAAGTAGACGCTGGAATACCCCATTGTTCTTCTGTTGGTCCATCCTCTGTGCCACCGTCATGATATTTTGTTAAATCAACAAAGAACACAGGGGAAATGTTGATCCCACTTGGCAACTTTACCTCATATGCATTTCCTGAATCATGCTTCTTCAGAATCCTGCATGGTCCAAATTTCTTCATTTTCAACTTATTATATGTCCCAATTGGAAACGTCTCTTTTCTCAAGTGAACCATGACTTCATCTCCTACTTGAAATTCCTTATATCTCCTCTTCTAATCTGCCTTAGCCTTGTACTGAATATTCATCTTATTAATGTGCTTTCTCACCTCTTCATGCAAATTCTTCAGGTGTTCTACAAAGTCTTCGGCTTTAACACTTGTCTTTTCTCCCTTGTCCTGCTTCCTTAACTCTGAAGTATTTCTTAGCCTACTCCCGTATACAATTTGGAATGGTGATTTACCAGTACTCCTATTGACAGAATTGTTGTAAACAAATTTTGCCTGTGTTAAAATCAAATTCTATCCCTTGGGCTTATCTCCTACTAAGCATCGTAGCAGGTTACCCAAACTCCTATTCACCACTTCTATCTGTCCATCAGTTTGTGGATGGTGTGCAGAACTGAACTTCAAATTTGTCTTCAACTTCTTTCACAATGTTCTCCAGAAATAACGAACAAACTTGGTATCTTGATCTGAAACTATACTCTTAGGTAGACCATGTAGTCTCACCACCTAAATAACTCTGCAATATGAACAACATCATTAGTCTTCTTATAAGGACTGAAATGTGCCATCTTCGAGAATCTGTCCACCACCACAAAAATGGAATCATGTCCTCTATGTGTCCGTGGTAAACCAAGAACAAAATCCATACTAATATCATCCCATGGCTTCTTTTGTACAGGTAGTGGCTGATATAGCCCTGTATTCTGACTTGTTTCTTTTGCCATCTGACACACTCTACGACTTTACACAAATTTCCTCACATCCTACTACAATTGTGGCCAATAATAATGCTCACTAACAATAGCAATGGTCTTATTTCGACCAAAGTGTCCAGCTAATCCCCCACTATGCTTCTCCTTAATCAGGTTCTCTCTCATGGAACTCCTCGGAATGCACAACTGGCTTCCTCTAAACAACATGCCATCTTGGATTATGAAATTCAACCATTTTATCCTATCCAAAGTAACAGGTTCCAAACAAGCTTTTCAAGCCTATGCAAAATTTGGATCTTCATGATACAGACTTTTGAGCTCATTGAACCTGACAACCTCTATCTTCATTTCTGTCAACAAATTTTGCCTTCTGCTCAAGGCATCTGCAACTCTATTGGACTTCCCACTCTTGTGCTTCAAAACAAAAGTATAACTCTATAAAAACTCAACCCATTTTAAGTGCCTTTGATTTAACTTTCCTTGACTATTAATATACTGCAAAGCCTGATGATTAGTATATAAAACAAACTCTTTTGGTAACAAATAACGTCTCCATTTCTTCAAAGCCTATCCTATAACATAAAACTCCTGATCATAAACATAATACTTCTTCTTGGCATCATTAAGCTTCTCACTAAAATAGGCAATGGGCTCACCTTCTTGACTCAAAACAACTCCTATAGCACTGCCACTAGCATCACAATCTACTTGAAATACCTTATTGTAATCTGGAAGTGCCAAAACAAGTTGCTATGTGACTTTCTATTTCAATATATCAAAGCTCTTGGCTGCTTTTGTAGTCCATCTAAACTCTTTTCTATCCCATCTCATTGTCTCAGTTAGGGGTGCACAAATGCTACTAAAATTCCTAATAAACTTTCTATAAAAACTTGCCAAACCATGGAAAGATCGTACCTCTGTAGCACTCCTTGGTGTTGGCCATCTAATGATAGCCCTTACTTTTTCTGGGTCCATCTTTAGACCTTCCTTTGAGACAACAAATCCCAGGTATACCAACTCCATTGCAAAACTGCATTTCTTCAGATTAATCAACTTCTCCTCCCTCAACTTCTCTAAAAACCTTCTGATATGCTTTGGTGCTCATCCCAAGTCTTACTAAAAATCAAAATGTCATCTAAATAAACAATAACAAAACTTCCCAAAAACTCTTTCAATACCTCGTTCATGAGCCTCATGAATGTGCTTGGTGCATTGGTTAGCCCAAATGGCATGACTAACCACTCATACAAACCTTCCTTTGTCTTGAAGGCTGTCTTCCATTCATCTCCTTTTTTGATTCGAATTTGGTGATACTCACTCTTCAGGGCAATCTTCGTGAAGTACTTGGCTCCACTCAAACAATCCATTATGTCATCCATTCTTGGCAATGGAAATATGTACTTGATCGTGATCCTTATTGATGTTTCAAGAATCTGTACACATTCTCCACTCTCCATCTTTCTTTGGTGCTAGTACTGCAGGTACCACACATGGACTTAGGCTCTCCCTTATCAGTCCCTTAACAACTCGTGAACTTGCCTGTTCAACTCTTCATTCTCTGCTGGAGTCATTCTGTGGGCTGCCTTATTCGGGAAACTAGCTCCTGGTATCAAATCCATTTGATAACTTATTTTCCTCACTAGTGGTAAACCTTCTGGTATATTATCAAAGACAATATCCTGAAATTCTTCCAACAGATCTAAGACTTCTGCTAGTACATCTTCACATTTCTCTTGACTAATCTTAGGAATCAATGCAAAGCATTGACGCTCATGTTTCATACCCTCCAAAAATTTTCTACCATCTACCAAGAAAATTTTGGCAATACTACATACCTTTTCTTCCACCTTCAAGGGCTTCAACTTATGACGAACTCCATCATTTGTTAGGGAATATGTGTTTGCATGGCCATCATGGATAGCGCACCTATCATACTGCCACTGCCTCCCCAACAACATATGACATGCATCCATCAGTATGATGTCACACAGCACCTCATCATGGTAGTCACCAATCTTGAACTTGACTAAACACTGTTCTTTGACCAAAGCTCTATGATCCTTCTGCAACCATGCAATCCAATATGGATGTGGATGCTTTCTTCTTGTCAACTTCAACTTGTTAACCATCTCCTCTGAAACAAGATTGTCAGTGCTTCCATTGTCAATAATAATATCACAACACTTACCTTCACACTTGCACTTGGTGCGGAATAAGCTCTTCTTTTGATTTGGTTCTTTCTCCTCATTCAACAAGGTTCTTCTGACAACTAGGGTTTCTCCCCTTCCTTGATGTTGCGGACACTCGTATGCTCGATGCCCTTCTTCTCCACATTGGAAATAGGTTCCTCTGGAACTTCCTCTTCCAGGTCCTTGCCCAGGTCTGCCTCTTCCTCTTCCTCTTCGCTCACCATTGTTTTGGTCATGAGGGCGGTAGGCATTATCTCCTCTCTGATTTCGACTTGTGCCAACTTCTTCACTCTTCTTTGGACCTTCATTTCGTTCCCATAGGACCTTCCACCAGTCCTTCCACCTTGACCTCTTCCCCTTTGCTTGCTTTCGAATCTTTTATTCAGCTTCTTTTCCACCTTAAGGGAAAACTGGTACGTATCTTCTATGGTGGTCATTCTGACCAAGCTCATCTCCTCTTGAATACTTGGCCTCAACCCATTAATGTAATGGGCTACCTTCTCCTTGTTGGCCTCTGCATGGCTTGTCTTGATAGTAATCTTTTAAAAATCTTCTGTATACTCCTTGACAAACTTGTTACTTTGCTTCAATCCTTGTAGCTTCTTCAGCAACTCCATCTCATAGTCCACAGGAATGAACTACTTCTTCAGTTTCTCCACCGTCTAGTTGTAAGCCTCGGCGTACGACAATGGTGGTACGATTTTCATTTTCTTTTTGAGTGAGGGAATCAATCCCTCAATGAACCAACGCTTCTTTAGACCATCGGCAAGTTCTCCAATTTCACCAGGTGTTCCTTCAACCTCCGATTGTAGGCTCATACGTTCTCGTGCTTGCCTTGCTTTGTATTATAGATTTCTACCACTATTTCATTATCGTCTCTTAGGAGTTTGAATTCCTCCTGAAATGCTTTTTTCAATTCATTCTAACTGCTTTTTGATCCAGCCTCCAGTTCAGTATACCAGTCTATCACTATCCCCCTAAGGGTTGCTAGAATGACCTCAACCAATAGGACCTATCGTCTTGTCCGTTGGCTACCCATATCGTTTCACAAGTTTTGTAGTGCCGAATTGGATCCTCCGATCCATTCCCGAGGAACTTCGGCAATTTCTGCCTCTCCATACTCGGACTTCCTGGTGGAGTCACCATCTTCCCTTGGTGCAACTTTAATATTCGGTTTTTGGTCATCAGAGAGCTTTAACCCGTACGCCCTAGTGCTATTCGCACACTCTCGGCCACGTAGGTGTCCTCGACTCCTCCCTCAGCGAACCTCACACCCTTGTTGCCCATAGGGTTTCTCCTGTGCTCCTCTAGTCCTGGAGTAGATCTTGCTCGTTGATGCTTAACTCTTTAATTCATTGGGTGATGTCTTCATTTATCTTCGAGAGTGGGTCCTGCCTTGGTTGGTCTCTCCACTCGTCGATTGATGAGAATCGTATGTTTGAATTTGCTGCTTGGTCGGCAAGATCCTCGTCTTTTTCGTCCGAGAGTGGCAACTGCCTTGCTATTTCTGCCCACTCCTCCTTTGCTATTTCCTACCAAGTTCTTTTTTGCGAGGAGACCTCTTTTCCTCCCTACTACGACTCCTATTGACACTTCTATTTCTTTCTCGGGGTGGGCTTTAGCTTTCTCGTAGAAGCCCTTTTGATTCTTGGCTGATTTTTTTCAATTGCTTTCTTCTTTCCTTTTGCTCTTGTATTCTTAATGATCTCCGTACTTGGTATTCTGGTGTTTCTTGACCGTGATCTGGTCGTCTGTATTTGTTCGGCTGTAATGACATTAATTGTAAGGTGTATGACGTCGGTTAGCGTCGCACTCCTTTTCTTGTTTCATGCGTTCTTCATATCTTTGTAATATCTACTATCGACGCTGCTCCCTATCTCTCTCTATTCACGCAGGTCTTGGAGAATTAAGAAATTTCTTGCCAAGAGCTTAGCATGCGTGTGAGAAGGTTATCAACCTTGCTATTTAACTTCTAGATTTTTTGCAATTATCTCTTCTAGAATATTTCTACGTTTGGCTTCATTTCTCACGTGTTGTGTTACTGCTAGGCTCCATCAGTACATAGTCTTGTGTTAGATAATCTTCTCGGTCATTTTCTTCTCGTTCGTTATTTTCTCACTTTTTACATGCTGCTCTTCTATCTCCTCTTCTATTTTTTCTATTTCTCTTGTGGGTTGTGGTTCTTTACTCAGTTGAATAGGCTGACCCATTATGATGCCATAGTCATGTCTCCTCTACTCGTCACTGGTTATTCAATTTGTCACTGACGATCAATTTGTCATCCTTCAACTCAACTCCGAATAGGCAATGACGCCAAAATGTTTACTGCCTAATGAGTGTAGATAATTTATACAGAGTAAACCGAATATATGAACTGAGGATAGAATAACATTATAACAAAATACTCATTGAAATGGCACAATAGAACTCATGAATATATATTGATTCAAAACTTGCCAATACAAATCACACCAAAACTGCACTGCCTGATACAATGAAATGAGAAGTATATATAGGCGCAAACAGTTGCTTGGATTGCCAACCGTTGCCAACGACAACACACATCAGTAGATAACTCACCGATCCCAACCGACCATAACTAAAACATAACAAGTATAAAATACCGCTAACAAGTAACCCATTCGAATTTTCATGTGAAGTTGCTTAAGTCTATTTTTTAGCATTTTCATTGCCACTTAGAGGTATTGTTTGGCCCATCATGATCTTGCACTCACCCGTCTTCGGAGAAAATGACATGATAATTGGTTCAGCTATTGAGCATAGTCATTTTGCCCTATCTTCTGATCTTTTTCAGGTTTCTAAGCCACGTAAGTTTTTTGAGGCATAAGGAAAACCAAAATGGGAAGTTGCTATGAAGGTTGATACATTGATGAAAAATCAGATTTGGGAGTTGGTCGAATTGCCTCTAGGTAAAAATCCCAATGGGTGCAAATGGGTCTATAAAGCCAAATGCAAAGCTGATGGTTCATTGGACAAATACAATCACCTCTTGTTGCTAAGGGATATTCACAACAAGAAGGTATAGACTTTGAAGAGACATTGCTTCTACTGCTAAGATGGTCACATGATGGTTGCTTCTCTCCATTTCTGCTCAATTTGGTTGGAAGGTATATCAAATGGATGTCAAAAATGCCTTCTTGAATATGGAATTGGATGAGGAAGTTTATATGGTTTAGCCTAAGGGTTTTTAGGTTCCTAGATGTGAACATCTGGGTTGCAGGTTAATTAAGTCCCTGTATAGATTAAAGTAGGCTCCTCGAGCTGGGTATCTTAAAATTGATAAACATCTAAAAGATATTGGATTTAGAAGGAGTCTTTTTGATCCAAATCTTTGTCAAAAGTGATGGTAATGATATTGTAATTGTTATTGTATATGTTGACGATCTTGCCATCACAAGTAGCATAGAGACTGCAATTCAGTAAGTAAAATCAGAAATGTGTGCAGATTTTGACATGTGAGATATAGGCATCCTACATTATTGCTTAGGGGTTGAGTTTTGGCAATTTGATCACAGCATCTTCATAGTTCAAACCAAATATGCCATGAGTCTTTTGGAGCGTTTTCGGATGGCAGATTGTAACTCATCTTCTACACCTATGGAGGTTGCGCTAAAGTTATCATCCTCTGATGACTCATCCCCGGTCGATGGATCACACTACAAACAATTGGTGGGCAGCTTGATATATTTTACGACCACTAGACTGGATCTTTTCTTTGTTGTTAGCTACCTCTCATTCTTTGTCGAAACTGAAGCTCTCTCATTGGATAGCTGCAAAGCGAGTTTTGTGATATGTCAAAGGTACTTGACTTTGGCATACTCTATTAGAGGACAAAAGATTTTGGATTAATTGGGTATATAGACTCCAATTGGGTAGGATCTATGGATACTCGACGATCTACAACTGGCTACATCTCTTTGGGTTTAGGAGTGATTTCTTGGCAGAGTAAGCTTCAACAGGCAATAGCTTTATCCTCCACTGAAGTTGAATATAGAGCAACTGTGAGTGCCAGTTGTGAAGTAGTTTGGTTATGCAAAATCTTGACAGATTTTCAGCTTCCTCAACATACTCCACCGCTTTTTTGTGATAATCAGGGAGTATTGAAATCAGTGAAGAATATAGTGCAAATCTTCTAATGCCTGGAACTCTTATTGTTATGTCCCCTTCTCAAGCGTAAGTCTGACGAAGACCCTTAGCCTATTTTCTTAATTTTTTTTAAGGCTAATGGGGTGGAAAAAAAGAAAAGGTTTAATAATTTAACTTAAGTTGTCCAAAAAGTAACTTTATGTTATATTTTTAAAAGGCAACTTATGTTTTATTATTAAAAAAAATTGTTTTTAAAAAGTGAGTCTAAAAGGTGTTAGGAATGGGGTCTAGAAGGTGATGTGACTTTTTAGACACTTAAGTGGAGGGAAAAGAGAAAATAATTAAAAATTAAAATGTATTTCCTCAAAAAAAGTTCGATATAAGGAGGGTTTGTGTATAGAAGTTCTTCCTACTTATTATTCATTAATGAACGTGAGTTCTTCCCTTTGTGCCCAAGGATGACAACCCTTTGGCATGATGATTTTAGGGGTGAAAACCCTCCTAGCCATCTAAGTAATTCCACCTTGGGATTACCTGAGTGTTGAATAGTTGTGAAGTTTTCAGTAGTTGTGGTGTGATGCATTTTCAGAGTTTTTGGAGGTGTTTTTTCAGTGTTTCTAGTTTTCTTGTTGAGTTTCAATGAAACATTAGTATATGCAAATCTGATCGCTTTTTGTTTTGGAGTAATTGCTGGCCGTACTGTTTAAGACAATCTGTACTATTCCAGCAAAGGGTTGTATTGCTTATTAGGATGTACAAGTGCAAGGAAGGAGCATGTGAAGATACTAGTTTAGTCACTACAGTTTTTAGTCTTTTTTCCTTACATAAATACCAACTGTACCACTATTTGTGCCAGTTGTACTGTTTGAGGTGGGTCACAACATGTTTTGGGCAGTTTGAGGCAGGTCGTACAGATTCTAGGGCGGCCATATAGTTTAGAAACAATAGTTTGTGTAGTGATTAAATTCAGCTCAAAGTTGTGATCAACATTCTATCTTCAGTTTCAACATCCAGTCAGGGTTCCTAATGAGCCTTGCCTATCCTGGCATTGACCCACACCATCTAGAGTTCATATTAATTTATTTTATTGCTTATTTCTGGGCTAATCTCTGCTGCAACAGTGATAATTAGTTAATTTAATCTTTTCCACTAGTGTAGTTGTTCATGCTTTTAAAAAATAATCATCAGTAGTTTTAATTACATGCTTATTGTAAGTTTGGATGGTTTTCGCCAAATAGTAGTTTGCATATTGATGAGATTGTAAATCTAGATGGTTCCACTGCCAGATAGTCATTTGCATTTTGCATTCTAGCTTCAACCCGTTTGGCATTGATCGGGTTCGCTTGTTATTAGCCAAATTTGGTTTGATCGGACTTGCTTGTAATTTGCCAGTGTCTTTGTGCATACACATATAGTTGTCTATCAAAGAAGTGTTGATCTAGTTGGCTATGCCGCCCATATGCTATGGTCAGCTATGCTACCTATTTACTGTTCCAGCATTGCACTTAGTTAGATAGTGTTTTTCCAAACACCGTATGCTCTCATCTTGCCCACGTCGGGATTTGTGTGATTAGAAAGTGTGAGGGTTTGCATTTGCATCATTCAAATACTATAAAAATCCAAAAAAAATTAGTTGGGAATATTACACTCATAGTTGGCAGACTCTGACTAAGCAAAAATTCGACAGAACCAAAATTTGCGACTCAACAAAAAACTCGTAATTTAAAAAATTGCTTAAATTTTTTTGGAAATACTTTTTTTTTTGCAAAATTCATTGACAAAATGTGTCCAATGAGTTCATAAATGACTACAAAAGTGTTTTCAATTAGATTTGATTCATTTGAATCTCTGTTGAAAAACTCGCACAAAACTCGTAGGACTCGCGAGAAATCGTGAGTCATTTTGCACCGCGAGTTTTTATAAGAAAAACTCGGCCCGAGTTTTAGGTAAAACGCGCCGCGATTTTTGTATAAAACATTGCCTGAAACTCAGAAAACAAGCTCGCGTGCCAGGGTGCGAAAAACTCGTCATTTTGGTGGCAACTAAAAAAAGATTAGAAGTAAAACCTAAAAAAAAAGCGCTCAAGTTTTGTCCTCGACGGCAATTTTTGGACTGTCTGTTTAGTAAAGAAAATTTGATTTGCTTGACCCTTTCATTGGTATGAGCAATCTATGAACCCTAGCGCGATTGGTATGAGCAATCGACGAAGAGGAGAAATCGAAAGGTAAGAGTTTTTTATTTATTTTTGTTTGTAAATTAAAAATTTAAAAGACTGTATCATATGAAAGGAGAGATTTTGGACGAACTGTCAAATTTGTTTGTAAATTAAAAATTTAAAAGACTGTATCATATGAAAGGAGAGATTTTGGACGAACTGTCAAAATTTATATAGGAGCATTATAGTGTTCGCTATAGTATTCGCAATTGTCTCACGCTGTAAAAAAAAAATTATATTATTTTTTTTCTAAGTTTTCAACTATATATATAGTGTGATATATTATTATATAGTATATTATTATTATTAATATATTATTATATATTATAATATTATTATATATAAGAAATATATTATAATATAATATTATATTTTTATTATTATAATATATTATAATTATATTAATAATAATATATAATAGCAGCATGTCTATTATTAAAATTAAATATAATATATAATATATTATTATTATAATTATATTAATACAATATTTATATCTAATATTATAATTTATTATTATATATATAATATGCATACCGGTGAAAAAAATTTGTAACAAATCCCAATCCCGCGCCAGTTCTAGGCAACTTAGATGAAATGTATTGAAGGAAATCAATAATATGGTCCATAAATTCAGTAATATGCATGTTTTTAAACCATTTTTTTAAAAATTAATGTATTTTTGATGTTCGATAACTTTGCTGAGTTATTGCCGAGTTTTTCCCCGAGTTTTTGCTGAGTCCCGAGTTTTAAATTTTTTTGGGTCCGCCGAGTAATTGCTGAGTCCGAGTTTTTCAACTATGATTTGAATACAAATTGCCTACAAAATCACATCATCATGCAAAATTTTGATATAATAGTTCGTTGACAACTATTATGAGTTTATGATGATTGCCTTTGAAGATCATCGTCATAATTCATAAATTGCATATTACAACATTTACATCTTCCTTTTTTGGCTCCCTAATGTAGTGAAAAATTGATGAGAACTTCTAATCATTCCACTCAACTGCGGCTCCTCACTCAGCATAGTACTTGGCTCATGTCTTCCATCTCCGATGGGGATGTCGGACAATGCGAGATTGACAACTTTGTTCCCATCGTAACAAGAACACATAATGTTCTAGAATCCTGCATATTAAATCTATTCAGAATAGCATTCACATACTTACTTTGGCCTAACCAAATCTTTCTGTTTTGTTTGTCTCTTCTAATCTCCATCCTCAGAATGTGTCTTTTTGCACCAAGGTCCTTCATTTCAAACTTTGTTGAGAGCCGAGGTTTCAATTCTGCAATCAATCTCTTTCCTTTGCCAATAAACATGTCATCAACATACAAGGCAATAACCAAGAAACTCTCACCATTGAATTTGAAATACATAGTGATCAAATAGACTGCACAAATCTCAAACTCAACACATATGTATCAAACTTTTGGTACCACATCCTAGGACTTTGTTTTAAACCATACAGGGATTTTTTTTAACTTACAGACCAAATGACTTTTACTTTTCACCACATAGTGCTCTGATTGTGTCATATAAATTTATTCCTCCAATTCACCATAAGGAATGTTGTTTTCACATCCATTTGCTCGATCTCTAGATCATAAGCTGCTACAATAGAAAGCAAAAAACGAATGGACATCATTTTAGCTATAGGAGAGAATATCTCACCGTAATCAACTCCCTAAACTTGGGAGTAACCTTTCACAACCAACCGTGCTTTGTACTTCTTAATGTTGTTGTTTGGACCCATTTTCTTTTTGAACACGCATTTGCAACCAACATGCTTCTGTCCTTCAGGCAATGGTACAAGGTCCCATAATTCTTTTTAACAGATGCCATTTCTTCATCCATGGTTGTTTTCCAAGAATTTGCATCATTCATACCAAAAGCCTCTTCTGCAGATAACGGTTCATGATTTCATCAACATTAGCATGCAAAGCAAATATATATCTCCAATCATTAGGAGAATACCCATACCATTCTGGTGGTTGTCTATGCCTAGTAGACCTTTGAACGGTTCATGATTTCATCAACATTAGTATGCAAAGCAAATATATCTCCAATCATTAGGAGAATACCCATATCATTCTGGTGGTTGTCTATGTCTAGTAGACCTTCGAACAAGTTGAGGTTCAGGTTCTGCTTCTTCCTCTGATGATTCAAAACTCATGGAGCTTTCCTCAACTTCTTGTCTTTCTAAGGGCCTCAATTCAACTTTCTCAGGCATAGGTGAAAATTGAATCACATCTTTCTTTTCTTCTTTATGTTTTGGTTGTTGCATTGTAACAAAAGAAGGCTTAGTTTCTCTAAAAATAACACTTTTGAAATAAATTACCTTTTGTGCAACATGATCCCAAAGCTTGTATCTTTTCACACCATAACTGTATCTGATGAAAATACATTTAATAGCTTTGTTATCCAATTTTGTACGCTTCTCCTTTGGCACATGTGCATATGCCTTGCAACCAAAAACTCTCATACGTCTAAGTGAAGGCTTGTGGCCCGACCATGCCTCCATTGACATCTTGTCAACAAGAGTTGATGTAGGAGACTTATTAATTAGGTAGCAGACAATGGCTACAGCTTCAGCCCAAAACTTTTGTTCTAGTCCAACACCACTCAACATACTCCTGGCCTTCTCCATCAAGGCCCTGTTGATTCTCTTTGCAACTCCATTCTATTGTGGAGAATACGGAGTTGTCTTCTGTCTCTGGATACTACAATTTTTATAGAATGTTTCAAACTCATTGGAGCAAAATTCACCGCCATTATATGTCATCAAACATTTAATCTTCTTTCCAGTCTGCAACTCAACCATTGCTTTAAATTCTTTGAAACAATTGAAAACATCAGCTTTAATCTTCAGAAAATATACTCATGTCCTCCTACTGAAAGCATCAATAAAAGAAACATAATAAATTGATTTACCTATAGAGGGAACATCAACTGAACCAAATACATCCGAATGAATTGGATCCAAAATACATGAAGACTTATGAGAACTTGAGTAGAATTGAATACGATTATGTTTACTATAAAAACAATGCTTGCAAAAGTTAAATTCAAGATTATAGTCATCCAACCCATTGACAAGGTTTTTGTTTTTCAAGGTCTGTAGACCTTTCTCTCGTATGTGGCCAAGTCTCTGGTGCCGTAACATGGTCTTATCTGCAGGCAACTTCGTTTCAGTAGATAGAGCACCTTGGGTACCCAAAAGCCACGACCATTCATTGAAGAGGAAAGCATCTCTTTTTCTAGTGAAGTAGTCTCAAACTTAATCGTAACTGAAGTGCTATTGCACTCAATTGTGCATGCATTGAATTGGTACAATGTACCCAATCTGCTTCCTCTTGCTATCACCATAGCACCTCTCACAATTTTCACACCTGCTTTAGAAAACTGTACACGCACACCCGCATCTATTAGCATGCTAGCAGATAATAAATTTCTTGCTAGTCGCAGGATATGCAAGCCATTATCAAATCATCTAACTCTATTATCAGAAAATTTCACATGAATACTTACACGACCAACAATGTCAAGGAAAGAATTATCACCCAAATACACCTTACCACCATCATATTTTTCATACTTACTAAATCAATTTATATTAGGAATCATGTGGAAAGATGCACCTGAGTCAATCAACCAATGCAGTACCCTCTGCATGAGTGGCCAAGACTGCAATAAAAGTGTCTCCATTTTCCTTTTTGGACTCAAAATCAGAATCTTGCTTCTTTTTCTTTTTTTTTTTCTTCGAAGTGGGTTCTTTGTGAACATTTATCAAAATTGAGTCTTATGAGACATTTAGCTTTTCTATCCATTACATCATATTTTGCAACCAAAGTTGGATTTGTAGGCCTTTGGATATTATCATCCAGTGCATTCCATAGATCCCGATTAATCAACAAATCTTCCATCTTTAGCTTCCACATTTCCAAATTTGTGTCAAAAAGTTTCTCTACCTCAGTTTTTCCAGATGTGCTCACCATCTCTACTATCCTGCAATATAGAATATGAAATACTCCGCAGAAGTTCCCCATTGAAAACTTGATTAGCTCAAAAAACCATATACCCAACAAATAAAACCAAAACTGACCAAGCTCTGATACCACTTGTAAGGAAGCAAAGGTGTGTGGAAACACTTCCTACGCTAACCTGATCGAAGTGTTATGCAAATTTCAACTTAACTATTGCAGAGATTTCAAAAGACACATATGAAATAGCATAAATAAAATAACAATAAAACATAACACTACGATTTACATGGGGAAAACCTTTTCGGGAGAAAAACCCCACACTCCAAAACCTGCACAATGTATTATCAAATCTTGAAACAAATTACGACACATTTGCATTGCAAGTTCTTATAGGAGTCTTCACCTCAAGTTAATCCTGGAGGAATTTCGACAGCATATAGATTTGCAAACTAAACTCACACAAATGACTATCTAAAAGCACCAATATATAGAAAATTACATTGCAATATACTTCTCAAAATAGTCACTTTACATCTATCATAAAAATCTTCTATTCTTGGCTCTTACTGTTTTTTTAAATCATGCAAGGTTGAGACACTTATTTTTTTTAAGTGTTTTTTCTAACAAAAGTTTTGGTATATAGAAAATTGGATGCTAGATGAAGAAATTGCTTCCAATTTATATAGATTTGAGAGTCCATCAATTTCAATGTCTCTCTTAGAAAATAAATTAAAATAATTTTATTTCCAACAACTTCCCTCAAAAGATGCTCATCTGTCATAACCGCTTAAGATTCTCGGCTAAAAATAATCAATAACTCCCGTCTTCCAAGCTGTTGTAATGTGTCATAGAATCAACTATAATTAGGTGCCATATGATCTTGCAAGTTACTAATTGCTCTTTAAGAAACCCCACGTCCCATTTTGGTTGCCAGCGTATATAAATATTTTAATATTTAATTTGGCTTCTATATATAATTTTTGAAAATATAAATTAATATTGGTCCATTTATTAAATATTAAATAAATTATTTTCCTAACTCCTTCCTTAGTGGGCCGAAAATATTGGAATAGGCATTTTTCCCATAAAATTAATATTAAATTAATTAAAAATGGGACATTACAAATGAAGGTTGATTAGATTATTTGATTTTAGCTTCCTCACTCATTTAAAGCTAGCAATTTTATTTGATGGGCTAGCTAGACAGCTTACAGCTTTTATAAAGAATTGGTTTTATTACGTAAAATGCAGCACTCATCAAACTTGTAGAGTTGTGGTGGTCAACAATTTCCATTTTGGGACTGACAGGATGCATTTCCCTTAAATATTTGAAGAACAAGTAGATTTTTATTACAAAAATATTGTTTCTTCACAATGGAACAATTTAGAACCATTGTTTCAGTTATATTTAATGTTCGTCACTTTCTCTATTGAATTTTATTAGTAAACTGTAAGATTTTGCAACCTAACAGGTTGACTTAGAATCATCATCAATCCGTCCCGGGAAAGACCAACAATGGATGAAAGCTTACAAAGAAGAGCTCCTCAAATCAGTATTAACAACAAAATCTCGGGTGACTGTGCATTGTGGTAGCTGGTCTCATGATATTCATCAAGCAAAGTTACTTCCTTCAAACAAGGTAAGTTGCATGAATCTTGTAATTATTTTATATGAAATACAGACTGGAGAAATATTACATGTTGGGTACTAATATCTTCTCAAATTATAAATCAAATGATTTGATAGACGGTAAAATGAATTGCATAGCTGTATATATGGCAGGTAAACATAGTGACTCATGGGATAGATGATCATCGTTTGGCAAAACAATTGGACAATCAGGGTAAACTTATCAAAATTGTAAAGTCAGAAATATTGGCAGAGATGGATATTGCCTAATTATCTTCGCCTCTTTGTCATTTTTAAGTTTATGTTTCTCTACCTATTTTTATTGAAGCGTGGAATTTTGCAAGTTGTTATAAAAGCTATTCTGTTTTGGATTGTGGAGATAGAAGTTCAGCATTTAAAGAAAGATTGAAGAATCTGACACATGAATATTGATGCTAACATTGATGCACAAGTTATAATAATAAGAAAACACTCAGAGGAAAGAAACTATGTTGAGGGAAAAAATGGTATGGGCAAAACAACTACTTAATGAGTATTTAACCGAAACGGTCAAACCTGATTGCCCAAGGAAATTATACTCTAGTTGGTAAGAATGGTGTGCATTACTTAGCCTTTGTTTAGACATCTAAAACATCTGTAATATTTCTTCTTTTACTTTGGAAGGCGAACCATCTTACATATGGATGAAGGGGTTCAAATTTTGGTGAGTATCAAGAGAGACGCTTTTACCACTAACTATCACATGTACACAACACCATTATTGCATGGACACAATTTATGACGTTCACTCGCTCAAAGAGGTGCTGACGAATAAATCCTAATAGAAATGATGGTTTGTACTAAAAATGTTTGCAAAAAACCTCAAATGCTTAATAGTAAATACTATTTAAGATTTATTTTTCATTCATTTATATTCATTTGGTAAATGAAGCAAAATACTCACCAAAAAAGCTAAAGGAATATATTTTAAAAACCACTCATTAAGAATAATTACTAAAAACAATAAAAATTGGAAAAAACAAAACAAAAAAAAATTAAAACTCGTTAAATGAGAAAAAGTTGAGAAAATCACAAAAGCTATGGAACCAAAAAATAAATTGGTAACTATTGGTAGGAGAAAAAGCTAAAAAAAAATTGCCAAAATTAAAAAATAAAAACCAAAAAGAAAAAAAAGTGAGAAAATAAAAAAACTATAGAAAAAAAAAAATCCTAAACAGATATGTGTTTTAATCTATCTAATCAAAACAAAATATTATTTTTGGCAATACTAACAAATTAACTTGTTTAATTAATTTTTGGTTATGCAAATATTATAAGAAAAATTGTAAATATTTATATTAATATAATATTCATATTAATGTCATTATTTAATTTTGATAATTTATAGTTATTATATATTTTTTAAAAATATAAAAAATTAAAATATTGTAGTGATCTAAATATTAATATATTATATTGTGTAATATTATATTCATATGATTGTTTTATTTGTATTCCATAGAATAATATAATTAATAATATATTATTATTTAATTTTGATCATTATATAGTCTAGAATAAAGCTTTTGGAGAAAACTGTGTGTAGCTTATTTGGATCGACGTTCCGTCATTTACTCAATTATATATATATAATATACCAATTCTTACGCATTTATTCATATACGTTCCTTTTCTCCATTTTTTCTCTATTTCTAATTGCTCTGATTTTATATTTTTTGATGCAATTCTTTTTACTCTGTATATATTTTTATTTAGATACAATTTCACTTGTATATAGTTTCATTTATTCATATGTATTCTTAATATATATAATTAATTGCTTATGCATTTTCTTGTCATTTTTTTAGACGATTTTATTTTTGTGCTTTCTTTCTTGTCTCTGAGTTTGGTTCGTAGCTCCCCTTTAATTTCCCCCTTTGCTTCTCTCTATTTTGTGATCTACACCTTTTTTGTTTTTTTGTTACTTGTTTACATGTATATAGATACTAGCTAGTTGTATATATTTTTTACATTTAATATATATATATATATATATATATATATATATATATATATATATATGGATTGGCTTTCATACGTTTCTATGCATTTATATTTATACGTATTTATATTGACTTGTATTTATAGGTTTATATATATTTATACTAATATGTATTTATGTGCTTTTATATATATTCATATTTTTATGTATTCTCTTTTACATTTTGATAGATATTTATATTTAGCATTCATATGCTTATATTAAGAGGTATCTATACATTTATATTTATTTATATTGACATGTATTTATATGTTTATATATATTCATATTAAGGTGTATTCATGTGATACTTTCTAATATTTTTGTATTCATTTTTATTTCCTACTTGTCTTTTGTTATAGTCCTTTGCCTCATTTTTGTTTTAATTATCTGATTACTCTCTCTATTCTTTGAACTAACTTGTTTACATTCTCCTCTCTCTTTTTAGGCTCTCATGTTTGTAACTCATATGCTCATCTTTTCTTCCCGAAACGTGGATCCAAATAAACTACACACAATTTTCTCCAAAAGCTTTATTCTATATCATAGATTGTGGAAACATCATGTCTACCATTGTATAGTCATTATTCATTATATTATTTTTTGTATAAATATAATATTGTAGTGGTCTAATATTATATTGTGTAATATTATATTCATATTAATATGATTGTTTCATTTGTATTTGATAGAATAATATAATTAATAATATATTATTATTTAATTTTGATCATTGTATAGTCATTAGTCATTATATATTCTTTTCATATTAAAAATTAAAATATTGTAGTGATCTAAATATCAATATATTATTAGTATCTGCTACTATTGCAATGAGTTTTTTTATTTAGTGATTAATCTATGTTGAACAAATTTAAATTTTTCCTAAATCTACATGACAAAATTTTAACAAAAATTATTCAGAAAATCACTTATCTCTGTTGTGATCTCTTAAGGACAGATTTTATGATCTCTTATGGACGGATTTTGCGGAAATACTATTTTGATTAAAATAACACACTAAAATCAAGGAAAAAAAGTATTGTCGACCATAATAGATTAACTTGATTTTAAAGTATTTATGTTATATTATAATGTATTTGTATTTATGTTATATTATAGTAAAATGAAATATTAATATATATTTGTGTATAAATATTAAATATTGAAATATTAAACTGATCTAAATATTAAATATTCTAGTAATTGATATTTAAATTTTTTGATAGATAAGATAGAGTATATTATTGATTTAATTAAAAAAAGACATATTAATATTTAATTTTTATTCATTGTATAAATTGATTACAAAATTCTTATTTTAAATATCAATAGAATAATTTAATTAAAATAATATTAATAATAATATTTATATTAAATTATTGATTATACAAATAAACAGAATATATATTTATATTTATGTTATATTATAGTAAAAATAAAATGGTTTAAATTTGGTTATTTTTTTATATTACTAGATTATTTAAAACAAATTGTTATGAACAGAGAGCTAAGAGTTCAAGTGTAGAAGCACCACATACTTTTTGATTGTGGCTTTATTTTGCCACAAATATCACAAGGAAAAAAAGAAAGAAGATATCTCAGTAAAAAGTCAAACAGGCGCTAGTGAGTTATGTTATCAAGGAAAAAATTTAGAATGAAGATAGAAATAACATGTAAAACAATTTAGTGGAAGTTCATAGGGCATACATTATTGTGTTCCTTTTCCAACATTGGGTGATAGACTTCATAATATATTTATCCCATTTTTCTCACATATTCTTTCATGGCATAAATATTTCATACGGTTCAAGGTTTAAAGATTGCATGGCATAAATATTCCATATTGTTCAAGATTTAACATAAAGGAGGGGTTAAAATTATAAAAACAAGAAGAAGAACAAAGCAAGAAAATTACAAAGCCCTATCAAGCTCCACTGAGTGAGCCAGATGTTGAGACAGATCCGGGGGTAAACAATTGCGGTCCATCAAATTCCAATCATGAATATGTTCAGAAGCCCATTTAGCCAAACAATCCGCAACACTATTCCATTCTCTAGGAATATGAGTAAAAGTAACATACTCCAACGAAGCACAGAGGTTAAGAATCTGGCCAACAATCAAAGCCAAATGCCAACTGACATTATCTAACTGCCTCCTATTCAACAAGTTCACCACAACCTGGGAATCAGACTCACATATGATCTTTCACCACCCCAATTGACTTCCACGCTCCACAGTCGTTAAAATAGCCTGAGCTTCCATAAGATTATTAGTATGAAGACCCTTATAAACAGAGAAGATAAACTGAATTTCTCCAGAGCTATCCCGACCAATACCACCAATTCCAACATGACCATGGTTTCCGCGAGAAGAGCCATCCGTGTTGATTTTTAGAGTACCCTGAGGCCAAGGAGACCATCTCCCCTCCCTATTCACCTTCGGGGTAGGATGTCTACATCTGTTGTGCATGAGCTGACGTTGCGGAGGCGGAAGATGAAGACGGTGACAACAACCAACATCACAAGGGTCCACTGATGCCGTAAGATTGCACTTAGCCGCAACAGTTTCCCCCAAAGAATGCAGAATTTTCCACCACAAGCAAGGGGATTTAAAGTTTTCATTAAAAAAAGTAATTTTCTAGTATGATAATAAACATGCATGCCCTTAAATGCAACAAAACTCCCCTATTTAGTATATTGAATGCATAAAAGTATGGGGCATATCATATTTTGAAGCTCATGTTGGGTTTCTGAGTTTGAGTGCCGATTAAATTTTATTATTTTCTTTCATTGTAATTATAATATTGATATTTTAAATATGTGCTCGAGTTTTTAGCTTAGTCCATGGCTTTATCACTGAGACTAGTCCCCAAGGCATAACCACACCCTTATCTGTGAAATATTGATATATATTAATATGAATATTACACAATAAAATAATTTGATATTTATATGTGATTTAAATATTAATCTATTTTATTGTGTAATATTTATATTAATATAATATTCACTCTTATGAAGATTATTTAATATTTTATTCATTATATATTATTACTAATAAAATTTATATTAAATTGTTTATTGTACAAATTTATAATGTATTTATATTTGTTATATTATAGTAAAAAAATTTGTACTTTAATAACACAAAAAAATATTAAATATCAATTAATATAAATTTTATTATTAATATTTACAAAAAGAAATGTGAGATATTGGAGTGCAAAACAAGATATCTTTCTAAATTCTCTAGTTGATAGTTTATTTATTTTATGTAATTTCATTGTTTATTATTAAAAAAACCTAATATAGGTTTTGAAGGGATCCTAAAACCCTTTAAATGCACATACGAATATTAAAAAATATATTAAATATGAATTAATAATTTATACATTTTCTTATTAAATAAATATTAAATATTGCAACATTATATTGATTTAAATATTAATATATATGTATATATTAATCATAAAGTTCTTATTTTAAATATAATAGAATTATATAATTCATAATATATTAATGATAATATTTATATTAAATTATTGATTATACAAACAAATGGAATTATCATTATAATATATTTATATTTATGTTATATTATAGTTGAAATATATCTATATCTATATATATATATATATATATATATATATATATATATATATATATATATATATATATATATATATATATATATGTATGTATGTATGTATAAATTTTAAATATTAATATATTTTTAATAATCTAAATAGTAATATATTATATTGTGTAATATTCATATTTAATTTTTCTCCATTGTAATTATAATATTATAATTAATATATATACAAATAAAAGACAACATAAATAATCATATCAATATCAATATTATATTAATATAAATATTACACAATATAAATTGAAATAAATCTACAAAGAAATGCAAGATATTGGAGTGGAAAATAAAATATCTCTCTAAATTCCCTATTTGATAGTTCAATTATTTTACGACACTTCAATAATGGATATTCTTATGACATGTTATGTTAAGGTTAGAGATATGTCTTCTATAGAGGTGTTATTTTATTATTTCTTATCTTTTCCTTCCTTCATGGAGTTGATTAGTGCTCATCCATACCTATCAGATACACTTATGTAATTTATTCATGAACATAATGATGATCATATGGATTGTGATAGTTGTGAGTACATAACTAGTGAGGATATACATTATGGCACACCTTGTAAGAGGGCCATAGAAAATATAGTTTTACCTCTTTCACCTATGCATTAAATAATTACAACTTTAATGATACATCTCTTATATGTCATGCTAGATTGTCTCCATAGATTCATGTTCTTTGAATGCATTAACTTCTTTTATACTTGATAGTGTGTATAATGATAATTTTTCTCTCATTTTAAACCTATGGACATATGATATAGATACACCCACATATCATCATATGTGGGTGAAGGTGGATCATACCTTCACCCACATATGATGATGATCCACCTTCACCCATCCCTAGTGATATACTTGCTTTTAGAATATTTATTTGTAATGTTTATCGTAGCAATGAGATTTATGATGTTTGCCCTTCTTCCACCACTAGTAATATGTATGTTTTATTCACCTTCACATGAGGTCACTAACCCAAGTTACTCATGATGAATATGAGGCACTATAATAAATTATAATTATAATATGAGGCCATACTACAAAGAAAACCAAATACAATGAAGAAAAAAATAAATAATCATAGTATTACACAACATAAATTGAATTAAATCTATGAAGGAATGTGAGATATTGGATTGCAAAATAAGATATCTCTCTAAATTAGCAACTTGATAGTTTAGCTATTTTATGAGCAAGTAGTAAAATGCGACTCAAGAATTGACAATATTAGAATAATATTCACATTTTCTAACATTCTCAAATGCAAACTCCATTCTAGTGTATGCTAACCAAACATATATTAAATCAAACTCAAAAACAACTAATCAATTCATGAAGAGTATTTACTAATAAATGAGCTCCACATCAATATTAAGCAAATATTTAATTTTAGAAAAAAAATTCAAATACAAAACATATACTATTATTACAACACTGCAAGGCAGGTACTCGCCACTACGTGGCACTTGTTAAAATAGTGAATGGTGTATTACATATACTTCCACATATTAAAAAAATAAAAAATAAAAAATATAAATACTACACACAAATCATGTGTTGGGTATATAACTATCTTGCATTGATAATAAGCGAATCAAGATAACTTTATAAATCATTACATGAAACAAAAGCTTTGTCAATTATAACTTTATAAATTATTACATGTAACAAGAGTTTTGTCAATTGGAAATGAGGGTAAAAGTGAAAAGTTAAAAAGTAATGGATTTGTATAGTTTGAGTCCTCAACCTAAGGAATTGTATTATTATACATATTGAGGCCTATGCATATTCACAACAACTCGTGCATGTAAAGCTATGAGCACTTTTCTAATTTAATTATCTTTCTTCTTCAATAGAGAGACTTTGTAAAATTTTGGCACATCCTCAAGCATTAATCTCTTTATAATGTTGACACTAAATGTTTTGTCACTTTAAAAGGATGACCTTGGGTTGCAAATCCACAAGAAAATATATTGTGATTCTTCTCTTTGGCACCAACATCAATTAGAGATGCGTGTATGCTTTATGGGTCTACTTGCCTAGTGATTATTGCCAATACTAAAAATTGTGCACTTGCTCCAAACAAAGTGACATATTCCATAAGGTGAGGGTTTATTTCACTATAATATTTAACTATTGTAACATAAATTAACGTGACCTCAATTTTGTACCTAATTTGAGAGTAATATTCAAAATTGATGTGATCTTTTCAATTTTGTATCTAGTTTGAGAGAGTTATATTCAAAGTTAGCTTTCAACAACAATATCCACACATAATTTCTCTTAAATATTATGGTTGCTATGTTTGAGCACGACTAAACACGAGCGGTCTGAGCGCGACTAAACACAAGTGGTTTGAGTGTGAAGTTGGGTGGGCAAACACCCTTTCTCCTTCTGAACGAGATGTTTCAAACATGAATTAGCTATTTGAACGGGAAGCACGGGTTATTGGGCACTATGGTCTCTCTTCAAGTGAGAAGGATCCATTTGAACCGGCCCCTATTTGAAACAACTCTTTAGCTCAGGTGATTGGAGGTGCTAGGCCCTGCACTAGAGCTCCAGGCTTCCCTCAGAAGTCATTTATTGATGTTGTAAGCAACTCGGGAGCTCAAGCTTGCCCACCATAGGTTAGGGTTAGGCAATTGCCTTGTGCTTGTTCATCTCCGGTGGTAGTGTGTGGCCCAAAATTTTTAGAAAATGAGGAGTTTTATCTTAAGTGTGAAGTGATATGCAAATTCAACGGTTTATGGCCCTCATTCCCTTATCTGCACAACTAGGTCATAAAATCCTAGAAACCCTTTGTGGATGGAAAGATCGAGCTTAACCCCAACGCTAGGGGTTTTTTCATTATGAATTTTGCTTCCTCAAAGGAGCGGGACTTAGTTCTAGATGGTAGGGTTTGGATGTGGGGTGAGCATTCGCTCTCCATCAAACCTCGGGCTCATTCCTTCAATCCACTCACTGAGCCATTTAATATTAGACCAATATGAGTTTGACTCCTGAATCTCCTTCTTCAGTTTTGGGAGGATTCTTGCTTTGAGGCCATTGGTAATTCTATTGGTCGCTTCTTGAAGGAAGAATCTACGACCTCATATATAGGGCATACAACAGTTGTTCACATATTAGTGGATATTGACATCTCCAAACCCCTCCATGGAGATGTAGTTTTGATGGGGGGGGAAAAGCCTTGGATGCAACAATTAGACTATCAAGGTCTCCCTTTCAGGTGCAGAAGATGTTTCTCTATTGGTCACTTGGCCTCCAGTTGTCCTTACTCTCGTCGCACAGGTGCGACAACTTGGTGGAAGAATGTACTCATTGATCATTTGACTGTTAGCGCTTCCCCAAAGGATGGTTCCTCCCAGGAGGGTGATCCTTCCCTAGAGGATAGTTCCTCCCAGGAGGACGATCCTTCCCAATAAACCTTTCCCATTCCCCTTGCAGAGATGTGGGAGTGTTGGCAGATAAGGTGGTTGTTGATTTTGATCATGTAGGGTCTCCTTTGTTGGCTCTGGTTCGAGGCCGGATTGCTACTTCGTCAATTCCAACCATATCTTTGGCTTTGCTTGCTTCTGGTTCGACCTCTTTGCATGAGGTTTCTTTGGTTGCAGTGTCTAGTGAGGATCCCCTCCTCTTGCCTCGCTTTGATGATTTAGACTCAAATTTTTCCTAGACAGTGGTCTAATGTAGAAAGAAAGGAATCCCCAAATCTGTTGATGATTTGTGCCCTTGGGCCAAGGGAGTTATATTTTCTAGTTCGGGATCTGGTGTTGTTTAGTTCTTTTGTTTTTCAGCAGGTTATGTGTTGTTTGTGTACTATTGTTGGCATATTTGTGGCATGTTTTTTTCTACCCTAGGGGCCTTATGTAAAGGGTTCATCACCATAGTATGTTGTTTAATCAAAAACAATATCCACACATCAAGCATACAAATGAATGTGTTATATAGCCTCCACATATGGTTAAGGATTTAAGATTTAGGTATAACATAGCGATAACATTATAGTGTATAAGACCACAAATCTTTAGTTCCAAGGCTATCATTCGAGTGTAGCTTCTCAAATGAATGCTCTATGATTGGATCAAGTGGTATCATAATCATGACAAGGTCATAGGGCTCAATTGAGAGTTGTCTAACCAAGTAGCCTAATCAATGATCTCAATTTATAAATGTGTGCAATAGATTAGAGACAAGAAAAAGTAGCCTTTTGATTCATCAAAGGAATCATTGCACTTTAGAAATGATGACTATGGTGTGTAGGGGTTCAACCTACTCTATAGGGGATTAGTTTTTTTCTCTATGCCTTCCATTGAAACTCACTCCAATCGTACTACTTGACTATGTACAAAGTGCCCAAGGACAAAAAATTAGATTCAAACCAATCTTGATGATGGATGATTTTTGTCACTAGAACATTCTTCCATACCTAAATTGAATTCAATATTTGGGGGAGCTATTTGACTTCAATTTAGCCATGTTTTAAGACAAATTCAACATAAAGCCAATTGATTATTGGTTTTATCATGATACTAAGTCATGGATTCCTTCCTAATCTGATCTCAAGATGATTCATGTCCCTATTGTTATTGAATTATCTTGGGTAGTATTATTTGTGGAAATTAGATTCAAACCAATCTTGAGGATGGATGATTTCTACCACTAGAACATTCTCACATACCTAAACTATATTCACAATCTAGGGGAACTATTTAATTTTGATTTAGCCATGTTTTAAGGCAAAGTTGACATAAAACAATTTGACTTAGTTTTCTCATGTTACTAAGTTGTGGATGCTTTCCCAATTTGATCTCAAGATGATTTGTGCCCTTATGGTTATTGAATTTCCTAAGGTAGTATTACTTGTGGCCCTTTTGTAGTTCTCCAGAGTAAATACTTGAAGGTATTTTTAGCTATTGTTAGATGGCTTTGAATTTTGTGGGGAATGCTTATGTGGACTTTGGCTTGGGCATCGACTGTTAGGACTAGGTGTTGTACACCTTGCAATTCCTAGGTCTACTTGCAATTATTTAATGTTTGTGTAGTATAGTAAATAATCTACCCACATACAAAAAAAGTGCTTCACTTGGATGAAATCTTGAGATTCCATCATTGGCACTCTTTGCCACGTGTAATCATTAGTCTTATGATGGTTGTAAGAAATTATTGAATAAGGGGTTACTAGGTGAACCATGACTAACATCTTTGATTAGTTATTAATAGTACGTGTAAGAGGTGTGTAAGATATATTATTACACCTACATGGAGCACTTTGGAGTCACTTTGACTCCTCTTGGTCTTGGGGATCAACCGATCAAATTGAGAGTTACATTCTAATTGAGGAAGAATTACTTTTTGAGTGTGGTGCATGGGTTGAATGTGGACCTCTTGGACTTAGTTTTGGATCATGGTTGTGAGCCCATAGTTTTGGGAACCATTGATGGTTTCCTAGGTCTCCTTGGCTTATATATTGAGGGCTTGAGATATAGATTGTATGTCAAGTTTTATGTAGGGTTATGCTATTGGATTCTCACCAGATCCATAGTGTAGACCTAATTGAAATGCAAAGACTATTATTTATTGTAACTATTGGTTAGTAAAGAATACATTGGGTGTGTGCTTTGGAGGATGGGCTTTTTCTCTTTGTAGGGTTTTCCTAGGGTATATTCTATGTATTGTGTGTTTTGTTTTTCTTCTCTTTTTCCTTTCTTGTTCTTTACATAATGTTGTTACTATACTAAAAAAATTATTACATATAATATACTTGTTTCTCTCTTAATTGGATTAGCTACAAATTTCAATACTTTCCTTTTATTTGATATTAGAGCTTGACCAACTTGATGTATCCATGAGAAGATTCAGTTGTGTAACTAATCCTTGTTTTAGTAGGAACCTTGTAGTGTGATCTTGGGTTTCAAGGACATATATGAAAGGCACATCTAGAATGGAGATTGAGAAGTTCAATGAAACCAACTTTGAGCTTTGGAAGCTCAAGATGAATGATTTGCTTGTTCACAAAGATATATGGGTAGTAGTCTTTAGGTAGAAACCATCTGACATGAAAGATGAAGATTGAGCAGTGATTGATAAAAAGGAAAGGGGCTTGGTTTAGCTTTGCCTTCCATATTTTATGCTCCTAAACATATCAAGGGAACTGTAACTAGGGACCTCTAGAAGAAGTTAGGGAACCCGTATCAGAAAAAGTTCCTAGTAAACAATTTTTTTAATAGAAGAAATTGTACTCCTTGAGGATGAGTAATGAAGATTGTGTGACAGAGCACATGAATGTGTTCAACATTGTGGTGAGCTAGTTAGTATTCGTCTATATGAAAATTGATGAGGGAAATTAGTGCATAACACTCTTGTGTTCTTTATCTGTTATGTGGGACAACTTGGTTATGGTGATTAGTAGCACCATCTCAAAGATGAAGCTTGATGAGGTGGTGTGTGCATTACTCTCGGAGGAGATGAGGTAAACAACTTTAGAAATCAATCAAAGATGCTTTGACCATCATAAGCGGTTCCAAGGACAATGACAAAAGTAACAAGAAGGATATATAATGTAGATCAAGGGGAGATTTAAGTCCCCTAGCATATTTAAGGTCAAATGTTGGAACTATGGCAAAACTAGCCACATTAAGAAGGATTGCAAGGAAAAGAAGGGTAAGAGTTGTCCAACGATGATCTAACCTCTCGTGATGACACTAGTGACATGTTTGTTATAGCACTTGCTAGACATGCATTTGAGAATGCATTGTTGATTGAATTTGGTGCATCTTTCCACATGACTCCCCACATAGAGTGTTTTGTTGAGTACAAGAGTTATGATGGTGGAAGGGTTTAATTGGTAGATGATTCTTTTATCAAGATTGCTAGTTGTAGAAAAGTCATGTTTTCCTTTGCAGATGGGAGGACCATTTTATACATCCTAGTTTTAATGAACTTGTCCATGAGCAAGATGAATGATTTGGGTATGTGCATGTTCTTCAACAAAGATGGTGAACAAAATCATGGTTTTGGCTAAGGGAGTTCATTCTAGAACTTTGTTTCATTTGGATGTGAGTACCATTGAGTGTAATAATATGAGGTTATTGTTTCTGAGAATTAGAAATTTCTTGTTGAGAAGACCATGTTGTGGAATAAGTGTATGGGCCACCTTGGGAGAAAGGCCTAAGGGCCTTGAAATGTAAAAACATAGTAGAAGGGCTAAATGATTGTTCTATTGATTGACTTTTGCAAATATTGTCTATATGAAAGGCAAAATAATGTTCAATTTTACTTGAGCTCTAATGAATTTGTAGAGATTTTTTATTTGATTCATAGTGATATTTTTGGTCCTATTGATGTACCATCAGTAGGAAAATCTATGTATTATGTTTTTCTATTGACAACTTCATGAAACTATGGGTATTCTTTCTCAAGCATAAATCTAAAGTCTTCTAAAAGCTCTTATTCAGAATCAAACCTAGAAAAAGATCAAGGTGTTAAGGATAGATAATGGTGGAGGCTTATATTTAGTAGAGTTTGTAATGTCCCCTTTTTGGCGCATGGACCATTTGTGTGCATTATGCTTGTTCCTAGTCTTTCGAAGGCTATTCGTCATGTTTGGAAGAACTCCAACGTTCTTGGAGCAGTCATGTCTTAGTCTTACAGAGCAGTTGTTCATGTTTTTGATTTCTGCTAGTCATTTGGAGTTCATAGATGCTTTTGGAATTTAGTTCTAGCCTCTCAGGTGCTCTCCAACTTTCTTGGAGAAACATGGTATTTTTAGACAGTCAATTGACGACCTCCAATTTTCATTCCAAGTCTTCAGTACCCTGTTGGTATGATCAAAATTGCAAAATTATATCATTTGGATGCTTTCCGCAACTTGGGTATATTATTGAGTTATTTAATTACTTATTCACTTAAGTTGTCTAAGGATGGAAAATATTAAAAGATAACTTAAGTGTAATAGCTCTTCGGAAAGGTAATTAAGTGTTTTAAAAGATAGACACTTAAAAAGGGGACCTTGCACATGAAATATTAATATTATTTCAAATAAAGGTCTTTTGGAGAGGAAAAGTGCTTTTTCAAAAAAGCAACAAAAACTAAAAATGCTTTTTCGAAAAAGCAGCGAAAAAGCAAAAGGTACTTTTTCGGAAAAGCAACGAAAAAGTAAAAATGCGCTTTTTCAAAAAAGTAACGAGAAAGAAAAAATGTTTTTTTCCTAAAATAGCTCCAAAATGTTATAAAGGGGATTTTGGGCTCATTTTGAAGGCTTATGCATATTGGATATGAAATTATTTCTTCTGTGAACAGGAGTTGCTGAGCTTGGTTCTTTTGGGGTTGTTTAACCTCACTGATTTTCTAGTTTCGGTAGTGAAAGATCTACCCTAGCTACCTGAGAGTGTTTTCACTTCGGGAAAATCTTGTGAGCTTCAATGGAGTCCTTACGTTGTGGAGCAGAAAAGATTATTTTTTGATGTAGGGTTTTGGTGTGTAGATTTTAGTGATATTCTTGGGGTATTTGTGCTAAGTTTTGGGGTGAGTGGTCGTGTGTGAAGAGTTTTGGGGTTGTGAGTAGTATTTCTATGTATTTTTAGTCTGTTGGGTTTTGTATCAGACTTGAGTATTTTGTTGTTAGAGTGCTTTCATAGATGTATTTTCAGTGTTTGAGCTTGATTACATCCATAATCAACAACACAGCTTCATGGGTATGCTTCAGGGTGATGTTTGGTGACTTCTCAACTCCTCATATTCTAATTTTTAATGCTATAATAGTTTATTTCAGTTCTAATCAAAATTAATAAAATATTGTAGCATGCCCTAACTCTTGTGTTCAGTTTATATGTTGCAATAAATATGTGAGTGTAACCCTGGATAGTATAACCACAAGTGGAGTAGTTGTTTTCTGCTCATTTCTCACCCCATTGAATAAGTGGGTTAATTGTTAATGGCTTCCTACTGAATAAGTGGATGTGTCTAACTTTACTTTCAGTTTTCCCCCACTAAATAAGTGGTGATTCCCACGATTAAGTGGATGCCCACTGAATAAGTGGAAGCCCACTGAATAAGTGGAAGTTGTTATTATTGCATGTTGGTTTGAAATGCCAACTCAAAAGCACTCGTATGCTATCACCTTGCCTGCATAGGGATCTAGGTGATCAAAAGAGTGTGGAAGAACTTAACCATTGCATCTTTCTCTGTGTGTGGAATCAAAAAGAAACTTGGGTGCTTATTACAGAGTTTGAGAGTTTTTGTATGGGATTGTGAGGCATAAGACAATTCCATATACCCCTCAATAAAATGGTGCTGCAAAGAGAATGAACAAGACACTGATGGAGAGAGCTAGGAGTATGCTCAGTTGAGCTATTTTGGATCATAAATTCTAGGTAGAAGCTATGAACACAACTTGTTATCTAATTAATAGATCTCCTACAGTAGCTCTTGTGGATATAACCCCTAAGGAGGGTTGATCAGGAAAGAAGCTTTCCTTGCAATATATTCATGTTTTTGGTTGTGAGGCATATGTACATGCACCTTAGGAGAAGTGATCTAAGTTAGATTTCAAAGCAAAGAATTGTGTCTTCACTGGGTACAATGATGATGTGAAAGGGTACAAGCCTTAGAATCTTGAGATTAGAAAGATAGTGTACATTAAAAATGTAATCTTTAGGGCAATTAGATCATCTCCTAAGTCTTTGCAACCTAAAGTTGAGAAGATATTGTTGCAATAGAAGCCAAAGACCAAGGACACTACACTTGAGGTTGAAGTACTCGAGGTTGAAGTAGAGACTTAGGAAGTACCTAGTGAGGAGGATAGTTCAGAGAGTGAATTAGATGATTCAAAGGAAGAAACACCTTATATCAAATGTAATTCCCTAAGCTTATACCAAAGACATTAACAGACAATATTTATATGCTATCAAAATTTTTGCATTATAATCAAAACATACACAAATGCTCACCACTAAGGATGTCATGACACAAGACAACACCAACCATCAACACGTGACTAACAGTGCATAGAAGCACCACTGCACAAGCAAAAGACTTACACAACCATTATGACATGACCTCGTCACGACAATAAACAGAGGAGATAGTCTCCTCTGACCCAATGATAAAGTACTTGACTTCTATCATCAACACAAATGAAAGAGAAGAAAAGATTACTTAGGAAGGGAAACACCAAAGCCTAAGATTGATCTTCAACTCATTTTAGCACACAAGCATACTTCCATACCTTTAAATGGATGAGATTGCAATACCCCTTTGAGTCATAATTGGTATTGAATTTCAACTAGTCTAAGCATCATATTCATTAATTAAAACTAACAATTCCATCTTTAAGATTTTATGTACAATTGCATTTCATAGCATAAATACAAGGTTCGCTACCATGTAAGCCTTACAGTACAACATGATCTAATTCCAAACCAATATACAACATGATCCATTTCCATAACATAATCAATGCTTATGTCAACTAAATTTATTCATTCTATTAAAGTGTAAATTCAACTATTCAAGGCATGAGAACAAGGCTTTCAATCATGCTACAGTAACATACCATTTTAATCATAACTCTTTTAACAATGTGAGTTAGATGGCCACAAATCACACCATTGAATTTCATGAACTCAAGATGGCACATCTACTAATTCAAATACATCAAATTCATTCTTTTAAATTGAGGCTAGATTTACCTCACACAAAGATACTAGGATCATCAACATGTAACTACAAAACCACCTAATCAAGCATAACATTCCACTAAGTAGAACTAAGAAAACTTAAGTCACGTCATTGATTCACATCTAGTCAAGGTATCCAATTTATCAATTAACATTTAACAATCTCATTTTTTTTTTTAATGAACTAGGATTAAGTAAAATAAGCATATCATACTTCATTTTCTCAAATAGATCTTTTCCAACCAAGTAAAGAATAATAGTAATTACATCGATGTGATACGATCCTCAAACATACAAATTGGCATGCATATGAGATTCATCTCAATTTTTAATTATGATTTACAATCAAATTATAAGGTACAAAATCAATAACATAATGCTCAATTTAAAATGCAATAATAGACCAATTCACTCAAAGCTCCTCTAAGCGCATCTCTGCAATCCCACAATCATGACCAATGGTGATTTCTCTATCACCTAGCCATGTGGATATTGGAGGTTCACTCCACTAGACTAAGAGATGGTCAAATGGGCAATGTAAACACATGTACACCATACAAGATGGGGTTTGACAATCACACACACTAATGCAAACACATACTCATCTCATACACAAATCAGATACAACTCAATCCAACAACAAAATGAAGAGGGTATAGGTCATAGGACTTAGAAGTGTCATCACTACAATTCTCAAAATCAAGGAGTTGAGGGTGCACACGTATCCACGCTAGATGGCTTTTAAATTATACAACAATTAGAATAAGACTAGAGCTAAATCTGGAATTGCTCGAGGGCGTTGAAACCCTCCATGGGAAGTTTGGTAGGGACCTTCTAGTTTGAATATGGTCTTATTTGTGCTTTTCTGCAAAAAAAATTGTATGAATTTTGGTTTAGATTGATGCTTGATTTGTTATGATTGTTGTCTTGCCTGTTATCATTAAGTTTTTTAAAATTGGAAAAACCTCAAGTTTTGAATTTAAAAGTGTTTCCCGCCTGCATATTCGGGAGGGATTACCATTGAATACTTTTATTACCCACCTCTGCTCATAGGTCCTAGGGGGAGTACTGATCCGGTCGAGGTAATTAATCCTCGGCCATGAGAATTAATGGAGAACAACGGTTCCCCGGATGAGGTCAGGAGTGATAAGGAGGATGAATCTCGAAAGACCTATCGTGAAGCACTCAAATTGTAGAATGCCTAGGTTACGCCCCAAAATGCTTGCTTCCAGGTCTACGAGGAAAGAGGAATTTTTGAAGCCAAAGGTGAACTCCCCGACAGATGAGGAGAGGAAGATAACGGAACACAAAAAAATGGTCAGCATCTCTTAGTACCTAGAAAGATGGTATTAAGTCCTAATGAAGAAATGCAAAAAGCTATCAATAATGAGGAACAAAGGCTTAAAAACATTGCAATTTTTTGTATGTTTAAATCCGGACAAAACGCCTCCAAGGAGATTTTTAGATAATTGGATTAATGCGGTGTGGGGTAAAAGGATGGGTGTACAAGTATCTTATGTAGATTACTAAGTAAAGGGCTTTTGTGGTTTTTTTCGAAACCACTCGATGCAAAGGAGGGTGCTAGATAGGGATTTTTGGAATGTAGGTCAATCCCTCTTTAAGGATTTTTCATTGAAGTTAGATGCCTCACAACAAGAAATCCTTTTCTGTTATGTTACTGGATGGATATTGGCTAAAAATTTGCCAGAACAGTTGTGGGTTTTTTTGCCACAAGTATTGGAACCTATAGGGAAGGTGTTGAAAGTGGATGAAACCAGAGCCACTTTACCTCACATGGACACTAGAGTCCTTTTATCCCTAAATATAGGGGTGGATATTCTGAAAATCCCTGAAATTAGGGTTGGTGAGAAAATCTTTGAATGTGGGGTTGTCAGGCTTGGGGGGCTCAATTCTTGCTTTATATGTAAAGTTGAAGGGCACCAGAGGAAAAATTGCCCTAATCTCAGAATGAATAACTCCGAAATAAAATTTGAAGCTAAAAATCACAATGTGGAAGGGGAAAGTCTTGTGGAAAATGTTCTTTCAGATCCCTTGAGCTCTGATGTGGCTAAGAATCGGAAGCTTGATAGTGTCAAGTTGGCCAGGGATAATTCCGCTCCTCTAGATAAGGATAGACTCATTGAGTCTTCATTAAGGGAGATTAGAAAAAATTTGGAAAAAGCTGGACCTAGGAGGGGCTCCCTCTAAGACAAAGCCAGATGATAGCCTTTCATATGGGGTTTCGGTTCCTTTTCTCAATTTGTCTTCTGGTTGCAGTGACCAACAAAGTGGGGGTCTATGCAATTTGGAGAGAGATTTAGATGATAAACCCCAGGCAAGTGGGTTAAACCTAGACTCAAATATCCTAGAGAACCTAGGGAGTGTTGATGTTCCCACCATAATTAACACAAAAATGTTGGATGATGAGAAAGATTTTTGGGACCAACTCTATATCTAAGAGCATTAACATGATTGAAATTCAGGGAGTTCTTGACTCTAAAACTATGGATGGGGCTCTTGGGGCACCCAAAATTGAGACCAATACAAAAAAAAATGCACAATAGTTGGCTATGTTGAAAATCAGAGAAAATATTCTAGCAAAGAAAATGGAAGAAGTGCTTGATACTGTGGGCTCTCCTAATAGTTTCCAAGCAACGAACCCCAAGGAGTTAGATGTGGACATTCACACTAAGAAAGTAGAGGAATGTATTGAAGAAAATGCATCCAAAATGGATGAAGGATATTCCTTGAAAAATGATGAAGGTAGAAAAAAGAGAAGGTATGTACACAAAAAACATAGCACTGAAAAAAAATGTTAAAGGAGGTAAGCTCCCAAAGTGTTTTGAAAAGCTAGGGCTCAGCAGCACCTAATGTGAGCCACTGGTATTTTTTACCAAACAAATTGGATATGAATTGTTTTAGTTGGAATGTAAGGGGACTTGAGTCTCCGGATAGAAAATATATTGTAAGAGTCTTTTGTAACAAGAATAGGAAAATTGATTGTTTAATGTTACAAGAGGTTAAAGCCATAGGATTCCAGGTAGATAATACATTAAGATTTATATGGAAAGAGGTTGTGAAAGTTTACACTAAGCATGAGAGGGGCAATGGGGGCACTGCACTGTTGATCAGTAAGGAATGGGGTATTTATATAACCTTGAGTGGGTGCTCCCCTTGCAATAGATGTGTTTGGGTGGTGTTTGAAAAGGGAAATAGTAAGTTTGGCATATGTTCAATTTATGCCTCCAATGAACATAGAGAATGACGTGAACTATGGAGCTAGATGTCTGACAAGCTTCCTAAAGTACCTTGGATTGTTGCTGGTGTTTTTAACATAGTGGAGCACAGAGAAGACATAATAGGGGGGAATTTGCAGTGGAAGGGTAATGAAAAACATGCTTGAATGAGCATGAAAAAATCACTGGGACTCATAGACCCCCTTGAAGGCATTAAGGCCACAAGCCAAGGAATCTAAGTTTCATGGTGTGATTTACATAAAGGTAGCAAGAGGATTTATTGTAGGTTGGATAGGTTCTATGTCAATAAGGACTTCTTCCATTTTTAGAACTCATAGAGGGCAAATGTGGGAAGGGTCATCCCTAGTACCTTATCTAACCACCACCCTATACATGCTATTATCAATGCTGAGAGGCAGGACAAGGAAAAGAAGTATAGAAAAGATAGTATGTATAAACTAAATACACGGTTGCTATCAAACTTAGATTGTCAAGAAGGGGTCTGTCACCTAAGAGCCATTATGAAAAGCATGGCAGGTAAGAATAATGTAATTATGTATTGGAATGAGTTAATCAATGCATGCAAGGGTCTTTATCAAGTTTGTGGAAAGAAAATGGCACTTGATAGAAGGAGGGAGGAAAAAGTGCTCCAAAAGGAATTATTGGAAACTAAAAGAAACTATAACAAACCCTCGATGATAGGGATTTAGCTAGACAGTTAGGAGAAGTTAAAAATAAACTCAGGAAATTGGAGACTTGCAGGGCACAAGGGGCCAAAATAAGGGCAAGGATTAATTGGCTGGAAGATGGAAATCGAGGAACAAAATTTAAGGAGCATGTAGGTCCCATTAATGAAAATGGTATAACTTATAATGATATAGATGATGTTAAGAGACTGTTTAGGGATTTTTATCAGGACCTGTTTAGGTCTGAGGATCAGAGTGCAGAATGCAAGGATGCCCAAGAGCTATGCTTGAGTATTTACCCCAAAAAGGTTGATGAGGCAATGGTTGATAAGCTTAAAAAAATAGCTAAAGAGGAAATTAGAGAAGCTTTCTTGTCTATGGAAGATGACAAGTCACCCAGACAGGATGGTTTACCAGTTGAATTTTATAAAGCTAATCTAACTTGGATGGTAGATGACCTATGGGAAGTGTATCAAGAAGCCTATAACAGAGGTTCTTTGGGCAAGGATATAAATAGAGGTGTCATTAAATTATTACCAAAATATGGGGACAAATTCAACTTGAGGAATTGGAGGCTAGTTTCTCTACTGAATTTTTCATATAAGATTGTTCCCAAAGTATTGGCAAGAAGAGTCGTAGACATACTACCTAAAATCATTAACTTCACACAAACTGGGTTTATAAAAGGCAGGTATATCTTAGAAAACCTGTTGACAAGCTAGGAGGCTTTATATTGGGCAAGAGCAACATAGCAAAATGTTGGCATCTTACTTCTTGATTTTGAAAAGGCTTATGATAGAGTGGAGTGGTCTTTCATTTTAACTGTCCTAAAAGCCTTTGGATTTCCCAAAGAATTCAATGATATGGTCAACATGCTCTTTAGGGATGCTTTGGCTCAAATTGATCTCAATGGGTCATTGACTAAGCCATTTACTATGGAGAGGTCTATAAGGCAGGGTTGTCCTTTGGCACCTACACTTTTTGTTATTGCTTTAGAAGCTTTATTTTATATGTTGAGAACAAAAAGAATACTTGGGATGATGAAGGGGGTTAAACTTCTTGATGACAACATGTTGCTTAACATGCAATTTGCAGATGACACTGCTTTATATCTGGTACTTGAAGAAGATAATTTGATAAATATGGAAACTAAGTTGAACATGTTTTGCAAGGCCTTAGGGGCCAAAGTATCATTCAATAAATTGGTCTTGTTGGGTTGGACTGATAAACCTCTCGAATGGTTGGTGGAGGGTAAATGACAGTGGGGTGCCCCCCCATAGGCAAATAAGATTCTTGGGGATTCCTTTTTCTATTGACTCTTCACTTAATCAGATGTGGTCTTGGATGTTTTCAAAAATTGAGATGAAGTTGAAAAAATGGAACAAACAAATTCTATCACTGGCAAGAAGAGTACAAATCTGTCAAAACATTCTATTTGCTTATTCTTCAATGTGGTTTTTTTCTAACCACCAAATAGACAATATACAAAATATTATCAAGAACTTTTGGTGGTCAGATGGGAAGGATAAAAGGAAGAAACATGTAGTCAAGTGGGAGTGGTTGCATGAGTAAAGAAAAAGGAGGACTTGGGCTTAAGGACCTGAGAATTCAGGGGGTCTCTCTTGTAAAATAGATTATTAGATCTTTTGAAGGTGATGTACCATGGAAGGTTCTAATCAGAAAAGATATCAATCATTTTTGTCCTAAAAGGGCACCCCAGTGGGATAAATTGTATCCTCATGAGTTTCTTTTCAGGAACATCAAATCTAAAGCCTTTGGGTATGTAGTGTTTGGATCTATATGGAGGGCATGGGATTTAGTTAGAGGATTAATTATAAATACAGAAGTTGTCAATTGTAAAAAAAGTGGGTTGGGGGCTATATATCTTTGTGGTGGAACTTGAAGCACAAAAATAGGCCACTTGCCCTTTGCAGGGGTGCTCTGCACTTAAGTGGCACAAAAAAGGTCTAAGTACCTTTGAGGATTTGTTAAAAGATGAAGGCATTAATACTTGAGATGGTGTCAGAATAAAATTTGGGCTGCCAGAATCTTAGAGAAGGACATGCTCTATTATCTATAAGGCCTTTTCAAACAGCCTAGGTCATCTTAAGAAGTTGGGTGAATGGACTGGTTGGAGAATCTAATATGGGAAGAAGGAACTACACTAATAAAAGGGGAACCAAAAAAGATATACAAACTGATTGTTGACTCCCTAGTGATCTATGAGCATAGTTGTAGGGATTGGGAATTAAATGTGAACTAGAAATTGTTAGCTTCTTCATTTTTTATTCTTTGGTCTAAATATATAGAACCTAAAAAGGGAATTTTTAGATGGCTCTTGCTTTTGTAGAAGCTTCCTACAGGGAATAATAGTTATATCTGTCCTCTTTGTAATGTTTTAGAATCCTATGATCATATCTTTTTTGAGTGCCCTTTTGTTGTGTCTATATGGGATATGTTTATGGGGAATATAAAGGGATGGTCTTCATTGATTAAATTGTATTGGGAAGAGATATTATGTGGCTTTGTCAGTGGTATGACTATTAAATCTAACATTTTTTGGCTTTGTCTAACAACTAAAATTTTATGGGTTCTATGGAAAAGTAGAAATGAAGACTATTTTCAAGGTAAGAAGAGATGCCTTACTGAGTCTGCCTTTAGACTCATATTATGTGATATTTATTTACAGGTTACTATGACAATGGAGCTCCCCATAGAAGGATTTATGAAGATTCTTGATGAAGGCTTAGAAGTAATATACAAGGCAGACATAAAGTATGCGGAATTTTGGCCTTATGACCTAAGGAAAATCCATCAAAAGTTCAATGATGAATACTTAGACTTCCAAAATAGGTATTGCAAGCATCACAAATTATAAAGAATGAGAAGTGAGGCACATAAAGACCTAGAGGTGACATTCCAAAATTTTAATGTAGACATCAACCTCCTCAAGGCTATGCCTCCAATAGGTACTTTTAGAGGCATGGATTCATATGATCTCAGTGATAACACATTGATAGAGATTAACAGGCCTCCAAATCGGGCAACAAGTGGATGTAGACAGACTGGTGATACAGTCAATTAGGACAAGGAGATTAACTCCTTCATCCTGTCTCCACAGGATGAACAGTTTTAGGGAGAAATAGACAGGCCCATTTCAACAGAGAAAGACTAGGAAGGAAAGTAAAAGATAGACTTGGAGTAAGACCAGAGATGAGATAAGAATTAGCAGCATATTTGACTATATTTTGATAGTATTTTGTTAGTATTATGACAGTATAGAACAGATAGACTTGGAAAGTTATAATCCTGTATAATCGTAGGTAGTATATGTTGTATTTTACTCTTCATATACTACTTTTAAAATTGTATGAAAATGTGTATATTGTGGATCTCTAGGCCACAAAGCATGTACTGATCCTTATATATATATTGCACTACCTTCAATTAAAAAAAAAAAAGACTAGAGCTAAACCTAGTCCTTAGGGTACCAACAAAAGTGGCCTTGCCTACATATCCCATAAAGGGAATTAGATCCTTTATAGTTTGAATGCATTGTGGAATTGCATAGGAACTCTCAAAGTCCCATACATGCAAATTTTCATGGGAATTCCCAAAGTCCCATGCATGTAAAATTACAAGGGGACCCCCAAGGTCCCTTTACACTTGCAAAATTGAAAATCATCCTTCTTTCTTCGCCCATGCATCCTAAACATAAACTAACTCATTTCCATGGCAAAGCATAACACTCCACAAAACAAATAATCACTCTTTTAATTCCTAAGAAGTCATTTTCTAGAATTTTCATTAAGTGCCATATATTGCTAGTGTCCACCATTAATTGAACCTCCAATCTTTTTACCAAAAAAAATGAAACTTAGCTAATAAAAAATCTAAACATACCCTTTTGTACTAAATTGTAAGGGGAATCCATTTAAATGCAATCACATAAATTTTATGGAAATTTTCTAAGGGTTTGGGGGGATTTTTATGTTTTTAACAATTTTAATTCTACAACTTTAAAATTGCACAACAAACATAAAACTAATCCTAGCCCATATTCAAACATAAAAATACAAGTCATATACACATCCCACACAAAGGGGGAGTGTGACCAGTTCATTATTTTTCAAGAAAATGTATAATTTAGCAAAAAGAAAAATACCTCAACGTTCATGACACACTCATGATGGTAGAAGAATCCCTCACAATATGCACCCAAGAAGAAGCCCTTGTAATCCCACACAAGATCCAAGCTCCTCTTTTTAATTTCACTCGAGGATTTGAAAACTAGGTTTTCTTTTCTTTCAAGTTTTCCCAAATTCTCCCAAGTAACAATGTAAAATCAAAAGCTAAGGTAACTTTTTTTTGCCCTTTTTTCTTATATACCAAAACCCATTCAAAAATTTATTTTAGTACTTTTTTCCCTTTCACTTAATACCCTTTTTTAATTTCAAAATCAAACTATTTTACAAAGAGGGTTAGTATTTATTTTCTAATGCAATAGTTTAAATGTGCATTTATATAATGCTAACCAATCAATTTAACCCTTTTGACTAGTTGAAAGCATACCCAAACAATATATGCATAAAACCCACTTTATTTTTATAGCTAGAATGCAATTTTAATTTTTTCGCAAGCATGAAAAAGCCAAACATTCCCCTTTCATTTTCTAATGCATTTAATCATTTCTAAAAATATTAAACTATTTTTAAAATTAAACAACTAAAATGCAAAACAAAATCAAGCTCAACACATGCAAATGACAACTGCTTTATGGGTTTTGCATAAGTGGGAATCTAGAATCTAAGTGATTCAGATGATTGGTTTATTGGTTTAGCACATGGGGCATCCTTTCATTCAAAACTGAATAGAATGGGCTAAACAAGAAAACATACTCAAATCAACTATCTCTAAATTAATCACCATTTGTCTATCATGTGCATGTATACTCAATACAAACATCAAGTGCATCTACATAATACAATAGCCAAAGCTACATAATAATAACCCATGAGAATATGAAATCAAGCAAGGTACACATACATGTCTTTCAATCTCATCTTATCATTATTAAAAGTCAATATTAACCTTTTAATCCAACAAAATGTTAAATTGTGTAATTAATTAAATCACATTTGATCATTAAATCAACCCATAAGGTTGAAACAATAAGATAACTTACTATTAACATAAACTAATGAAAATAGGGAAGCTAACTAAATCACATGGTATCAAACATGAAATAACAACATATGCCACCAACGCAAGCATATAATCACATCATGACATTGCTCAAATACTAGACATAAATAGTCCTTCAAACAATTTATCAAACAACTCTTAAACATGCTCCAACCTAAGCATTAATATGATACCAAGACAAAGCAAGAGTTAACATAAATGGACCTTACAACCAACTCATGAGGATGTCCACTTGGTAGAGAAATCAATAAAAAATGTATAGCTCGCCTAATTTTTGTTATATTTTTCTTTGTCTACTAATGATGATGAGCCTAGAATTGTGAAGGAGGCAATGAGGTTTGTAGAGACAAAGTCTTGAAAAAAAGCCATGGTTGAGGAGATGACTGCATTAGAGAAGAAAAATACACGGGACTTCATGAAGCTTCCTGAGGATAGGAAACTTATTGGCTGCAAATGGGTTTTCAAGAAGTTTAGTTCAGATGGCAAGATTGAGAAATACATTGCAAGGTTAGTGGCTAAGGGCTATTCCTAGGTCTAGGGAATTGGTTTTGGTGAGATCTCTATTGTGGAAAAGCTTATATCTATCATATTTTTTGTTTTCTATTATTGCTATGTTTGATCTTGAGGTTGAACATATATGTGTTAATATAACTTTCTTGCATAGGGGCTTTCTAGAGATCTACATAGCATGGCCATAACACTTTATGGTGAAGGCCAAGGAGGATTTGGTTTGAAGGATGAAGAAATACCTATATGGTTTGAAATAATCCCCCAAGATGTTGTATCAAAAGGTTGATTCATATGTTTTGAAGTTGGGCTTTGTTAGAGCCAAGCCAAATAATAATATTTATTACAATAGTCCATAGGGACCAATTTATTGTTATTTGCCTTTATGTTGATGATATGTTCTTTAAGTAACAATAAGGATATTATTAGGGCTTTTAAATCTTAGGTTTTTTTATAGTTTGATATGTAGAATTGGGGGGTAGCTAAGTTTATCTTAGGCATGGAGATCAAGAGGCATAGAGCTAACAAAAAATTGTGGTTTAGTTAGAAGAGGTGTGTTAACTCTATTTTGTAGTGGTTAAGTATGCAAGATTGTAAGCCAATGAGTGTTCTCATTCTCGTATGGACAAATCTATTAGTAGAGAAATATCCTTTGACACCATATAAGATAGAGGACATAATCAATGTCACATATGCGAGTGTAGTTAGTAGAATTATGTCTGCTAAGGTCTACACTAGACTAGACATTGCCCAAATAGTGGGAGTCTTAACCAAGTATATGTCCAATTCAGAAAATGAGCATTGGATTATGGTGAAGAGAGTATTTAGATATTTGCATGGCACTTCAAAGTATTTTATTTGCTACCAAGGAGGTATTTCAGATGACTTGTTCTACACTTTTAGCAAGGGCTTAGATGACTTGCAACAGTGTCTCAGATAACTAGTAAAAGTATTTTGGGGAACCTACAACATACTTTCAATAGTAATATGGGGAACCTATAGTGGAATAATTGCAATATCATGGGAAACATAAAGCATACTAACAACTGTACTTGTGACACTTGGAATAGTGCTACAATAGACTTGCAACACTCAATGCATATATAAATATTTATAAATTATCATTGGGTAGGTCAAAAGAGGTGATGTGGATAGCATGAGGTCTACAAATGGGTATGCTTCTACCTTGTTTAGTGGTGCAATTAGTTGGATGAACAAGAGATAGGTTGTGGTTTCTCTTTCAATGATAGAGAGAGTATATGACAATAGCTCATGCTTGTAAGGATTTGGTTTGGCTTTAGAGATTGTGTTTGAATATTGGGTTGAGATAGGATACAGTGTTGATTTAGTGTGATAGTGAAAGTACAATCATCTTGGAAAATAACCTAACCTTTCATGTGTGAATGAAGCACATTGATGTGTAATTTATCACTTTGTTCATGACATGGTGGAGAATAGGAGGGTTATGGTTGAGAAGGTGGACACTTTAGTTATTGTTACAAATGAATTGACAAAGCCCATGAGCATAAAGAAACTCAAATAGTGCAAGATGACTATGGGCATTACCCCTAGTATTTCGTTCACTTCATTGGAACCCTTTATGATTCTTGTAATGTATACAATAAGTAAGAGATAATTAGGACTAGGTGGTGTACACCTTGCAAGTCCTAGATCTAGTTGAAATTATTTAATATTTGTATAATATTGTAAATAATGTACCCAAATGGAAAAGGGTGCCCCACTTAAATGGAATCTTGAGATTGCATTGTTCACACTCTCTACCACATGTCATTGATCTTATAATGATTGTAAGAAGTCACTAAATAAATGGTTACTATGTAGACTATGAGTAGCATCTTTGATCAGTTATTAATATCATGTGGAAGAGGTGTGTAAGAGATGTTATTACACCTACATGGAGCACTTGGGAGTTACTTTTAGCCCTCTTGGTCTTGGGTGTCAAATGGTCAAACTAGGAGTTACATTCTAGTTGTGGAGGACTTACTTTTGGAGTTTTGTGCATGGGTTGAATGTGGACCACCTGGACTTGGTTTTGGCACATGGTTTTGAGCCCATTGTTTTGAGAAACCATTCATGGTTTTTTGGTCTCCTTGGCTATATATTGAGGGAGATAGATATTGTATGTCAAGTTTTAGGTAGGGTTATTCTACTCAATTTTCTCTAGATTTAGAGTGTAGACCTTATTAAAGCACAAATGCTTTGCTATTGTATTGTAATTATTGATTGTTAAAGAATACATTGGGTGTGTGCTTTGAAGGTTGATTTTTTTTCCCTTTACAAGGTTTTCTCAGGGTATATTTTGTGTACTATGTGTTTTACTTTTCTTTTCCTCTTACTCATTTCCTATTCTTTATATAGTGTTGTTACTTTGCTAAAATGTTTTTAGATTGGTATTCTTTCATTGCTCTCGTAATTGGATTAGCAATAAATTGTCATACTTTCCTTTCATTGATGATTATGTGTATATGGTGAAAATAGTTGTCAACTCAAGAAGACTATCAAATGCGATTATATCTCATTATTGATAAATAAGTAGGGGTACTTGAAAAGATGCATCAATATGTTATACCTTTGATGGACCTGAGAAAACATTTAATTCAACTTATATCAAACACTCTGAAGGAAATTTAGAATTCAAACAATTTTGGATGCAACGACTTGCACATACTTGATAACACGATGAAGTTTGGCTATGTGTATGCATGAAAACTTTAAATTATGGAGAGGGAATAAAGTGAATAAGAAATGTAGACTTGAAATCCATATCAAATTTGATTATGTTAGAGTTTAAGATGCTTAGAAAGTAATACAATGTAAAACTAAACTTTGGGTTGTGTTAGCTTAATAGATTCAAGGAAAATATACAATCTAGTTGAGGTGTCATTTGTAACTCTTGAAATCTATGAGGAAAACACAAAAGAATCTTGATTAGATCACTTTGACCAGCAGGAGGAATGTAGGAAGCTCAATGAAGAAAGGAAGAGTGAAACATGATAGATAAACCCAACCTCAAACATTGAAGGATAGACATGAAGATCCACAATGTTGCAAATCAAGGTCAAAACATAGAAGGAACACAAAATTGAAACTAGTATAAGCTTAATCTAAAATATTATTGGGTTATGCAAGATTGCAAATCCACCTAGGATGGTCTCGCATTAGAGACCTTAGGTAATTGATAATGTGACTCCTATTCAGGTTCCTGTATGGAGATCTTGATCAAATAGTTGTATTGGATGATATTGACAGGATGATATTGACAAAATTCAAAAAAAATTTATCCTCTTCACCTATTAGTGTAGTCTCGGTTAGGAGGGTCCACAAAATGAACAATCTAGACCGTGTAGTAAGAGTAAACACAATGAAAACAACTCAAAGGTATGAAGCAAATGCAGATTTAGTCATTCAATTTATCATAGAATTCAAATATAGTTTGGTCGGCAACGTGCGGGCTTACAATTAGGGCTCACAGGCCTGATTATAGAATTGTAGTGTATGCACAAGATATAGCTTTGAAGCTCCTTCCCAAAGAATTCAAACTATCAACTATTCCTATGTGATTCACTACTTTCCTAGGCATTTATTACATCAATATATATCATCTCTGGAACGTAATATCCCTCTGCACTGGCCAAGGAAGATCACAAACTTCAAAGAAGAGTTGTAATGTGTGTACATGGATAGGTCGGACCTAACTGAATAAACTCCTCCACAAGTGAATGAAATGATGTGCGGACCTCAGGGAAGGTTGGCCACAAATCAAAAAACATTGAATGATGTTTCATTTAGCTCCGCGAGTCGAGACATGCTCCGCAAGCCTTCTCCTTTAGCTGATTGTCTAAGACTGTTAGGATGCTTTGTTATGAGAAAACAGTCGATCTTTTGATAGTGATAGCTTTCCAGTACTTGATCCAAATGCTTTAAAAATTGGATATGATGTAGATGAATGTGTCTAGATGCTAAGTCCAACTCTACAAGGTCTGAAATGAAACTGCGGTAGAATGCAGACCAAAATACAGAAAGTGCTACTGACTAAATTGAACTAGAAAATGAAAAGAAACAAACTGAAATACAAACATTTTTGGTTGATGAAAGATTGTTCTTGAACCAGGGATGCTCCTGCATTAGACATCCAGGGTTATTTAAAAAAGTGAGTCCCTCACTTTGCTGGGGCTAGAGGAAAACCAAGATGGTCCACCTCAGCCTGAGAAATCCAAGATGAATCTTCTTCCAGTCTTCCTTTCCACTTCACAAGATATTCTTTGTATTGTCTTCCTTTGGTTCTGCATCCAACTTTGCTATCCAAAATGTCCTCAATCTACTCTGGTGCTTGTTGTGGTAACTGCTTCTTCAAGTCTTCTTCAATCCTATCACTAAACTCTGCTTCATGATACTGATATAGGTCTACAATGTTGAGAATGGGTGATATGCCCAATGTCTTTGGTAACTCTACTTCATATGCATTTCATGAATCAAATTTTCTAAGTATCCTACAAGGTCCAAACTTCTTCATCTTCAACTTGTTATAGGTCCCAACTGGAAATCTTTCTTTTCTCAAGTATACCATCACTTCATCTCCAACTTCAAATTCTTTGCATCTCCTCTTCTCATATGCTTTCTCTTTATACTTGTTATTCATCTCCTCCAAATGCTTCTTCACCTGATTATGCATTATCTCCATGTATCCTACAAATTCTTCTACCTCTGCACTCCTCTTCTCTTCTGTGCCAATATCTCTCAACTCTGCAACTCCTCTAGGGTTAGTTCCTGTCGCAATCTCAAATGGTTTTCTTTCGGTACTCCTATTCACTGAATTGTTACATGCAAACTCTGCTTGTGATAGAATCAAATCCTAGCTTCCTACCTTCTCTCCAACCAAGCATCTCAGCAAGTTTCCCAAACTCCTATTCACCTTTGTCTGTCCATCAGTCTATAGATGAAATGTTGAATTAAACTTCAATTTTGTCTTCACCTTCTTCCAAAGTGTCTTCTGAAATATTGTATCTTTGTCTGAAATTATGCTCTTAGGTAATCCATGCAATCTCACAATCTCCTTAAAAAATAGGTCAACTACATGAACTGCATCAGTTGTCTTCTTACAAGGTATGAAGTGTGCCATCTTTGAAAATCTGTCCACCACTACAAATATTGAATCATGTCCTCTCTGTGTCTTTGGCAATCCCATCACAAAATCCATACTTATGTCTTCCTAAGGTCTCTCTGGTATTGTCAAAGGTTTATACAATCTAGTATTCTGACTACTTCCTTTTGCAACTTGATAAACTTTACAACTTTGCAAAAATTTCCTAACATCCTTATGTATCTGAGGCCAAAAGTAATTTCATTCACCAAAGCCATTGTCTTATCAATGCCAAAGTGTCCTACCAATCCACCACTGTGTTTCTCCTTGATCAAATTGTTTCTCATTGAACTCTTGGGTATGCATAACTGATTTCCTTTGAACAACATATCTTCCTGATTGAAATAGTCCAACCACTTACTCCTATCTGTCACAATAGGTTCCTTACATGCTTTCCAAGGTTCTGCAAAATCTAGATCTTCCTCATACATGTTCTTCAATTCCTCAAATCCTAAAACTTCAACTCTAATCTCTATCAACAAATTTCTTCTCCTACTCAATGCATCTACAACTTTGTTTGATTTACCACTCCTATGATTCAACACAAAAGTATAACTCTGCATGAACTCTACCTACCTCATATGTCTCTAATTCAGCTTTCCTTGACTATTCAAATATTGCAAAGCTTGATGATCTGTATACAACACAAACTCCTTAGACAATAAATAATGTCTCCACTTCTTCAAGGCTTGAATTATGGCATAGAACTCTTGATCATACACTTAATATCTTCTCCTTGCATCATTCAACTTCTCATTGAAATATGCTACAGATCTACCTTCTTGACTCAACACTGCTATGATTTCATTCCCACTTGCATCACAATATACTTGAAATACCTTATTGAAATCTGGTAATGCCAAAACAGGTTTCTCTGTCAATTTCTACTTCAACAACTCAAAACTTTTATCTTCTCCTGGTGTCCACTTGAAATCTTTTTTGTCACCTCTCATTGTTTCTTTCATAGGGTTACAAACTAGCTAATCCATGAAATAATCTGACTTCTCCAATGCTCTTCGGTGTAGGCCATTCAATAATTGCTCTCACTTTCTCAGGGTCCATCTTCAATCCTTCTGCAGAAATCACAAATCCCAAGTATACCAATTCTTCATGAAAAATACATTTCTTGATGTTTATGAGCAATTTCTCTTCTCTCAGTCTCTGCAATACTTGTCTCAGGTGCAACAAATGTTCTTCTTTTGTCTTACTGAAAAGTAGAATGTCATCCAAATATACAATAACAAATTTACCCAAGAATTTCTTCAAGACTTCATTCATCAATCTCATGAAAGTACTTGGTGTATTTATCAATCCAAAGGGCATCACTAACCACTCATACAATCCTTCATTTGTCTTAAAAGTAGTCTTCCATTCATCTCCTTCTCTGATTATAATCTGATGGTATCCACTCTTCAAATCTATCTTTGTAAAATATTTTGCTCCACTCAAACAATCCATGATATCATCCATCCTAGGTAAAGGAAATATATACTTAACTGTAATCTTGTTTATTGCTCTAGAGTCTGTACATGTTCTCCATTCTCCATCCTTCTTCGATGCTAACACTGCAGGTACTACATAAGGACTCAAACTTTCTTTGATCAATCCTTTCTTCAACAACTCATGTATCTATCTATTCAATTCTTCATTCTCTACTAGTGTCATTATGTGTGTTGCTTTGTTTGGCAAACTAGCTCCAGGTATAAGATCCATGTGATGACTGATACTCCTAATTGGTGGCAATCCTTCAGGTACATTATCTGATATGATGTCTTCATACTTTGTCAGCAACTCAGTTATCTCCTCCGGTTGTGATTCTTCATTCTCTTTCTTCAATGTTTCAGGCTTCTTAGGAATCAAAGCATAACACATATTCTCATGTCTCAAACCATCCAGAAATTTTCTTCCATCTACCAAATAGATTCTAGCATTCCCACATACTTCACCCTTTGGATCATCTTCCAAAGGAATCAAAGTAATTCTCTTTTACATTTGTTGTTATAGTGTATGTATTCTTTCTCCCATCATGTATAACTTTTCTATCATACTGCCAAGTTCTACCCAACAAAATATGACATACATCCATATGCATAATATCACACAATACTTCATCATGATAAGATCCAATATGAAATTTCACCAAACATTGTTCACTCACTTGTACCTTATGATCATCCTAAATCCATGATATCTAATAGGGCTTAGGGTGTTTCAATCTTTCCAACTTCAGCTTAGTCACCATCTCTTCTAAAATTAGGTTATCAGAACTACCACTATAAATTACAACTTTACAACATTTACCTCCTGATTTCAATCTGGTTCTGAACAAACTTTTCCTCTATGGTGGTTCTGCTAGGACCATTCAAAATTCCCATAGTCCCATTTGATTTCAGACATTTTTCCTTCCATGAATCCATCTTAGGTGTCCATATTCCATTTAAAAATTATTCCAACAGTCATTCACAAGCATCCCATATCAGGTCCATGTGAAAACTATTTGTATTTTTTATCATTGATGTGTTTTTGTCTCTTACCGCAGCCCTGCGAGTCACTCAAATAGTCTTGGCAGGTGTGTAGGAACCAAAGGAAGCAACTACTACTACCCTGTAGCATGCAGATATTCTATTGGTGGTGTTGCGGAATATAAGAATCCATTACCGCAGTCTTGCAGCGGTCTCAGAAGTAGTTGGCGGGCTAGTAGTATGAACTCAAGTGGCATATAATGTGTCACCATGGTCCTGCGGTAGGTAGGAAGATGGACGACGACAATGCAGTAAGGAGTAGAGGCAAAAATGATCACTGCGCCCCTGCAGCAGCTTCAAGTGAAGCCTGCGGTATCACGGTAAAAGAAAGTTCAAGTGGTGTATGTGTGGAGTACCGCTGCCCCGCGATGGTTCCAAGGAAGGATTGTGGTAATGCGGTGAATGCTTCAGGCAATATGTGGTATTATACTACGGCCCTACGGTAGTTTTGATGAAGGTCTGCAGTGGTGCAGTGAAGACTTCATGTGATAGGTAATGCTATATATCGCAGTCCTGTGATGCCAATGACTTCAACCGGCGGGCTTGCGGTAAGCAATGTTGAAAAATTGAAGAAGCAAAATGAGAAGGAAAAAGATGAAGCTAGATTCAAGATCCTTGAGGTATTTGAAAAGATTTTGGAATACAGAGTAAAGTTGGTTGTTGATAAGCTGGGAGATGTGCATGAATGTTATTCTTCCTTGTCCCAGGCCATTGAGCAATTGCAAGTCAATCTATCTATTTTGGATCCAATGTATAAGAAGTGACAACCTACACACCACACACTGATCACCTTGTGCAAGGTTCTATAGAGAGATCTAGGTTCTTTGGCTTCACTTAAGCCAATAGAAAAGATGGTGAAGTTGATTCTGGATGAATTTCAATATGTAAATGGTGAGAGCCAGAAAATGCAGGTGAAGATTGATTCTTTTGCCACCTTCAAGCACCAGTTTATTCCTTCCATTTTGATAGAAGATAAAAACATCAAGGATTTTGATGCATGGAAGAGTGAATATGGCCGAACTATTTCTCAAGTCATTGACTTTCTGAAGAAAGATGAAAAAATAAATATTCTCAACTTCAATATCATTCTGGATAGAGTAATTGCTTTGGATGCTGGATACATAGCTAAGTTCATTGTTGATGTCAAAGTGCTACTAGATAAAAGGTGGAAAGATCACCAAGCCAACTTGCTCCAGATTCAAGACTATAAGTGGCCTAGTGATTTTGTTGTATACTAATGGGAGCAAAAATATTTGACAACTGAAGAATAAGTAGGCAGGGGAGCAATGAGCATTGAGCTGGCGTCAACATGGCACCACAAATCTTAGACATCCTCTTTTTTGTCTTTTCTTATTTTTATACTTTCCAATATATATTCAAAATATATTTGGCGGTCTTTTTTAAGACTTGTCAAAAAGTATATATTGTAATAGGTCTATTTAGGGGTGGGTATATCAAAAGTCATTTTTGGAATGTGAAAGGTCTAAAGCTTGTAGCTTCCTTCACCCCTATAAGAAGGAAACCAAGACCTTGGGAAAGCCCTACGAATTTGATTTTGGAAAAAGACATTGTAAGGCATGCTCTTCAAAGATATATCAATAAAAGTAAACTGCATTCTTTGGTGCCATATATCTAGTTCTCAATTGCTTGTTGAATGTTCATGTTTTACTTTATCTGGTTGTCTCAATTTGTGTTTCTCCTAGTTATTTGAATTAACATATCAAGGGTATGCTTTAATTCTTCAAAACACATTTGCTCTTTTTGGGTGATTTGTCTAATTGGGTTTCCTCAAGGAGGAATTAAATTCCATTGAATAGATCACTGTAATTATGTTGATTCAATTTGGATAATTAAGAAGAGCCAGGTAAAAATAACCTTGCATGATTATGCTAGGGATAAACAATTCCATGCCAGGTAATTCATGTTGTGGCTAGATAGAAAGCACAAATCTTTTTGTGAAAAGACTCTGTTACCCAACTGTTGAGAAAGGCACTGATCAATTCTATTCCAGAATCATTTCCTTGTAACATATTCAAAGTTCCAATTTTAATTTTTTGTTGTGTAGAAATAGGAGTACAAGTAGAACATAAAAAATAAAAATATAGAAAATCTACTTCAAATCATATGACAGTTTGGATTAGGGTGAATTGGATGATTTAATTGATAAAATTATATAAATCCCTTAATCTACTCTGAATTTAGCAACAAGTTTGAGGAATAATTATCAATTGGTGAAATATAAGGTAACACCCACCTGGGCAAAGTAGAGCCCAAAGTGTAGAGAATCTTAACCACTTGGGTTAATTTTGTCAGTTGGCCAAATTGGTTGCATAACCCAATTATAAATCTTGGGATCCTTTTAGGGTTTTGCATACTACAAATTTGAGAACCAACAAATTGATGACTCTACTGGGGAGAGTCACATAAAATTCAAGTTCCTAGAGCTCTGGAAGACCAACAGACAATTCTAATATTTTCCTCATTTTTTTTAATAAAAGGAGGTGGCGGCTCTAGATAAAAATCTCTGAAGATTTCAAATTGCAATATAATATTACAGCTCTCCAACATGGATGGTAGAAGGTCTTAAAACTATCTCAATAACAAAAATCAGAAGTTTGTGGAAAATAACAAAGAGGGTTCAAAACCCTTACCTACTGTAGAAACTTCTACAAATGATGGGACGGGTACTGTGAATGAACTTATTGTCTCACAAACCCATGAGAATTTGTAGGATAATTAAGTGAATGTTTTAGAACAATCATACACTATATACAATAGCCCCATGATTGAGACACAAGTGGGGAAAAGTGAGAGATTTCAGCCCAGGGATCTTTTCAATATCAACGAGTCTCAAAAAGAATTTGAAGATCACCTGGAAGAAGGTATGAGATGAAATAAAGCAATAAGAGACTATGAGCAAAGAATGGGTCATCAATATGCTGAGAGCTCCCAGCAAGGGTTTGTCGAACAAACCCCAAATACAGTGAGGTTTACAGATGCAAATGTTGTTCAACTTCCAAAGGAAGATTCGCTAATAGAGAGTTGAAAGAAAATGTGGAACGGTTGCGAGCACAAGCTGCAAGGATTAAGTTGATGAAAATATAGGAAGATTTGGAATAGGAGTTGCTTCAATTGAATTCCCAATCTGTTACAAATGCCTTGCAAAATGTACCTATCAATAATCCAATTATCTCTGGAAGTACAACTGGACCTTTGGTCTCACAGGTAACTCACAATGTAGTTGGGACACAGGGCAATGTAGGTAATGCTCCACATGCACATCCTAATGTGCATACAAGGCCTATATCAAACCCTGCTAATGTTCCAGTGGCATCTCAGGGTAATGCTTACCCTATTCCTCTTGGTTATAATCAAGGATACAATCCATATGCAGTACAATATCAGTATCCATATCCACCTCCACACCACAATGTACATGGCAACATGTATCATCCTGGAGGGATCCATCACAATGTTTAAGGTAATGTAAACCCTAATGCAGGGGTTAATTATAATGTGCATCCAGGAGTATATCAGTAGCCTCAACAACATGGACCTCAGCAAAATAAGTATCAGCCTCATCAGAGGCAAAATCCATTTGTAAGAGGACCAATGAATGTGGATAGATTCAGACGGCTCGACTTCACCGATATCCAAGGATATCCAAACGACATTGATAATAAGGTAAGGAAATCAATCCCTAAATTTTCTAGTAATAATGCTACCTCTGGAGAGGATCATATAAGATCATTTGAAAATGTCATGGATAATTTTGAAGTTAATCATGAAGATGTATATATGAAATTGTTCATGCAATCACTAGTTGATGATGCAAGGGATTGGTATAGGAATTTGCCAGATGCTTCAATTAGCTCATGGGTTGAATTCAAAAGGTTGTTCAAAGAATAATATGGTGACCATTCTGATCTCAAATTTGCCTTAAATGAGCTAACCAATATTCAGAAGAATTATAGAGTCTATGGCAGATTTCAATGCTAGATTCATGAAGGTTTTCAAAAAAATCCCACATCATCTGAAACCAATAGACCCAATGTGTTTGGTCTTCTATTTGAATGCTTCTAATCCTAAAATAGGATATGAGCTTAGAACAAGAAATCCACCAAGTCTTATAGATACATTCAAAGTTTCTTTGAATATTGAAAACAATAGAAGAGCTTTAGGGAAAGTTGGCAGAAGGGATGAGCCTAAAATATTGTAGAACCCTAAGGTTCATCAAAGTAAGCAGCCAAAAGAAGACAAATTGGAAAAGGTCTGGCATGTTGTCAAAGATTTATCATATAAGGTGGCTAGAAATGAAAAAAGATTACCTTATGATAAACCAAACTATCCCATGAATGAAAGACTGAGGTTGCAGGATATGCCATACAGAACAAATTGGAAAGATGGAAGGCCTGTGGTTGAATGCCAAAGGCAAAATGTTAGCAGAGATACACTAGATCCACTAAGGAGACATGGGGTAAACATGGTAGATGATACTCCTTGGTGTGTGCCTTGCAATTTGCTTCACTCCCCTGATTATTGTGTGGTGGTACAGTTAGTTCAGGAAAATGAAATACCATATGATTAGGAGAGAGATGAACATACCATAAATATGTTGGCAGTTAGGCCATATGAGGTGGAAAGAGATTACTCTTCTTTAGAAGATGGATCAGAGTATAATGTGAATCATCAGAGGTACAACAATCATGTTGGTTAACAAGAGGTATTCTTTGATAAGAAGGGTAATGGCATAAGAGACACTCAGGTCTACTCTACAAGGACTCAGTCAAATCAAACATAATTGAGGAGGCCTACTGAAGAAGAAATGAAGGCACTCACGGTTGCTGCTATAGCACAGGCTAGGAGCAACTATAACCTCAGAAATAGGACTATCAATGTTAATCAAGGTGTACCAGGAAGTGTGTTCATGAAGAATCCACAAGCTGACAAAAAGATTGCCCTTGAATCACAAAGAGATGGTGAAAACAAGAATAATCAAAAAGCAACTCAAAGATTAGACAAAAAGTGAACCCAAGCAACACATAATAGAAGAAAAGAAATCTGCAAAGGAAGTAAGTAAAGTGGAACCTATAACAAGTATGCCCTCTTTTGACATATCTCAGGCTTTGTCTCAAGTTAAATTATCTATCCCATTACTAGAGATGATGAAAATTGATGAGTATAGGGATAGTGCCATGAAATTGATTTCAAATGTGCCAATTAAGCTTGAGGTTTCTGGAAAAAATCAGAATGATTCAGAAAATAATAAGAAGCAAGTAAATAATGTCAAAGGAGAAGCCATGAAGACTCCTGAGATTTATTTGGTGACTACTTTGACAAAATGTCCATCTCAAGTTGATCCCTTTTATGTCACATTGTTGATAAACAATAAATTGGTAAAAAATTGCATGATAGACTCAGCAACTGCAATAAACATCATGCCAATGGTAGTCATGAAGGAATTGGGTATGTGGGTGGACTCCACATATGGAAAATGCTATGCAATGGATAACAGAGCAATTCCTGTCATTGGTATCATGAGAGATGTGGAAATAAAGATTGCTACATATCCTGAAGCCACATATAGAACTGATATAACTGTAGTTGACATTCCACCATATTATGGTATGCTATTATCAAGACAATGGACTGCTATCGTTGGTGGAAATGTCTAGTTAGATCTCTCATATAAAACCATACCTGTAAATGGAAAAGAAGTCAAGCTATGTAGAGAACTGAGATCAGAGCAAGTGATAGAAAAAAATGATTCAAATCGAATGAATTGCTTCTGTGATGTTGACTTGGGAAATTTCAGGGTGGAACAATCTTAGCCTCAGCTACAAAGCAGTAATCCAATTGGCAATACTATTCAAGCAGATAAAGATGGTGTCTGATAGATGTATTTGATGGAGTTTACAACAAAGAAGGGAATGGAGTTGGTGTAGTCTTTATTGCACCTAATGGTAAGACCTTCAAATATTCTTTTCTATTATCATTTGAATGCACAAATAATATAGCAGAATATGAAGTGTTGTTGTTGGGTCTTAACTTTGCTATAAAAAATGGAATCAAAATGTTGACTGTATATGGAGATTTCGAGTTAGTGGTATCACAAGTCATATCAAAATATGCCACAAAAAACAAGAGGCTCAAACAATACAAGCATGCAGCATGGGACACAATTGAGTTATTTGATGCATTTTCAATAGATTGGGTGGATAGATCAAAGAATTTGATGGCTGATTTCCTTGCTAATGTTGCTATGAGAAGAAATGATATAACATTAACTGATGTCTCAGAGGTGGAATTCAAAACTAGACCTTATAGTCCTAATAACATATATAGTTGGCAAGTTTTTAATGATGATAAGGATTTGCTAAATTTTTTATAGTGTGTTGGTAAATATGAAGCTCAAGAAATAGACTTCAATGCTTTTGTTCAAAAGGTAGATGGTAAAGACACTGTATTTGGTCAGGAAGTGGTTCAATTGAGGACAAATAAAATTCCAAAAGGTCTAGTAGCTTTGGAGCGGGTTTTTGATGGAAGTGATAGATCAACTCTGAAGCAAACACTAGTTCACCATGATGATCTTGAAGAAGTAAATTTGGGTACCAGTAATGCTCCAAAGAAAGTTTACATAGGCAAGAAAATAAGTCCAAGAATCAGGGACATGCTTATAAGCTTGCTCAGGAAATACAAACATGTATTTGCATGGTCCTATGAAGATTTAAAGGCTTATAGAGAAGGCCTATTCTAGCATGAAATCCCATTGAAGCCAGATACCAAACCTTTCAGGCAGAGACAGAGGCCAATCAATCCTATGTTGGAGCCTAAAATGCAGGAAGAACTGATGAATCACAGGGATGCTAGTATTATCAATCCTATCAGGCATTCTTCTTGGGTCTCAAACTTGGTACTTGTTAGAAAGAAGAATGGAGATATAAGGTTGTGTGTAGATTTTTGAAATTTGAATATTCACTAGTAGAAAAATAGAAATAAATGACTAAAAAACTACCAAAAATTGGTCATGTGATCATTAGTTTGGTCACGTGACCATTGGTAGTTTATTGTCGGTCATTTATTTTGCAACCAAATTTATGACCAAACAAATTTTAGTCATTAACTTGGTATTATATTTAGTCATCAATTTGGTAGTATAGTTAGTCATTAATTTAGTCATTGATTGTTGTTAACTGGTCATTTATTTAGTCATTGTAATAATTAATTGCCGTCAATTGGTAGTATATTTAGTCATTTATTTAGTCACTAATTTCCATCCATTGGCAGTATATTTAGTCATTTGTATTAACTAATTTCCGTCCATTGGTAGTATATTTGGTCATTTTAATCATTATTTTTTCATTAACTAGTCATATATAAACAACTAGTACATGATAAACATCAACAATGCCATTTTTTGTTGATAAACTTCAACAAATTTGCTCAAAGGATTGAAACAACAATGCTGGAAAATAATTCACTGTATATAAAATATGTTACAAAGAACTCGTTTATCAACAAATCTGCTCAAAGGATTGAAAAAACAAGGCTGGAAAATAATTCACTATATATTCAAATTGTATATAAAATATGTTACAAAGAACTCTATATATAGAGTTTTCAAGACATAATCTTTCTGTAGTATGCAAACTGCTGAATTATTATGCTTTTAAAACTGAAAAAAACTAAAACTAAAGCTAAAAAGCCATCAGTGTGAATGCATGTCTTCAGTGATGCCATTGTTCTACATGGGGTGGGCTGTAAATGCATCTAGAAGGCACTGATTTTGCATTTTCTCCTTGCTCTGTACCTATCCACAATAAAAAAACTCAAAATTTGTTAATATTTTTAAAAGATTTATGAAACTTTGAAATATGGAAAACAAAGTGGGATGAAAAGGAATTTTACAGCAATATAGGCATATATTATGAAAGTATTCAAGAAGAAATGCATATAAAAGATTGGAAGCATTGCCTTATACAAGCTTTAAAAGTGCTTCAACAGGGCTACTTAATTTATCTGCCAAATTTAATGACAACAAAGAATGAGATATCAACTTACCTCAATCCCAAGGACATCTTGAACTCCATAAGTATTCCAAAAACTACATATGATTTCACGGATGGCAATATTAAGCCCTGGGCATAGACCTCCCCATGTTACTATACAGGCACACACTTCATTTGGTTTAAAATAGACCTGTTAAGAAAAATCAGCATCACATATTCAAGTTGGGCAAACTTGAAATTTTACTTTGAAATCTATTTTCATCAAAGAGACATACCTTTTTCCTTGGTCCTGCATGACGATAATGAGATCCTCTTGGACTATTTAGTCTGACAACAATCTGGAACTCAAGAAAAGTCACAAATTCAGATATCAAACTAGACTGAAAACAAATAAGATGCACAAAAAAAATGCATTGAAAAATTAAATGAACAAAGAACAAACACATGGATTGTAGTCTTAGATAAAAGACTTACATTTTTTGCAACTACATCATCTAGGTGAACAAAGGACTGCCTACAAATGGCAAATTCAATATCTTACATTAAAATAAGACTAGACTCCAAAAAAGCCTACTTCTTATTGCTGTGCACTGTGGATTCTTTCAAAACAAAATTTTCATAGATGTATATTAAAATAAAATGGATTGCAAGGAAAGTCCACTAAGATATTGCAAATAAAATGGATTGCCAAGGGTTCAAACGAGCTAGCAGTCAGGAGACAACTAGTATCGGCAAGTCGAAGAGACTTCCAACCCAGTCACAACGATATCACCAAGTCCCATCGATAACTGTACTTGTTCATCATAGAATGTACTTCCACTGAACTATAACTTTGTTTAACCCACAAAAAAAACAAAAGTACCTTATATTATTTGTGTACGTAGAATAACAATTACGAATGCCAATTAAATATTACTAATTTTCTAATGGCGTCTGTTTCTAAGATTAAAACTTAATCCAAATGCTTGCCAATGCCATAAAACAAAACGGCAAAGATTTTTCAACTTCAATCGAAGAAACTATAGAAATGACTTAACCAAATGCAAGTAGAGGGTAAAAACACAAACAATCAGCTGTTTTAAATTTTTAATCATTGCTATGATCTATTGGAAATTTCTCTACAAACTCCAACAGAGCAGCAAGAATGGACTTCACCTAGCTATTTATTTTGGTAGTTGGATGATTTTTGCTTTCATGGTCATCGATTAGATCGCTAGTCTTTTCATCAAATATCACTTCTCTAGATTTGGCATTGTGGAGAGCAAATAACTCCTTGGTAATGATGTTCAATTGGAGCTTCACCCCAATTTGTCTGAGATGGTAGGTGCCTCAGCAACCCTAAGAATCTTGTCCTCCCATAGCCATTATAGCAGTTGCTTTGCCTACCCATGAGTTTAACACTCTTATCGCTATGTCGAAGAGACCACATTCAGAGTCAGGCTGATATGGCAAGGTCCCACTGATGGAGGATATTGGGATATCGAGGGGACACCAAATGGACTCCCACCAATATGTAGATCTCCTGTCGACGTCGTTTCCTTCGCATCATTGAACTTTAAAACACATCCATTAATGATGGAAATGGTTCACAACTCTCACAACAATTTCTCGTGCAACAATCTTGGAGATAAGTTTCGTTAAAAGAACATTGTCCCTGTTTAAAATGATGAAAATGGTTCATAACTGTCACTACAATTTCTCTTGCAACAATCTTGGAGATAAATTTCGTTGTAGTGTGACAATCAACATATATTCGAAGGTTCTTAACAACTCTAATAGTTGTTATAGGAGGCATATTTAACAAACCAAATGCAATTGTCAACTTTTCACCATGGTGCTAGAGAAATAATTCCTTTCCCCCTCTTCCACATCATTATGTAAATGTCTTGAATCTGGAAAATACCATATTGCCTTCATCTCTCAAGTTAATTTCTCTAATATTGCATAGATCTCCTGTATCTTTGGATGTGATTTGTCTCCTACACAAAAGGCATTACCATTTCGTGGCCTTCAATCCAACTACACCCTAGGATCTTTTTAATTCCTCTATCTTTCACCAATCTCCTTATCATTTGAAACTCACCCTAGCTGCCCACTTCTGCATAGATATTTGAGAGAACATAAGTTGTAGCATTTTTAGGATCCAAATAAAAAAGAAGCATCACTGTAAATTCCCCTAAGCTTATATTCATATGTAATCTATAGGCACCAAGAAAACACATCTACATAACCAGCACAGGTTTAACTAGCATCTTAATGATAAAGTTTAGGGTGTCCTCAAGATAGCCAGCACGGGAAAGAAGGTCAACCATGCACACATAATGATCAACTGTAGGTGTAATGCAATAAGGGTTACTTATGTGATTGAAGTATGTACAGCCCTCATCCACTAAACCTGCATGGCTGCATGCACATAGAACACAAGGAAAGCTTACAATGTTAGGATATGTTCCAGAGTGCTTCATTGATGGAGGAGGTAAATCATAAAACACACAACAGAAATGGCACACAAAAACTAGAATATTTCTTTATTCATTTGGACAAATCATTACATTACAAAAGCTCAATTACAATCAGAGGAATCAATCCTCCACAGATTGCAACACACTACAGCTACACCTCACCAGGCTCTGGAATCTTCTACCTTCTGTAACCCCAAATCAGTTAGGGTTTCTATTTTCCTACCTATTCTTGACTCTACACTTTCCCCCCTTAACTCTACTACTTCCCAGGGTTCCCAAAATAGTTATAAATAGCACTTTTTGGTGGCCTTTAGCTAAATTTTGCAATTTGCAACTCCCTCCAAAAGTAGGTCAACTTCTGGGAAGCATAACTTTTGATCCGGGTGTCCGATTGACGAATTTTTTTAAGCGCTGGAAAGCTCACGATGTGAAATATCATGAAGAAAATTCATAAATGGATTTCTGTCAAATTTTTAGGACATTATGGGATGTTTAAGGGCCTCATATCTTGTTTCAGAAATTTTCAAGAGCTTTTCGTAAAACAAAAACTTTAATATCTTTCAGGTCACAAATGATCTTTGCCTAATTCCTTCACCAAAGGTCTTATATTTCAGTTATGAAGCTTTCTATAAGTTTTCACTTCAATTTGTTCCCAAATGCAAACTTTCCTAAAATGGCAGTTAAAATTTCAAAAACTGGCAAGTTGTTATTTTTAGCAGTTTGGAAAAACTGAAAGTCCTACATCATTATTCAAGAGATTATGGAACCAAAAACACTAATTATGGAAAGAAATGAAAATAAATGCAATGATTTTGAATGAACTTATTTTTGGGTGATGCAAGTTAGCCCTTACACCACTGGATGCTCCTACATCATTCATTAATTCAAAGATTTTAAGAACATCCTTGCAAAATCCATTTTGTGCATATCCTGCAATCATGGCATTCCATGAGACCACATTTCTTTGAGGCATTCTATCAAATAGTTCATGTGCTTTGTCTATGCTTCCACATTTTGCATACATGTCTACCAGGACAGTTGCAACTACAACATTTGACAAAATTTCTCTATCCTTTATGCTTTGATGGATGTCCATACCCTGTTCAAAAGCACATGTTTTGGCACAGGAAGGAAGAATGCTGGCAAAGGTTGTGGAATCTGGATTTACTTCTGCCAATTGCATTTGCTTGAAAGTTTCTAAATCCTTTTCAACAAATCCATTTTGTGCATATCCTGCAATCATTGCATTGCATGAGATGACATCTCTTTTAGGCATTCTGTCAAACAATTCACATGCCTTGTCTATGATTCCACATTTTTCATACATGTCTATCAAATCATTTCCAACTATAATATCTGATAAAATGCCCCCTTCCATTATGCTTTGATGGATGTCTATACCATGTTCCAAAGCTCCCATTTTGGCATAGGTAGGGAGGATGCTAGCAAAGGTTGTGGAATTTGGCTTAACACCTGCCAATTGCATTTGCTTGAAAGTTTCTAAAGACTTTTCAATAAATCCATTTTGTGTATATCCTGCAATCATTGCAGTCCATGAGACCACATCTCTTTGAGACATTCTATCAAACACTTCACGTGCCTTGTCTATGGTTCCACATTTTGCATACATGTCTACCATGGTAGTTGCAACTACAACATCTGACAGAATTCCTCTATCTTTTATGCTTTGATGGATGTCAATACCCTATTCCAAAGCTCCCATTTTGGCACAGGCAGGGAGGATGCTGGCAAAGGTTGTGGAATTTGGCTTTACACCTGCTAATTACATTTGCTTGAAAGTTTCTAAATCCTTTTCAACAAATCCATTTTGTGCATATCCTACAATCATGGCATTCCATGAGACCACATTTCTTTGAGGCATTCTGTCAAGCAATTCACGTGCCCTGTATATGCTTCCACATTTTGCATACATGTCTACTAGAGCAGTTGCAACTACAACATCTATCAAAATTCCTCTATCCTTTATGCTTTGATGGATGTCCATACCCAATTCCAAAGCTCCCATTTTGGTACTTGCAGGGAGGATGCTAGCAAAGGTTGTGCAATTTAGATTTACACCTGCCAATTGCATTTGTTTGAATGTTTCTAAAGCTTTGTCAACAAATCTATTTTGTGCATATCCTGTAATCATTGTATTCCATTATATGACATCTCTTTGAGGCATTCTGTCAAACAATTGGTGTGCCTTGTGTATGCTACCGCATTTTGCATACATGTCTACTAGAGCATTTTGAACTATAATATCTGAAAAAAAATCCCCCTTCCATTATGATTTGATTGATGCCCATTCCCTGTTCCAAAGCTCCCATTTTGGCACAGGCTGGGAGTACGCTGGCAAATGTGATCAAAGACTTTTTGAGCATCCTCCAAACTTCCACACTTTACATACATGTAAATAAGCTTATTATGAAAAATTGTGAGTGTAGCAAATGCGAATTGCCTGTAACCAATGAAAGAGTGCATTGTTTTCCCTTGTGAAAGCTTGTTCTTGAGAATGCAGTTCTACAATAAGTGAAGATATGTAGAATAGTCTTCAGGAGGGTTGTGTGTGGTAAGCAGAATGTGCAATGCCTCCTTCAACATAATCCTATGAGATTAAGATGAGTAATAGCAAGAATCATAGCAGAAATCATAGCAAACAAAAATACAAGGCGACATCAGTTGAGAGAAGAAAGATAAAACATTTACTATTTGATGATTGCACAAAAGATAAGAATGGAACAATTACAGAGAGCTCTCTTGGAATGGATTTTGCATTTCAAATTATAAATTGCAATTCTCTTCTGAATCCCAGGCTCCTTGCAAATCAACCTTCAGTGCTAGAATACAAAAACATTTCAAAAAATAGCATCGAAAATCATATAAAACTATTAACAACAAAGATAGCTTCTCAAAATACCTTCATGGCCACTTTTTCACCCTTCTTAGCCATTTCAATAGCTTTATGATTGATCTTAATTGAGGCTATTTTGCCAATATCTATGAAATCTTTTGTGGGAACACATAATGGCGTGCCAATCTATAGATGCAATCACCACATATGGCTTTATACAAACCAAAAATGATACAACAATCTTTTACATGCATAAGTCATAACACCGAAAAGACTAGGTTTAGATATTGACCCTTGCAATGCCTTCAAGAATACCAACACCAACAATTATAGGATCCTTCTTGTTAAAAATAAAATTTGGCAAAATACTCAGTAGGGGAAAACATCTTTTGTAGCCTCCTTTTTCCTTTCTTCCTTAAGATTGTCCATATATGCTTTAAACTGGTCAAATAGATGATAAATAATAATGTATTTACAACAATGGGACCCTAATAATAATGTATTTACAACAAAGGTTAGATAACCACTCAAGCACCAAATGTATATGCTAACTCTAGCTCTTAACAAGGCAAGTATTTATCAGACTTGCTCACCTGCATTCCACAGACCACAATCTGACCGCCTTCATGTAGCACACCATTTATCAAAATAACATCAATTGTAGTTCCCAATCCTTCTATAACCTTCACCTCCAAGATGGTACACTAAAATAACAATTCAAAACCATCAAAACTAACAAAATATGATGTTCGTGACCTAAAAGACTATTTAAATTAACTTTTCCAGCCCTAATTTTTGTTAAAAAACTAAAGTTTAAGTCGAAGAACAAACTTTCCCACAAATGTTTTAAACAAATAGAAATGTAGAACAAAATATTTTCAAGTCAAGGGCATCAAAATGAGTCTTTGGATGACTCTGAAGTGATTAATACATTGCCTAAGTCACTTCACAAATTGGCTTTTTCATCCCAATATTGCTCTAAATATTTAGTGGACTTCCATTCTATTGTACTATGTATTATTAATGAAAGATAAAGTAACCATAATTCAAGAACATCATCCTTTGAACAGAAAAGAAAATTACATCCCATAAATGAGGCCATAATTAAACATCCATAGGCGTTGTAAAAGTCAGGCTTCACTTGTCATAAGACTGACCTAAAGCCAAAAAATGATAATCAAGCTAGAGATGGAACACAAATTTATTCTCCAATTATTAGAAAATGGATTAGGTACATTAGGCATGCAGTTTGACTCATATGAACATTAAATCAATTGGAGAACACCAGAAAATGGAATCTGTAGTATCCAACAACTATAATTGCAAAGGGCCGGGATGATGGCTTGGAAAGTTCCCATATTATATTGAAGTAGAATACATGTTGAATTGGACTACAAATTTTTTTATGATAATGTTGTGCACGAAAGGGAAGACCTTCTCGAAATGAATGTGCAAAACATATATGAGTAAATTCATTTGAGATGCATGATTGCAGAGAGAATAGATGTGAATTCATTTGCAAGACTGAAGAACACGAAAGGTATAACTCACCTATCATTGATCTTGCTCCGTCTACACTACTCAATTGCAGAGTGCATGGACCTGGAAGTGTTGGCTCTCTGATCATTTCTTTTTCCATCTACTTTTGATGGTGCTTCACCTGAAATTAAATATTATCACTTTAGATGTAAAACCTTTGTGAAGTGCACTTACATTCTGCAAGAAGCATAATTTCTCATAACTAAACATCATATACAAAAGCATATAGCTCTTAGCATGTTCACAACATAGTCCATCACAGAGTCAAATAATGAAGGCTCATAGATCTGAGTGTAAAAAGTGGTGAACATCAGGGAGAGCATGTATGAAAATGTATGAGCCCACACAAAAAAATACCATATTTTGTCACTTTAGTGTGAATATTTTATACTTCAAAGAGGACTCAGACAACATATTGCCATGACTAATATCTTCCAATGAATCATCTATTTTCTCTTGATGCCCTTGCTGAATCAGGTTGACAAATTTACACCCATTATGACCCTTCAAATACAATTCTTCACTTTCTTCCAAAACATTAGCATTCTCCAATGTACAAACCTGATCTGAAAAATATTACAATGTAATTTAGTACAAAATCATAGAAAACCATATGCGGTTCTATTTTAAATAAAAAAATATCAAATACTAAATGAAATCAGTAGCCGCCATTCATGCAAGACTATATAACAATTCGCAGTGTGCATATTACAGTTTACCAAATACAAAGGAACACAATGAGGCTAGGAAGATAAAATCATTTCAATTCACAAAATCATCACAAATAAATCACACAGATTTGTGATTAATCATGTGGCACCTGGTTTTAGATATTATATGTCTGGTTAGCAATACACTTCAAAATATTGTATTTTTATCAATTTACATAACTAATAAGTGCAAATAGAAATATAATGCTAGAAGTAGAGTTTGAAAATGGTTGCAACATTCTTAATTCTAGTCACTAAAAGGGCTATGTGGCTTTTTTTCTGATAAAAGTTGAAGCTTGCATTAAAGTAAGGAGAGTGCATGCACCATGGCTAGTCCATGGTCTTTAGACTAGCATATTTCAGGATGCCCAAGCTCAAATCTCTATCATGAAGAAACTTCCAGTAGATAATACACACCATTGGTCAGAGATTAGGCAATCTAGATGCCCCGAATAGTAAAATTGAAGTAGGTTTTCAAATTAATTTCTCCATTAATAAAGGTGCTCATTGCAATGGGAGACATTAAGCATTTTGTTTTGATATAATCCAGTACCCATTTAACATAATTCCGCCCAATTGCCCATTACAAAAAGTTGCAACCATGCTTTGGGACATTTTCAAAACTTACTGCGCATTTACATTGCCAATAAAATAGACTATTTCATTCTAATTAAGTGGATGAATGATACTAACCTCATTAAATAGCTCAGAATCATCCATAACATGTAGATCCAAGAGCCCTGCTCCAAACTCTCCCCTTAACTCGGGTGTAAGGAAGCCATCCATTGCTAACAATCCCACAGAATTCTAAGGCATAGGAGTGGTCAGGTCAGACCTCGGATCCCCACCTAAATTCATGTTTTTGAGCATCCTATAGAGTTTTTGCTTCTCATCCATCATTTTCCCACCATATCCCTACTCAAATATTTAACAATCCTAGATTCTTCACTGCCTAAAGATGCATGTCAATTCTTATGGAAACTTGCACACTTGAACAAATTTATCTTGTTATTTCACCAAAATCTATGAAGCACTTTAATATTTCGAGGAAAAATGGGCATTTGAAAAAAGTTCATTTTATCTATTATCATTTTGGGATTAATTGCATGGACTTTGGGCTTGGAGTATCCAACACTTAGGGCATTCCTTCAATAATCCATCTTTCATGAAAATAATAACACACACTAGCTCAGGGGTAACAAGCGACCTACCTATGAGAAGAACCTAGGAAAGGAGCTATGATTACCAGCAGTGGATGTTGTGATCTTTACGATTTTCTCACCAACTTGCTACACTACGATGAACCGTGGTAGCAAAAGCCCCATCCACAACAAGAGTGAAACATCTCAATCGAACGACTACAATTTCTTAATCTCACAGTGTTGGCAAGGAAGCGAACCATTATGGATTAGTTGCAGACATGAAACAAAATAGGTTAGAGTTTTGAGCCTTTTCGAGTTAGGGTTAGATGGGCGCCCAAATTTTAATTAAATTTTAACCATTTTACTTTTGGCGCCCATCGTTAACATTTTGTAGGTTAGAAACGAAAAGCCTCCATATTATTAAATATATTATAATATTAAAAATATTATAATATAATATTATAATATTAATATATAATATTATAATATTATATTATAAATATTATGTAATATTATAATATAATATTATATAATATATATTATATAATTGTCCGATAAAGGGCTAGATCTTTAGGCAAACATGAGAGGTCACATGGAGGGGGTAGAGATAGTCCCTAGACATTTTGTGTGGGTTGGCTCATTGAAGGCCTCGATAGATGTTGGCAAGGTGGCAAGTAATGATGTTTTTGGCAGGTCGGGGCTAGACAGTCACTTCCCCAAGGCCTGCGGATCATTAATGGGTATGTTGTGTCGTGGCTAGTGCGCTGAGATAGATTGAAGAGCCAAGATAATCCAGCTCCACTTGTGGGAAACGTCCGAGCTTTCTCTCCCTTTATTCCTTTGGTCTAAGCAGACATTTATTGCCTTGCCTTGTATTGTCTTTGAATTCATGGATTATGATCAAATTGGAAAGAAAAAAGAATAGAGGAGTAATAGTCATTTATTTAGTCATTTTTATTTATCTGACCAATTATTTAGTTGTGTTTTTTGCGCGATGACCAAATTAGTCATTTATTTGGTCATTTATTTAGTCATTTCAATTATGACCAAATTAGTCATTTATAGTTGTGTTGCAAAAAAATTTGGTCACATGACTAAAAGTTTTAGTCACCTGGTCATTTATTTGCCATATTTCTTCTAGTGATTTCATCCCTGAAAGATAACTGTCCACTGCCAAACATGGAATCCATGTTGCAAAGAGTAACATGTTGTGAATTACTTTCTATGATGGACGGGTTCTTTGGCTATAATCAAGTCAAAGTCAAAGAGTTAGAGCAATACAAAACTACCTTTACCACACCTTGGGATACATATGTTTATGTCAGAATGCCTTTTGGTCTCACAAATGCAGGTGCCACTTTTCAAAGAGCCATGAATGTTGCATTTGCAGACCTTATCAATATCATAATGGTGGTATATCAAGATGATTTGGCAACATATTCTAAGAAAGTAGAAGATCATTGCATACATTTGGAGAAGATATTCATAAAGGCACTAGAGTATGGTATTTCTCTAAACCCTAAAAAGTGTCAATTTGATGTCACAGAGGGCAAACTGCAGGGACATATTGTGTCAAAAGAAGGTGTGAGGATAGATCTAGAAAGGGTTGCAGCTATTAACAAAATTCCCATCCCAAAACAATAAAGGCCATCTAGTCATTCTTTGGACAAATAAATTTTGTAAGAAGATTCATTTCTAATTTTACAGAGATTGTCAAGCCTATTGCTAAGATGCTAAAAAAGGGGTCCAAGATTGATTGGACATCAAAGGTGGTTGATGCATTTGCTTTCATCAAAAGGGCAGTTAAAGAGGCTCCAGTTTTGAAATCCCCAGATTTTGGTATGCCTTTTCAAAAAAATTCTTTTGCTTCATATCACACCATTGTTGTTGTCATGTTGCAGAAAAATGAAGAAGGGCATGAACAACCAATATCATTTTTTAGCAAATCACTTTAAGGAGATGAGCTAAAATATGATGCCACTGAGAAGCATGATTATGCTCTTGTAAAAGAAGTAAAGACATTCATACCCTACTTGGTAGGAGCATAAGTAACTGCTTATGACCTAATGTTGCAGTCAAAGATGTCCTTACACAAACATAAGTCACAAGGAGAAGGTGTAGATGGATAAACAGAATTCAAGAATTTAATATTAACATCTAGATCACCAAACTTGTGAGAGGACAAGGATTAGCTAAATTGATGGCAGAATCTAATTTGGAGGCTACACAGGTGTGTGATATTCAACAAGAGGAAGGTATAGTATCCAACATTGAACATAGACCGTGGTATACAAACATTGTTCACTACCTTAGACACATGAAGTGTCTAGAGGAATTGAGTGACAATCATAAGTGGACTCCAAAATTACAAGCATCAACGTATGTGTTCATAGAAGGTGATTTGTTTTGGAAAAACAAAGATGGTGTTCTACTTTTTTGTTTGGATCAGGGACATGTAGGAAGGATTTTAAAAGAAATGCATAATGGTGTTTGTGGGGGGCATTTCTCTGCTCAAACCACTGCTCATAAAATTCTAAGAGAAGGTTACTACTATCCTACTGTGTTTACTGATGCTCATAAATATGTGAAAAAATGTGAATTATGCCAGGAGTTTTCTGGTAAATTGAAATTCCAAGGAGATTTGCCTCTAAGGCCCATGTAGATTGATGCACCTTTCCATCAATGGGGCCTTGATTTTATATGGGAGATAGCAGATAAGTCTAGTGGCAGGCATAGATGGATTCTTACTGCCACTAACTACTTTACTAAATGGATTGAATCAATCCCTACAAAACAAGCAACTAGTAAAGTAGTCCAAAATTTCTTGTTAGAGAATATCATAACTAGGTTTGGAGTTCCGGTGAGAATTGTCACAGATAATGGCATGTGCTTCAGATCTGAGGAGTTCAAGAAATTTTGTGATTCATATGGAATAGTGATATCATATGCTTCTCCCTATCATCCCCAAAAAAATGGTCAAGCATAATCCAACAATAAAAGTATAATGAAAATAATCAGGAGGATGCTTGATAACAACAAAAGATCATGGGATTCAAAGCTAAGGCTAGCTTTATGGGCAGAAAGAATCACAATGAAAAAGGCTATTGGCAGGTCACCTTTTGAATTGGTATATGGGACACAAGCAACAATGCCAATACACAACCTTTTGCCTATGTACAAATTTATACTGTGGGAAGACATTGATATGCCTAAGCCACTGGAAGAGAGGATAGAGCAGCTTACAAAATTGGATGAAATCAAGAATCAAGCTCATAAACAAAATGAAAAGATGCAGATGCAAATGAAATACCTCTTTGACAAAAGGGCCAAAGACAGAAAATTTCAAGTTGATGATATAGTCCTCATGTGGAATGCACGAAGTCACAATAAAGGAAAACATGAGAAATTTGAGGCTCTGTGGATTGGACCACTTGTCATTATTAGCAAATGTGGTGAGGATTCATACTATCTTCAAAATATGGTGGGTAAAAATTAGGAATTGTCAGTGCATGGACAATTTCTGAAACACGTCTTTTCTTAAAAGAAGATATAATTCCATGCATAGTAGTTTAGGGTTCTTCCCTTTCCCCTAAAAATTTTGGTTTTCCTTGTTTTTGTACAATTTTTTTTGGGTCTGCACCCCAAGGAAGTGTTCTAGGACCTTGCAATGTCTTGTCATCCATTCATCCCCAACAAGAGCCATGTTAGATTTAGGGCAAACAACTGAGAGGGGGGGTGAATCAGTTGTCAAAACTTTCTTGCAATTTAATCACTTAAATCCTTTTCTTAATTCAGCAGCATAATAATAAATCAATCATAGAAACATAATGCAACAATTCAAGAGCAGAAACACATTAACACATATGACACCAAGATTTTGACGTGGAAAACCTGGTTAAGGGAAAAACCATGGGGTGATTAACCCAAGATTGTATTCTCTATTAGAAGAATAGAAAGAACAAAATGGCACATGCCAATTAGGGCTCATTGCCCGAGCACACCGCTCATAGGAGGCTCACTGCCTACAAGAGACACACTGTCTACAGAATAATAAGTATCACAAACTTGAACTGAAGAATAAGATCTTTACCATGCTTGAGTCAGTTCCATTTAGGCTCAATACTTTGGCTCTGCCTTTCGCTCTGCTCCTCTCTACCACACTCTCATCACTGCAACTACACCCTTGAAAAGACTTTGCAACTCCTTATTTATACAAGACATCGACTTAGGAATAACCATCCAAGTCGGCATACATTACAGAGCAAATATATAAATGCAACATGACTAATTACAAAAGGACTTCACGCGGATCAACACACTGTCGGCCACATAGATCTGAGACTCCAATATTCCTTTAGAAACATGCCATTCTTCACAAAACATCTTCAAGATCATCCGCAGGATATGTAACTCATTAGGCCGGCCAGACTTAGGAAGAACATCATCATCCAGAAGTAATTCTTCAATTATGAGCTCAATCTTTAATGCGGACCACCAACATGAACTGGACATAATCCAAAGATCTCCACAAGCTTGCCTGAATCACCAAGAACATCCACACTACTTCTGCTTACTAAAATCATTCTCTCCTTCATCTGGAACTTCAAGAACACAGCTGTCATCACTGTCATATTGGAATGGATGCTTGCGGACCTCCAGACCATGAACCAATTGAGTTGACACTTCACATTTACTTCCTAAACATTCCACCAAATCCGTAGAACATGATATTGCATTTCTGGAACTCACCGAGCCTATCTGTATCACTCTGTCACCTCTGACCATCTGCCATAACTAGTTTTATTTAAGTGGCCATAACTTCTTCAGATCTTCATGCGGACCTCTAAATCTTTACTGGTTCATCTTAAGACACATATCTACAAACCCTTTGAAGCACATCCTCTGATCTTCATCTTAGCTGGGATCTTTACCTCACTGTCTTCACTGTTCTCCTATATTCCTGATTAGGACTAATTTTCTCAATATTCTCAGCACACAGCTCATCCAATCCTTATCATTAATGCAACATGAGTATGTTGACATCAATGACAACACTGGTTAGGCCCATACTTGCAACAATCTCCCCCTTTGTCATTGATGGCAACATATGATGTGAAAAACTAGTTTAACCATCAAAACAAGAACTTCTCCTTACTGTCACAACTTCCCTTATTAGCAACAACCATTCACATGTCTTCTCTTCCTTTCCTACTCCCCCTTTGATCAGTAACCACTTGTTTTTCACATGTCTTCTCTCCTCCTTTGACATCAATGGAAAAGGGCACATACTTGCATGACTTCAGAAACATATTAGCTACTCCCCCTGAATAGCAGCTTCCCATCATCAATTCAGACAACAAAATATGACTTTGAGATCCACTGAATTGATGCACATTAGTGCACCTTAATTCAAAACTGAAGGGGTAATCACCCCTAACTTCTCCCTAAGATACTCAAAAGAGTCCTTAGGTAGAGGTTTAGTAAAAATGTCTGCAATCTAATCCTTGGAAGGCACAAACTCCAATATGACTTCATTCTTGTTCACTTGCTCTCTCAAAAAGTGAAACTTAATGGATATATGTTTAGTCTTTGAATGCAGCACCAGATTCTTTGATATGTTTATTGCACTTGAATTATCACAGAAGATTGTGATAGGTTCTTCATACTCCACTCTGATATCCCTTAACATTTGCTTCATCCATAGTACTTGAGTACAACTACCTGTTGCTGCAATATATTCTACTTCTACAGTGGACAGAGATATTGCCTCTTGTTTCTTACTTAGCCAAGAAACCAATCTCTTCCCCAAAAATAATGCTCCACCACTGGTGCTCTTCCGGTCATCCACATCTCCTGCCCAATCCGCATCTGTATATGCATGAAGAGAGAAATCATGATCTCTAGGATACCACAAACCATACTCAACTGTCCCTTTTAGATATCTAAAAATCTTCTTGATCGCCATGACATGAGATTCTCTAGGATTAGCTTGGAATCTAGCAACAAGACCAACATCATTCATAATGTCAGGTCTAGTTTGAGTGAGATACAATAGTCCTCCAATCATTGACCTGTACTTTTTCTGATCAGCCTTAGGAGAGTCATCATCTTTGCTCAATTTACATCTGGTTGCCATGGGAGTATTCATTGGTTTTGAGTCTTCCATCCCAAATTTCTTTAATAATTCTTTCACATATTTGGTCTGAGAAATGAAGATTCCTTTCTTTGTTTGAGTGATTTGCAGACCCAAGAAGAAATTTATTTCCCCAAACATGGACATTTCAAATTCACTTTTCATTTGATTTGCTAAGGTTTTGCACATACTATCTCTTCCTCCAAAAATGATATCATCAACAAACACTTCAACAATCAAGATATTTTCATGATCAATTTTGAAATACAAATTACTGTCAGCAGCACCTTTGTTGAAACCAATCTTCAAAAGGTGCTTATCCAATCTTTCATACCAGGCTCTTGGGGCTTGCTTGAGTCCATACAGTGCTTTCTTCAATTTGCAGACCATATCACCATGATCAGACAATTGAAATCCATCTAGTTACTCAATGTAAACTTCTTCTTCCAAGTCACCATTCAGAAAGGTAGATTTGACATCCATCTGATATACTTTGAAATCCTTGAAGGCAGTAAAAGCAAGAAATAGTTTGACTACTTCAATTCTTGCCACCCAAGCAAAAGTTTCTTCAAAATCAATTCTTCTACTTGGGAGTAACCCTTGCAGACCAATCTGGCTTTGTTTCTAACTACTTCACCATCTTCATTTAGTTTATTTCGGAAGACCCATTTGGTTCCAATCACATTCTTGTTCTTAGGTCTGGGAACAAAATCCCAAGTGTGATTTTTTGCAATTTACATCAGCTCTTCCTCCATTGCTTTGGTCTAGTTTTCATCATTGCAAGCTTCATTCACTGTCTTAGGTTCAATCTTTGAAATCAGACAGTATTCTTCTGAATCTTGGGCAATCCTTCTTCTTGTTTGTACACCTTTGCTTTTATCACCTATGATCTGATCTTTAGAGTGATTCAGTCTTACATACCTGGGAACTTTGGGAGTTTCTTGCACTCTAATTCTTGAGCAGGTTCATTCAAACTTATCTCTTCTTCCTGATTCACCGAATCAGTCTAAATCTGAGTTTCAGAAGGGGCTGGAACTTCTTGAACAAAAACATCATTCTAATCATCTTCATTATATTCATAAAACCTTGAGGGTTTTTCAATACCTTCATCAACCTTTACATTTGTACTCTCAACAATCTTCCTCAATCTCCTTTTATAACACCGGTATGCTTTACTTTGAGTAGAATAACCCAAGAATATTCCTTCATCACTTCTAGCATCAAATTTTCCTAGATCTTCATCTCTTTTAATGTAACATTTGCTACCAAAGACTCTGAAATACCTCACAGTAGGAGTGATGCCAAACAAAAGTTCATAAGGAGTCTTATCGGTATTGCTTCTGATTTGTACTCAATTGAGAGTATAGACTGTAGTGCTTACAACTTCTCTCCAATAGATCTGAGGAACATTTGCTTCCATCATCATAGTTCTAGATGCTTCTTGGATGGTCTGGTTCTTTCTCTCCACTACTCCATTTTGCTGTGGAGTCCTAGGAGCAAACAACTGTCTTTTTATTCCATGTTTCTCACAGAATTCTATGAACTCACCACATGTGAATTCTCCACCTCTATAAAACCTCAGACATTTTAATTTTAATCCAGTTTCATTCTCTACCATAGCCTTGAATATTTTGAATTTCTCAAGAGCTTCTGATTTCTCTTTTAGAAAAGTCACCCACATCATCCAGGAATGGTCATCAATTAATAACATGAAGTATCTATCACCTTGCACACTTCTGATTCTTGTCGGACCACATAGGTCAATGTGAACTAGATCCAATAAACTGGTAGAAGAATGTTCCTTGCTTTTGAATGAGATTCTGCTTTGTTTACCCAACTGACATTCTTTGCATAAACTATTTGTAGGTTTCACCAATTTTGGAAGATCTCTTACAGCCTGAGTGTTGCTTATCTTGATGATATTATCAAAATTCACATGACACATTCTCCTATGCCATAACCAACTCTGATCAATTTAAACAAATAGACAATTTTAACCAGTACCAACTAAATGGAAGATATTACCTTTTGTTTGAGTACCAGATGCAATCTATGTTCCAGAACTTTCAAAGATCTTGCATTTTCCATTCTTGAATTAGAGATCATAGCCTTTATCCACCAACTGTCCAACACTAAGAAAATTGTGCTTCAGACCTTCAACATATAGTACATTACTGGTTTTGTTCTTTCCATTAAAAGAAATGGTTCCTCTTCCTCTGATTCTGCCAACAGAATTATCACCAAACTTTACCACTCCTCCTTCATACCTTTCCAAATCTATGAACTTATTTTTGTCACCTGTCATATGGTGAGAGCATCTATTGTCAATGACCCAATCATCCTTTTCTTCAACTTGGGCAGCCAGAGCTCTTTCCACAATTTTATGATTGACAGATTCAGAGGGCATTGGATCTTCTTCCTTGATGGCAATGAACACCCAGTCACTTCTAGATTTGTTTCCTATCTATGATTCATCATCTGTTACTCCTTCATTATCATCATCTTCATGAACATAGTAACAATTCTTTTGGAACCTTGATTTGTTAGGATTTGGCCTTGAAAATCTTTCCGGACACCTTGAGGCAAAATGACCAATCTTATTGCAGTTAAAACACTTAAAAGGCAATTTCCCTTCATACTTACTAGATCCTCTCGGCAGTCTTTTTGCAATAAGAGCTTCAAGCTGAGCAGTTTTAGCTTCTTCTTCATCCAGGTCTTTTCTTGCTTTTTCATACCATGATAGTTTCCTTGAAGAGTTCTCTCCTGGATCAAACTTTTGTTTTCCTTTAACAGAGGCACTGGTTTTGAATGCAGACTCAGTCTTGGGGGGGCATCACCAAACTCAGTCAATTCAAATGCAACCAATTTACCAACCAATTGATCTCTTGTGATACCTGAAAAAGATGTGATACCTGAAAAAGATCTAAATTCTTCAATAGCAGCAACCTTGTACTTGTAAGAATCAGGAAGGGATCTGAGAACTTTGCCAACAATCTCATCTTCATCCAAGACTCCACCAACACATCTAATGCCACAAACTAGCTCATTTACTCTTGGCATAAAAGTAGTGATATTTTTATCTTCTCTCATCTTCAGATTTTCAAATTTTCCTTTCAGACTCTGTAGCTTGGCACATTTAACATACTTGTCTCCTTCATGTAGAAGTCCTAGTTTTTCCCAAATCTCAAAAGTAGTTTGTAGGTCAACAACATTTGTCAGCTCTAAATCAGACAAGGCACTTAGAAGAGCTTCTTTAGTCCACAGATTGTTTTCAGCATATGTGATTTCATCTACGATTCTCAGACCATTCTGTGGAGGAGTATACTTCTTTGAAGCCATGGTCCAATACTACATTCCCATACATTGCAAGTGACATTGCATGCGGCTTTTCCAAAGAGTAAAATTGGTTCCATCAAACCTTGGACTATCCTTCTTGTAGGACGACATCCTGGATCTCCTCAAGCGGTTAAGCTCTTTTAGAGGAACTTAGCTCTGATACCAATTGTTAGATTTAGGGCAGACAACTAAGAGGGGGGGTGAATCAGTTGTCAAAACTTTCTTGCAATTTAATCACTTAAATCCTTTTCTTAATTCAACAGCATAATAATAAATCAATCATAGAAACATAATGCAACAATTTAAGAGCAGAAACACATTAACACATATGACACCAAGATTTTGACGTGGAAAACTCGGTTAAGGGAAAAACCTCAGGGTGATTAACCTAAGATTGTATTCTCTATTAGAAGAACAGAAAGAATAAAATGGCACATGCCAATTAGGGCTCATTACCTAAGCACACTGCTCACAGGGGGCTCGCTGCCTACAAGAGACACACTATCTACAGAATAATAAGTATCACAAACTTGAACTGAAGAATAGCATCTTTACCATGCTTGAGTCAGTTCCATTTAGGCTCAATACTTCAGCTTTGCCTTTCTCTCTGCTCCTCTCTACCACACTCTCATCACTGCAACTACACCCTTGAAAAGACTTTGCAACTCCTTATTTATACAAGACATCGACTTAGGAATAACCATCCAAGTCGGCATACATTATAGAGCAAATATATAAATGCAACATGACTAATTACAAAAGGACTTCATGCGGATCAACACACTGTCGACCACACAGATCTGAGACTCCAATATTCCTTTAGAAACACACCATTCTTCACAGAACATCTTCAAGATCATCTGCAGGATGTGTAACTCATCCTATCGGCTAGACTTAGGAAGAACATCATCATCCGGAAGTAATTCTTCAATTATGAGCTCAATCTTTAATGCAGACCACCAACACGAACTGGACATAATCCAAAGATCTCCACAAGCTTGCCTGAATCACCAAGAACATCCACACTACTTCTGCTTACTACAATCATTCTCTCCTTCATCCAAAACTTCAAGAACACAGTCTGTCATCACTGTCATATTGGAATGGATTCTTACGGACCTCCAGACCATGAACCAATTGAGTTGACACTTCACATTTACTTCCTAAACATTCCACCAAATCCGTAGAACATGATATTGCATTTCTGGGACTCATCGGACCTATCTGTATCACTCTGTCACCTCTAACCATCTACCAGAACCGATTTTATTTAAGTGGTCATAACTTCTTCAAATCTTCATGCGGACCTCTAAAATCTTTACTGGTTCATCTTAAGACACATATCTACAAACCCTTTGAAGCACATCCTCTGATCTTCATTTGGGTTGGGATCTTTACCTCACTGTCTTCACTGTTCTTCTATGTTCCCGATTAGGACTAATTTTCTCAATATCCTCAGCACACAGCTCATCCAATCCTTATCATTAATGCAACATGAGTATGTTGACATCAATGACAACACCGGTTAGGCCCATACTTGCAACAAGCCACTGTTAGGACCATTCAAAATTCCCATAGTCCCATTTGGTTTCATATTTTTTTCCTTCCATGAATCCATCTTAAGTGTCCATATTCCCTTTAAAATTTACTCTAGCAGTCATTCACAAGCATCCCATATCAGGTCCATGTGAAAACCATTTGTATTTTTTTACAATTGATGTGTTTTTGTATCTTACTATAGTCCCATAGGTCACTCAAATAGTCTTGGTGAGTGTGCGGGAACCAAAGGAAGCAACTACTGCTACCCTGTAACATGTAAAAGTTCTATTGGCGGTGTTGCACTATATAAGAATCCATTACTGCGGTCATATGAAGATCTCAGAAGTAGTTGGCAGGCCAGTGGTATGAACTCAAGTGGCATATAATGTGTCACCACAGTCCCGCGGCAAATAGGAAGATGGCCGACAACAATGTAGTAAGAAGGAGTAGAGGCAAATGATTACTGTGCCCCCGCATTGGTTTCAATTGAAGCCTACGGTATTGCGGTAAAAGAAAGTTCAAGCGGTCTATGTGTGGAGTATCATTGCCTCGCAATGGTTCTAAGGAAGGATTGCAGTAATGCAGTGAATGCTTCAAGCAATATGTGGTATTATACCACGGCCTCGTGGCAGTTTCGATGAAGGTCTATGGTGGTGTGGTGAAGACTTCATGTGACGGGCAATGTTATATACCGAGGTCTCGTGATGCCAACAACTTCAACCAGTGGGCTTGTGGTAAGAAATGTTGAAAAATTGAAGAAGCAAAATGAGAAGGAAAAGGATGAAGCCAGATTGAAGATCCTTGAGGTGTTTGAAAAGATTTTGGAATACAGAGTAAAGTTGGTTTTTGACAAGCTGGGAGATGTGCATGAATGTTATTCTTCCTTGTCCCAAGCCATTAAGCAATTGCAAGTCAATCTATCTATTTTGGATCTAATGTATAAGAAGTGGAAACCTGCACACCACACATTGATCACCTTGTGCATGGTTCTACAGAGAGATCTAGGTGCTCCGGCTTCACTTAAGCCAACAAAAAAGATGGTGAAGTTGATTCTGGATGAATTTCAATATGTAAATGGTGAGAGCTAGAAAATGTAGGCAAAGATTGATTCTTTTGCCACCTTCAAGCACCAGTTTATTCCTTCCATTTTGATAGAAGATAAAAAGATCAAGGATTTTGATGCATGGAAGATTGAATATGGCCAAAGTGTTTCTTAGGTCATTGACTTTATAAAGAAAGATGAAAACATAAATTCAATATCATTGTGGATAGAGTAATTGCTTTGGATGCTGGATATGCTAAGTTCATTGTTGATGTCAAAGTGCTACTAGACAAAAGGTGGAAAGATCACCAGGCCAACTTGCTCCAGATTCAAAACTATAAGTGGCCTAGTGCTTTTGTTGTATACCAATGGGAGCAAAATTATTTAACAATTGAAGAATGAGCAGGCAGGGGAGAAATGAGCATTGAGCTGGCATCAACATGGCACCACAAATCTTGGACGTCCTCCTTTTTGTCTTTTCTTGTTTTTATACTTTCCAATATATATTCAAAATATATTTGGCGGTCTTTTTTAAGACTTGTCAAAAAGTATAGATTGTAATAGATCTATTTAGGGGTAGGTATATCAAAAGTCATTTTTGGAATGTGAAATGTCTAAAACTTGTAGCTTCCTTCACCCCTATAAGAAGGAAACCAAGACCTTGGGAAAGCCCTGGGAGTTTGATTTTGGAAAAAGATATTGCAAGGCATGCTCTTCAAAGATATATCAATAAAAGCAAACTACATTTCTCTGGTTCCATATATCTAGTTCTCAATTGCTTGTTGAATGCTCGTGTTTTACTTTATCTGGTTGTCTCCATTTTTGTTTCTCCTAGTTATTTGAATTAACATATCAAGGGTATGCTTTAATTCTTCAAAACACATTTGCTATTTTTGGGTGTTTTGTCGAATTGGGTTTCCTTAAGGAGGAATTGAATTCCATTTAATAGATCACTGTAATTAGGTGGATTCAATTTGGATAATTAAGAAGAGCTAGGTAAAAATAACCTTGCATGTTTATGCCAGGTATAAACAATTCCATGCCAAGTAACTCGTGTTGTGGCTAGATAGAAAGCACAAATCTATTTGTGAAAAGACTTCGTTACCCAATTGTTCAGAAAGGCACCGATCAATTCTTTTCTAGAATCATTTCCTTGTAACATATTCAAAGTTCTGATTTTAATTTTTTGTTGTGTAGAAGTAGGAGTAGTAGTAGAACAGAAAAAATAAAAATATAGAAAATCTAATTCAAATCATATGCCAGTTTGGATTAGGGTGAATTGGATGATTTAATTGATAAAATTATATAAATCCCTTAATCTGTTCTAAAGTCACCAACAAGTTTGAGGAATGATTATCAATTGGTAAAATATAAGGTAACACCCACATGGGCAAAGCAAAGCCCAAAGTGCAGAGAATCTTAACCACTTGGGTTAATTCTGTCAGTTGGCCAAATTGGTTGCATAACCCAATTATAAAGCTTTGGATCCTATTAGGGTTTTGCATACTACAAATTTGAGAACCAACAAGTTCCTCATTTGTCTTTGTTTGAAATAGTGCTCTTCTCATGACAAGTGATTCTCCTTTCTTAGGTTTACCAACTGAGCTGGGTGATCCAACAGGTTCTTCTTCCACATAGGTTGCTTTCCCATTGTTCTCTGTCCTCTTACTTGTACTCCCCTGGTTGCATTCAAATGCTCCATGTCCTTCACCTCCGCACTTAAAACAAGTTCCTCTAAATGTTCTCCTATCAGGTCCTCTTCCTTCTCTTCTGTATCCTTCACTCTGATATGCACTAGGGTTTCCTTTGCGGTAGAAGGTTCTGTCATCTCTCCAGTATGAATTGTTATCTCTGCCATCCTTCTTGAATGCATTCTCTTCTCTGTTTTTCTCCACATATGATCTCTCTCCTTTGGGAAATGTTCTACCTCTCTAAAATTTACCTCCTCTGCCTCTTTGTCTCTAGTCATTCCTCTTATTCAACTTTTCTTCAACCTTCAAGGAAAACTGATATGATTCTTCTAGAGATGTCATTCTTACTAAACTTAGTTCTTCTTGAATGTTCAATCTAAGTCCATTGATGTATCTAGCCACTTCATCCTTTCTTGCTTCACTATGTTCTGTCCTTATGATCATTGTATGAAATTCTTTAGTGTACTCCTTCACAGATTTCTCCTTTTGTCCCAAACTTTGCAATCTCTTCAACAGTTCCAACTCATAGTCAGCAGGTATAAACTGATTCTTCAATTTTGTCACCATTCTATCCCACTTTGTAATCTTCTCTTTTTCTCTCCTATTTTTATCCATCTGAGCTTCTTTCCACCATATAGCAGCATGCCCTTTTAACTTTGTCTTTGCAAATTTCACCTTCTCTGGATCTTCAACTTCTTCATATTTAAAGTATTCTTCCATGTCATTTATCCAATCAATCAGTTCCTCCAGATTCAAATTGCCAGTGTAATTTGATACATAAACTCTAGGTCTTTTCCCAATCTTTGAAATAGCTCACAACATCTTGACTTGGTCTGATTCTTCTTCTTCATCTCCTAGGATTACTTCATTTTGATCCATAAATTGAAATTCTTCATCATCATCACTTTCAACATTAGGTCTAGGTGTCAATCCTCTTCTTTGATCTTCTTCAAAAACATCCAACCGAACTTGCATAGTTTTCATCATCTCATCCATTCTTCTAGCCATTGTTCCAACAACATTCTTCCTTGGATCAAGTGTAACTGCCTCAAATTCGGCGATCAGGCTACAAGGTGATAACTGCCTCACAATTGGTGATCAATTGCAACACAAGTAACCTGCCTCAGATTTGGAAATATGTTCACAGCAAGATCTTACCAACTTCACTCAATTCACTCCCAAAGATTCAAACTTTCACTATGATACCACTTGGTGCAGTCTTGGTTAGGAGGGTCCACAAAATGAACAATCCAGACCGTGCCACAAAAGTAAACATGATAGAAATAACTCAAAGATATGAAGTAAATATAGATTCTATCATTCAATATATCATAGAATTCGAATATAGTTTGGCCAGAAACATGCGGGCTTACAATTCGGGCTCACATGCCTGATTACAGAATTGCAATGTATCCACAAGATATAGCTTTGAAGCTCCTTCGCAAAGAATTCAAACTATCAACTATTCCTATATGATTCACTAGTTTCCTAGGCATCTATTATATCAATATATATTATCTCCAGAACATAAGATACCTCCACATCGGCCAAGGAAGATCACAAACTCCAAAGAAGAGTTGTAATGTGTGTATACGGATAGGTCGTACCTAATTGAATAGAACTCCTCCGCAAGTGAATGGAATGATGTGTGGACCTCAGGGAAGGTCGGCCATGAATCAAACAACATTGAATAATGTTTCATTTAGCTCTACGAGTCAAGAAATGCTCCGCAGGCCTTCTCCTTTAGTTGATTGTCTAAGACTGTTAGGATGCTCTGTTATGAGAAAACAGTCGATCTTCTGATAGTGATAGCTTTCTGGTACTTGATCCAAATGCTCTAAAAATTGGATATGATGTAGATAAATGTGTCTAGATGCTAAGTCCAACTCTATAAGGTCTGAAATGAAACTACAACGAAATGCAGACCAAAATACAGAAACTGCTACTGACTAAACTGCCTGAATTGAACTGGAAAATGAAAAGAAACAACTGAAATGCAAGTGTTTTTGGTTGATGGTAGATTTCTCTTGAACCAGGGATGCTCCTACATCACCTATGTTGTTCCATTTAATCAGGTACTCAACATATTCACCTCCTTTAGTCTTCTTAGACACTCTCTTTTCCAAAATACATTCTAGCTCCTTTTGTTTCTTTGGCATATTTTCCTTCCAATCTGGAATCGCTAGTTCTTTATCCCCTATTTATTCAACTTTTTGGCTTTCATGGTAGCTTTATAAATTGGCCTCATTAAAATGGGTGAAATGTTGGTGTCTCTTGGAAATTCTATAACATAATCATTTGTGGAGATTTAGTATAGCACTTGACATGGCCCAATTTTCTTCTATAACAACTTATTGTATTTCCATCGTGGGAATCTCTCCTTCCTTAAATGAGCCAAAATCAAATTGCCTTCTTGAAATTTCTTCTCTTCCTTGATATGTATACTCCTTATAGTTTTAGGTGTTTCTCTTCAAATTCTCTCTTACCTACTTATGCACATCTTCCGTGTGCTTGACAGATTCCTTTTCTTTTGTACTTTTAGAACATGTCCCAGTTATACTTTTCAAATATATAAGACCTCTTGGGATGCATGTGTATATGAATTGGAAATGTGTTTTTCGATACATGTTCATAAATTTGTCAAGTAGGAAAAATCCTTTGTTAGGAAAAGGGTGTGTTGTACACCTTGCATAGTAAAAAAATATTTTAATTATGTAAAATAAATATTAATTAATGTTGCGTCTTAGGGGATGTGTTTAGCCACATTAAATATTTATTTGGGTCCACTTGTAAAGTTGTATGTAACATTGGGTTAGTTATTTTATGTATGGAAGATATAGAATAATTAATTAATATTTGGAAAACTTAGTACCATAAAGTGAAAACCTAGTATCAAGAATTAAATGAGGGGTCAATGGTTTTGTGTACTCATGGTTTTGAGAAACATGATTTTCCCAATACCACAAGTTGCATTTGTGTGAGCTTGATTCTATAAAATCAAGCACATGGTTAGTGGTCTGGGTTGGCTGGTTGAGTGGGTTGTCATTGTATTGAGTTTATCTTGTGAGTGCATATGTGAAGCATGGCATGGGATGTCAAAAGAATAAGGAGATGTCATTGATGTTGTTGTTGGCAACATGAGTATACAGTCATACATTGCAGTGTTGTCATTGATATCAACATTGTTCAACATTGCATTTTGATAAGGTGCAGATCATTTTTGATAATTGATAATTTTGCAAGAGGGTTTGATCATCTATAAGAAGACTAATTTACAAGAAGGTTTGATCCAATAAGGAACCTATTATGAAATTTGGCTAAGTATCAACTTTGGTTTTTCTATGCTATAGAGCATCTGTAATTTGGTCCACATTGGTCCAGTATTGAAGTTTTTGATCTATGGTTCTAGCATATGTTTGTTGGTTGTCAAATGCTTCTAAATCCAAAATTTTGTTTGTTTTTGACATACGGTGTGAAAGTTATGGGTGACAGAAGTTCGGCTTGACAAAATACAGTTATTACCAATCCAGAGCAGATGTGTAAGAGAATTTGCATTCCTCCACATATTGGTTTTTGACTTTGCGGTTTTAAGGGAATGTTAAAAGATGCAAATAGAGTGTGATTTCCATTTTTCATGTTGATTGTAGACATATGGATTAGTTTATGGGTCTACAGTTGAAGGGTTTTTGTATTAGGTCTTCAGTGGTACCGACCTATTAAGTGTGAAGTTATGTGGAAGGTAAATAAGTTGTGTAGAGTTAAGTGAGAGCTATTTTAGGTCCATGCCAACCTATTTCGATTTGTTTCAAAGTTTGAATCTTGGCGCGAAGTGTGTGTGTGAAGGTTTGGAGATGATAAGTCCTATATGGCATGTTTTGCATGTTACATCCAATTAGGCTGACCTAATTGATGTTTTGGGTGAAGCAGATATTTAAAGAAGATTGTTTTCAGTGTTTAATGAAGAGTTGATGAGATGTATGATTTGAAAGATGCGACAAGTGTTTGTGAAAGTGAATTGAGCAAATATAGAGCAGAGAAGTATGATATTTTAGATCAATGTGAAGAGTTTTTTGAGCTTCATTGGAACTATATTTCATGCATAAGTTAGATGCAATTGTAATAGTTCAATTTTGGTAGTGAGCCACAACTCTTCTTCTATCTCTCTCTTTCAGGATAGTGAGTCCTTTGGCAGTGAGCCACATGCAGTGAGCATTCTTGGATAGTGAGTCCACCAATTGTATCAACCTTAACTAGTTGCTTTATCATTATATATATTGTGAGCTCATCCTCACCGTGGTTTTTCCCATTTGGGTTTTCCATGTAAAAATCCTAGTGTTCATGTGTTATGTGTGGTTGTTACATGTTTTATGTTTCATTTCATTTACTATAAGTAATTATACTAAAAGGATTGGATGTTCAATGTTTGAATGGTTTAAAAGAATATTGATTCACCCCCCTCTTAGTATTCTTGGTGTTCAACAATTGGTATCAGAGCCAAGTCCTTTGGAAGAAGCCTAACTGCTTAAGGAAGATCTTGGAGATTGAACACATGGCTGCTAGAAGATTACCTATTCCTCCAGAAGAGATTCCTACTGTTAATTTCACTGAAGAAGATGGTATGCTTGACAAGATAGAACTCAATGTTGCCCTTGAAGATCTTGAAAGAATTGAAAATGAAAACAGAGATCTGAAAGAAAATGTCAAGGAAGCAAATGAATACATCAAAAAATTGAAAGAGCAAATCAAGAAGTTCGGAGAAAGGCATAGGGAGGTTAGTTAACAATTGAGGCAAGCAAATGAAACCATCACTGGTCTACAAGTACAAGGTGAAGAAAAGAATAGAATTGAGGAATGTCTTAATGCAGTTGTGCAAAGAAAATCTAAAGAATGTACAAGGATTGAACAAGAGGTTGTGAATCTCAAATATGATCTAGAGAAAGAAAGGATTCATAAAGATAAATTCAAGATGATTATTGGAAAGATTGATGAAACGACTACAAATCAGAAAGGTCCTAATGATAAAGAGGGTTTAGGATTTGAAAAGGGTGAAAGTTCAAAATCAGGTTAGACATCAAATGTCGAAAACAAGAAGAACATTAGCAAACAACTCTGGAATCAAATAAATAAAGCTAGAAGACCACCAATCAGACAACCAAATGCACAAAGTTACCCATCTTTCAATGGTTTTTGTCACTCTTGCAATAAATTTGGACATAAGGCAAAAGAATGTAGAAGAATAATGAATTAGAATGTTCCATATTTCTTTGGTCAATGGTTTACATGCAAGAGATTTGGTCATAGAGCTAGTGAATGCAGAAGTCAAATGATGAATGGCTATAACAGTGGTAGAATGGTTCAATCTTTCAAAGGCTACTGTTATACATGTAATGGTTTTGGGCATAAAGTTAATCAATGTAGATCTAGAATGAATGAAAGGAATACTAGTCCAAAGAATGTTATATGCTACAATTGCAATAGGCCTAGATACATCTCTAGGTTTTACAAAAGCAGAAACATAAAGAAGGATAAACCAGTTGAGAGGAATGAACTAGTAAAAAAGATTGATCCTACAGAAACAAAGAAGGAAATGGAAAAGATTTGGAGAAAGAAGGAAGAAATAGAGGTTAAAGATGTATATGAATTTACATTTGGTGCGGAAGTTTCCTCCAGAAACTAAGTTGAGAGCTCTAGCTCAGGGGGAGCTTTAATGAAAATATTTCATCTCCTGCCAAAGAAAAGGTGTTGATGCTTCAGCACGAGGATATATGGTGTAAGTCAACATGTTTGAACTATTGATGAAAACTCTGGTAGAAAATCTCATAATTTGGAAGTTTACAGAGCATTTGAAAGTGACAGTGTATACAGAGAAAGGTTTGACAGTTTAGTGTTTGAAGTATTTAATGTAATTTAGGTCAGATCCAAAAGGGTTTTAAAAGGGATTTTACTTAGCAAATTCATTCAAAAAAGTATTCGAAGAGAGTTGAGTAGCAGAAGAAGAGATCAAGGCAATTCAAAGTTCAGTGCATCCAAACCCTAGTTCGACAAAGCAAAGAAAAGGTATTTTTCAATCTCTAGTTAGCCCTAATTTCACAGAGATATTTGTTTTGAAGTGTTTGATAGCATTTACAAATGGCTACTCCAAGGGTTATAGAGTAATAGAGAAACCACAACCCAAGTTCAAGAAATTCCCTGCCAAATCAATTTAGGATGACCTGTTAGGAGTCTTTTCATCCATTCCTCATGGGGTTCTATCGATTGAAGATATTAGAATTTATATGCATGGAAAAATGGAAGAGTTTGATCACATGAAGTTAGGTGATATTTGGGTGAAGAGCTTACATGAGATGATTTTTCCCTGAAACCTAAATGCCAAAACCTAGTTATGAATAAACTTGATGTATGGCAGTGGTTTCCAAATTTCTATTTTGATGAAAAATGGGTTAGGATTGCTCTAAGCGAATTCCATGACAAGTTTGTATGGTTGGACATGTCGTGGATGATAACCAAGGAAGTAATCAAGGATGTTACAGGTTTATGGTCCACCGAACCTATTCTAGTGCTAAAATCCATCAAGAATGAGGTTGTAATGGAGTTAATTGGTGCGACCTTTGACAAGAGACCCCTCACAATTAATCCTATCCAGAAACATGTGGTAAAATATGTTGCAATGGTGATAGGTTATAATATTTATTTTACTAATAGAGAAAACTCAGTTTCCACCACCGCCATCAATGTGGCTTATGAGATGGTTGAGAAGAGTGTTGACTACGATCTGTGTGAGTTATTGAGACAACATTTGTTAGAGAATCTTAATAAAACTAAAGAAAAGAAGTATCCATTCAAGTTTGGAACTCCTGCTATTTGCATACTCTTCTACTTTTTGCAAGAGCTTCCCGGAACTCAAAATGTGAGATGGATACAAGGTAGGCCTGTGGCGCATCAGATTGTAGACTTCATATGAAGTCTTGTTAATGCTAACGCTCAAGATGATGGCCTTACTACATTCTTTGCAATGTTTCAGAAAAAGATGCAAACAAGAGATAGAATACCAAGGAAAATGGTTGAAAAATATCAGAATGATATTACCTTTTTGGTTTCTACTGATGAATGTGGGATGGAAGCTATTGAGCCAAGGACTATGTGGATCCCTACTTGGTATATGAAGTATATGAGCAAGAAATTGATGGTTTAGCTGATGTGTTGTTGAAAAGCCCTAAGGACACCACCAAAGCAATATTTGGTACTTATGAAGAGAAATCTGTAGAAGTGCATATGGAGCAATGCAAGCCCCAGATAAAGAAGGTACAGAAAATGGTTGATGACTATCTAGAAAGTATAGGTATATCAAAGGAGCATGTGCAACAAGCCAGAGCAAAAGTTAAAGGTGAATCTAGTGCTACAGAGAGTTCAGGAGGTTCAAGAAGATTCGATAGGACAACCACTGCTTCTCCTACTACATAAAAGTCCTCTGGGACAATGCCTACATCCAAAGGTATGAAGAAAAAGGAACCAATGCCCATATAAAGAAAACTAGTACTCCGGTGATGGAGAAATCCTCTCCGGCAAGGAAAAAGAGAAAAACTGAGACAAAAAAACTTGCTCCGGCAGCACAATCAGTTGGCCCTATGAAGAAGAGGGTCAAGACCAAGGCTACTAGGGAGAAATATAAAGAAATAAATGATGAAGGAGAAGAGGAAGAAGAAGGACCACCACTGATCCAAAAAAGAAAAGGTGAGGCTTCACAAGGTGAAGTAAATGTTAAGAGAAGTATAACACAGATTGTAGAATCTGACAGTGGAGAAGACTTTGAGGAAGAAAAAGAAAAATTGGTTAGTCACATGAGAGCAAAGAAGAAAGAGGCCACCAAGCAAGTGGCACCAAAAAGGAATAAAGAAGAAGCTAGCAAAGAAGGGTCTCTGGATGAAGGCAAAGAATAAAGCAAATTTGAACTGGTAAGACCAAATTCTCCCATGAAGTTAGAATCTTTGTTCAATGGCATTGTACAACATGACATGCTAGAAGAGACTACAACACTATACTATGAGGTTGATGAGGTGGATAAGTCCACTATAGTTGAGGCCATTGTAAAGTATATTGTAGTACTTGAAGTAGATATGCAAAATATAGAGAAGCAACTGCCTGAAGAACTATGGAATGTTATGATGGAAAGGAGATAAGAGCCTATAAAAGAAGAGGCCAAATTGAAGGCCCATGCTCTGGAGAAAATTAGTGCTACTCTGGCTGCGGAGAATAAGGCCACAATGGACAAATTGTATACTATGGAATTAAGAACAAAACAAAGAGTGACAACCCTAATGAGCTGAGATCAACATGATCTCAGAAGGCTCCAGAAGGAGATAGTGGACAAGGTTACAGATCTAGCACAAAGGCTAGGAATGGCTTCTAAGAATAAGGAAGAGGAGATGATTGATTCTGAAGCATATGCACATAAAATTGATGCTCAATATGAGAAAATGATAGGAGAAGAAACTGGACAAGTTAATACTCCTCCAAAAATTACTCAGGGCATTGATGCTCAACATGAGCATGAAACAGACAATGCACAAACACAGGATAATATTTCTCCAGTGTTAGAATAAATTGCTCAAACTTATAAGGAAGCAGAGGAGAATATTGAAGAAGAAATTGCCATTGGTAAGGATGTTGAAAAGGAAGGTGCATCCACTTCTTCTCTGGTAACTGAGGCTTTTGTTCCTATGGATAATGTTGATAAGGTCACCAATGAGCAAGGGACAAAAGAAGTTACAACGACTTCTCCTTTGGACAATATTGTGAAAACCCCAAAGGTAGAAGATGCAAAGAAAGATGAAGTTGTAAAGGATAAGGAAGAGAAAAATAAAGAACAAGAAAATGATGAAGAAGGTGAGGATATGAACAAAGAGGTTTCCAGAGATATGTGGTTAAAGGAACAAAATCTTAAAGACTCTAGTGAAGATAAAGAGGACTTAAAAGAGAAAGTTGTGGAGTCATCAAAGCCTTCCAGTGATTCCTCTGATTCCTCTAAAGACTCCCTAAAGAATCTATTGAACATGTAGTTAAATTTCCAACCTGTTGTATCCTCTCAACTGCTTCAGCTACCAATACAACAGGGAAGCATAGACATGGGTAAGATCTCTCCTCTCCAAAATCTACAACTAGGAGACTTTTTTCTTGCCTCCGCTAGAAAAGAGGTGATAGAGACTCATCAGAAAAGTGGAGATCTGATTGATGAAGCTGTGAAGGTATTACAAGATCCCATACCTAGAGCAAATGTTGACACATCTATTTCAGGTATAGAAATTTTGAAATCCTTAATTGATTCTTTTAAATATTATGCCTTCGGTCTCAAGGAACAAATTGAAGATGAGGTGGAAAAGAAAATGAATGATAAGAGAATGATGGAGATGACTGAAAAATGTGCTTCGGCACATAAGTAGTTTCAAGAAGTTTTGAAAGATGCACAAGAGTGCATAAGTGAGGCAAAGGTTGTGTATCAATTTGGCTTGAAGTGGCCTAGAGCCACACAGAGCATTTCTAATGAAATGGACTCCATTGAGTCCCAAATAAATAATGCCTCTAGTACCTATGATCTAACTCTTGATTTTGATGGCACCACAAGGGATACCATAGAGGATTTACACAAAAAATTCTTTCAATTGTAGGCTCAAAAGAAGCATATTATTTTTCAATTTGGTGAAATAAGGGATTTAGTGAATCCCAAACTTTTGTTTGTCTCAAAAGCTCTATTGAGTGCTAATAAAGCATCACAAGTGAATCCTATACCGAGCACTTCGAAAGAAGGAGAAGATCTATTATTAGAGTTTGAGACATAGTTAACAATTTTGAAGGAAGCAAAGAAGGCTTGGGATGATGGTAAGCAGGATTGGCAGACTCAGGTTCAAAAGCCTCAAGCTCAAACCTCATCCAAGTAAAAACACTTTTTACATTTTCCATTTTTTAGTTTCAGATTCCTTGTAAATATGTGGTTTGTGTTGCAAGTATGGGCCTAACCGGTGTTGTCATTGATGTCAACATACTCCTCTCACATTAATGATAAGGTTTGGATGAGCCGTGAGCTAAGGATATTGAGAAAATTAGTCTCAACCAGGAATAGTGAAGAACAGTGATGACTGTAAGACAAAAGTCCAAGATAGGATGATGATCAGAGGATACGGATTAAAGGGTTTGTAGATATGTGTCTATAGGTGATCTAATAGAGATTTCAGAGGTCCGCATGAAGCTATGAAGAAGTTGTGGCTTCTCAGGTAAAACCAGTTCCGGTAGGTGTTTAGAGGTGACAGTGTAACAAGAAAGGTCTGGTGAGATCCAGAAATGAAGTTTCCTGTCCTACAGATTTAAGGGAGTACTGAGGAAGTCTTTGTGGTTTATCAACTCTATTGGTTCATAGTTTGAAGGTCCGCAAGCATCTATTCCTTTGTGATAGTTATGTCAGACTGTGTTCTTAAGGTTCTAGATGAAGGAGCGAAGGATTTTAGTAAGCAGAAGAAGTGTAGATGTTCTTGGTGATTCAGGCAAGCTTGTGGAGGTCTTTGGATCATGTCCAGTTCATGTTGGTGGTCTGCATTGAAGTTGGAGTTTGCAATTGAAGAGTAACTTCTGTATGATGGTGTTCTTCTTGAGACAGGCCGACCGGATGAGTTATGCATCTGTCAAATGATCTTATGAATGTTTGCAGACTTAGATGATCATTCCTAAGTTGATGCCTTGTATAAATAAGGGATTGCAAAGTCAGTTTGAACTTGCCTTTTTATGTGGAAATGAGAGTGTGGTAGCGAAGAGGAGAGCGAAAGGCAGAGCAGAAGTATTGAGCTTAATGGAACTGATTCAAGCATGGTGAAGATGCTATTCTCCAGTTCATGTATGTGATACTTATTTCTTTGTAGACAGTGTCTCTTGTAGGCAGTGAGCCTCTTGTGAGCAGTGTGCTTGGGCAGTAAGCCCTAATTGGCATGTGCCTTTTTGTTCTTTCTATTCTTCTAACAAAGAATACATTCTTGGGTTAATCACCCCGTGGTTTTTCCCTTAACCGGGTTTTCTACGTTAAAATCTTGGTGTCTTATGTGTTGATGAGTTTCTACTTTTGATTTGAATGCATTATGTTTCATGTTTAATATACTGCTAATTACTAAGAAGGTTTAAGTGTGTAAATTGGAGAAAGTTTGGCACAACTGATTCACCCCCACCCCCCCTCTCAGTTGTGTGCCCTAAGTCTAACAATTGGTGTCAAAGCTAAGTTCCTCTAAAAGGAGCTTAACCGCTTGAGGAGATCCAGGATGTCGTCTTACAAGAAGGATAGTCTGAAGTTTGATGGAACCAACTTTGCTCTTTGGAAAGGTCTCATGAAATGTCACTTGCAGTGTATGGGAATGATGTACTGGTCCATGGTTACAAAAGCGTATGTACCTCCACAGGGTGGTCTGACAACCCTAAATGAAATCACAGATGCTGAAAATAATCTATAGACCAAAGAGGCTCTTCTAAGCGCATTATCTGACTTAGAGCTCTCAAATGTTATTGACCTACCAACTGCCTTTGAGATTTGGAATAAATTGGAACTTTTGCATGAAGGAGACTAGTATGTTAAATGTGCAAGGTTACAGAGTCTAAAAGCAAAATTTGAAAAATTGAAGATGAGAAATGATGAAAATATTACCTCTTTTATGCTAAGAGTGAATGAGCTGGTTTGTGGAATTAGAAATGCTGGTGGAGTTTTGGATGAAAATGAGATTGTTGGTAAAATTCTCAGATCCCTTCCTCCTTCTTACAAAATCAAGGCTACTACCATTGAAGAATTCAGAGCCCATACAATTGTCACAAGAGATCAATTGGCTGGGAAATTGGCTGCATTTGAAATGACAGAGTTTGGAGACAACCTCCCCAAGACTGAATCTGCATTCAAAGCTAGTGCCTCTGTTAAAGGTAAACAAAGGTTTGATCTGGGAGAGAATTCTTCAAGGAAATTGTCATGGTATGAAAAAGAAAGAAAAGATATGGAAGAAGAAGAAGTAGAAACTGTTCAACTTGAAGCCCTTATTGCAAAGAGGCTGCCAAGAGGATCCGGTAGGTATGAAGGAAAATTACCTTTTAAGTGTTTTAATTGTAATAAGATTGGTCATTTTGCCTCAAGGTGTCTGGAAAGATTTTCAAGGCAAAATCCTAACAAGCCAAGGTTCCAAAAGAACTGTTACTATGTACAAGAAGATGATGATAATGAAGGAGTAACAGATGATGAATCAGAGATACGAAACAAATCTGGAAATGAATGGGTGTTCATTGCCATCAAGGATGAAGATCCAATGTCCTCTGTATCTGTCAATCTTAAGACTGTGGGAAGAGCTCTGGCTGCCCAAATTCAAGAGAAGGATGATTGGGTCATTGACAGTGGATGCTCTCACCATATGACATGTGACAAAAATAAGTTTGTAGATTTGGAAAGGTATGAAGGAGGAGTGGTAAAGTTTGGTGAGAATTCTGCTAGTAGAATCAGAGGAAGAGGAACTATTTCTTTTGATGGAAGAAACAAAACTGGTAATGTACTGTATGTTGAAGGTTTGAAGCACAATCTTCTCAGTGTTGGATAGTTGGTGGACAAAGGCTATGATCTCTGATTCAAGGATGGAAAATGCAAAATCTTTGAAAGTTTCAGAATAGAGATTGCATCTGGTACTCAAACTAAAGGTAATATCTTCCATTTGGTTGGTACTGGTAAAAGCTGCTTATTTGTTCAAGTTGATCAGAGTTGGTTATGGCATAGAAGGATGTGTCATGTGAATTTTGATAATATCATCAAGATAAGCAATACTCAGGCTGTAAGAGATCTTCCAAAATTGGTGAAACCTACTAACAGCTTGTGCAAGGAATGTCAGTTGGGTAAGCTGAGCAGAGTCACATTCAAAAGCAAGGAACTGTCTTCTACCAGATTATTGGACTTAGTTCACACTGATCTTTGTGGTCCGACAAGAACCAGGAATATTCAAGGTGATAGATACTTCATGCTGCTAATTGATGACTATTCCTGGATGATGTGGGTAACCTTTCTAAAGGAGAAATCAGAAGCTCTTGAGAAATTCAAAATATTCAAGGCTATGGTAGAGAATGAAACAGGATTAAAGTTGAAATGTCTGAGGTCTGATAGAGGTGGAGAATTCACATCTAGTGAGTTCATAGAGTTTTATGAGAAACATGGAATTAAGAGACAGTTGTCTGCTCCTATGAATCCACAGCAAAATGGAGTAGTGGAAAGAAAGAACCGGACCATATAGGAAGCATCTAGGACCATGATGATGGAAGCAAATGTTCCTCAGATTTATTGGAAAGAAGCTATCAGCACTGCAGTCTATACTCTCAATCGAGTTCAAATCAGAAGCAATACCGGTAAGACCCCTTATGAACTTTGGTTTGGCATTACTCCTATTGTAAGATATTTTAGAGTCTTTGGTAGCAAATGTTACATCAAAAGAGATGAAGATCTAGGCAAGTTTGATGCTAGAAGTGATGAAGGAATATTCTTGGGTTACTCTACTCAAAGCAAAGCATATCGGTGTTATAAAAAGAGACTAAGAAAGATGATAGAAAGTACAAATGTGAAGGTTGATGAGGGAATAGAGAAACCCTCAAGGTTTTTTGAATATGATGAAGATGATTAGAATGGCGTTCTGGTTCAAGGAGTTCAATCCTCTTCTGAAAGTCAGATTCAAACTAATCTGGTAAATCAGGAAGAAGAGATAGGTCTGAATGAGCCTGATCAAGAAGCAGAAGTGCAAGAAACTCTAAAAGTTCCAAGGTATGTAAGACTGAACCACTCTGAAGATCAAATCATAGGTGACAAAAGCAAAGGTGTGCAAACTAGAAGGAAAATTGCTCAAAATTCAGATGAATATTGTCTGATTTCAAAGATTGAACCTAAGACAATAAATGAAGCCTGCAATGATGAAAACTGGACCAAAGCAATGGAGGAAGAGCTAATGCAAATTGAGAAAAATCACACTTGGGATCTTGTTCCCAGACCTAGAAACAAGAATGTGATTGGAACCAAATGGGTCTTCTGGAACAAACTAAATGAAGTTGGTGAAGTAATCAGAAATAAAGCCAAATTAGTCTGCAAGGGCTACTCTCAAATAGAAGGAATTGATTTTGAAGAAACTTTTTCTCCGGTGGCAAGAATTGAAGTAGTCAGATTATTCCTTGCCTTTGCTGCCTTCAAAGATTTCAAGGTATATCAGATGGATGTCAAGTCTGCCTTTCTAAATGGTGACTTGGAAGAAGAAGTGTATATAGAGCAACCAGATGGATTTCAGTTGTCTGATCATCGTGATATGGTCTGCAAGTTGAAGAAGGCACTGTGTGGATTAAAGCAAGCCCCAAGAGCCTGGTATGAAATATTGGACAAGCATCTTTTGAAGATTGGTTTCAATAAAGGTACTGCTGACAGTAACTTATATTTCAAAATTGATCATGAAAACATCTTGATTGTTGAAGTATTTGTTGATGATATCATCTTTAGAGGAAGAGATAGTATGTGTAAAACTTTTGCAAATCAAATGAAAAGTGAGTTTGAGATGTCTATGCTTGGTGAAATGAATTTCTTCTTGGGTCTGTAAATTACTCAAACAAAGAAAGGAATCTTCATTTCTCAGACCAAATATGTGAAAGAATTGTTGAAGAAATTTGGGATGGAAGATTCGAAGCCAATGAATACTCCCATGGCAACCGGATGTAAATTGAGCAAAGATCATGACTCTCCTAAGGTAGACTAGACAAAGTACAGATCAATGATTGGAGGATTGTTGTATCTCACTCAAACTAGACCAGATATTATGCAAGCTGTTGGTCTTGTTGCTAGATTCCAAGCTAATCCTAGAGAATCCCATGTCATGGCAATCAAGAGGATTTTTAGATATCTAAAAGGGATGGTTGAGTATGGTTTGCGGTATCCTAGAGATCATGATTTCTCTCTTCATGCATATACAGATGCTGATTGGGCAGGAGATGTGGATGACCGGAAGAGTACCAGTGGTGGAGCATTCTTTTTGGGAAAGAGATTGGTTTCTTGGCTAAGAAAGAAATAAGAGGTAATATCCCTATCTACAACTAAAGCAGAATACATAGCAGTAGAAGGTAGTTGCACTCAAGTTTTGTGGATGAAGCAGATGCTAAGAGATATTAAAGTAGAGTATGAGAAGCCTATCACAATCTTCTGTGATAATTCAAGTACAATAAATATCTCTAAGAATCCAGTGTTGCATTCTAAGACTAAGCATATATCTATCAAGTTTCACTTTTTGCGAGAGCAAGTGAACAAGAATGAAGTCAGATTGGAGTTTGTGCCCTCCAAGGATCAGATTGCAGATATCTTTACTAAACCTCTACCTAAGGACTCTTTTGAGTATCTCAGGGAAAAGTTAGGGGTTATTGACCCTCCGGTGATGAATTAAGGTGCACTGAGGTGCATCAGTCCAATGGATATCAAAGTCATATCTTGTGATCTAGATTGATGGGAGCTTCTACTCAGGGGGAGCAGCAGGTATGATTCTAAAGTGGTGAAATTGTAAGTATGTGCCCTTTGCCATTGATGTCAAAGGGGGAGAGAAGACATGTGAAAAACAAGTGGCTGCTAATCAAAGGGGGAGCAGTAAAGGGAGAGAAGTCATGTGAATGGTTGCTGTTGATAGAGGGAGTTGTCACAATAAGGAGAAGTTCTTGTCTTGATGGTTTTTCACATCATATGTTGCCATCAATGACAAAGGGGGAGATTGTTGCAAGTATGGGCCTAACCGGTGTTGTCATTGATGTCAACATACTCTTGTCACATTAATGATAAGGTTTGGATGAGCCGTGAGCTGAGGATATTGAGAAAATTAGTCTCAATCAGGAACAGTGAAGAACAATGATGATTGTAAGACAAAAGTCCAAGATAGGATGATGATCAGAGGATGTAGATTAAAGGGTTTGTAGATATGTGTCTGTAGGTGATCCAGTAGAGATTTCAGAGGTCCGCATGAAGATATGAAGAAGTTGTGGCCGCTTAAGTAAAACCAATTCTGGTAGGTGTTCAGAGGTGACAGTGTGTAACAAGAAAGGTCTGGTGAGATCTGGAAATGAAGTTTCCTGTTCTGTGGATTTAAGGGAGTACTAAGGAAGTCTTTGTGGTGTATCAACTCTATTGGTTTGTGGTTTGAAGGTCCGCAAGCATCTATTCCTTTGTGACAGTTATGACAGACTATGTTCTTAAGGTTCCGGATGAAGGAGAGAAGGATTTCAGTAAGCAAAAGAAGTGTGGATGTTCTTGGTGATTCAGGCAAGGTTGTGGAGGTCTTTGGATCATGTCCAGTCCGTGTTGGTGGTCCGCATTGAAGTTGGAGCTCGCAATTGAAGAGTAACTTCTGTATGATGGTGTTCTTCTTGAGACAGGCTGACCGGATGAGTTATGCATCTGTCGGATGATCTTATGAATGTTTGCCGACTTAGATGATCATTCCTAAGTTGATGCCTTGTATAAATAAGGGATTGCGAAGTCAGTTTGAACTTGCCTTTTTGTGTGGAAATGAGAGTGTGGTAGTGAAGAGGAGAGTGAAAGGCAGAGCATAAGTATTGAGCTTAATGGAACTGATTCAAGCATGGTGAAGATGCTATTCTCCAGTTCATGTATGTGATACTTATTTCTTTGTAGAAAGTGTGTCTCTTGTAGGTAGTGAGCCTCTTGTGAGCAGTGTGCTCGGGCAGTGAGCCCTAATTGGCATGTGCCATTTGGTTCTTTCTATTCTTCTAACAAAGAATACATTCTTGGGTTAATCACCTCGTGGTTTTTCCCTTAACTGGGTTTTCCACGTCAAAATCTTGGTGTCTTATGTGTTGATGAGTTTCTTCTTTTGATTTGAATGCATTATGTTTCATGTTTAATATACTGCTAATTACTAAGAAGATTTAAGTGTGTAAATTGGAGAAAGTTTGGCACAACTGATTCACCCCCACCCCCCCTCTCAGTTGTGTGCCCTAAGTCTAACAGTTTGAACGAAGAAGGTTCTGGTACAAAGCTTTGGTTTTACTCTGGCATATATCTAAGGGGGAGTCATTTCAATTTGTACATATACTTCTCAATGGAAGTTAGTTCAAACTTTCAGTTTATAAGTACATGAGTATACTTGACAGAGGGAGATCCGGTGTGAATAAAGACTGCTATATATGCCCTTTGTCCTTGATGTCAAAGGGGGAGAGTTTTTGGAAAAATGTTTTGGCATGTTGCCATCAATGACAAAGGGGGAGATTGTTGGAAGAATAAGGAGATGACATCGATGCTGCTATTGGAAACATGAGTATATAGTCATACATTGTAGTGTTGTCATTGATGTCAACATTGTTCAACATTACATTTTGATAAGGTACAAATCATTTTTGATAATTGGTAATTTTGCAAGAGGGTTTGATCATCTGTAAGAAGACTAATTTACAAGAAGGTTTGATCTGGTAAGGAACCTGTTATGAAATTTGGCTAAGTATCAACTTTGGTATTTCTGTGTTATAGAGCATTCGGTAATTTGGTCCGCATTGGTCCACTATTGAAGTTTTTGAATCTGTGGTTCTAGCATATGTTTGTTGGTTGTCAGATGCTTCTAAATCTAGAATTTGGTCTATTTTTGACATACGGTGTGAAATTTATGGGTGACAGAAGTTTGGCTTGATAGAATACAGTTATTACCAGTCCATAGCAGGTGTGTAAGAGAATTTGCATTCCTCCGTAGATTGGTTTTTTACTTTGTAGTTTTAAGGGAATGTTAACAAATGCAAATAGAGTGTGATTTCTAGTTTTCATGTTGATTGGAGACATTTGGGTCAGTTTATGGGTCTACAATTGAAGGGTTTTTGTATTAGGTCTTCATTGGTGCTGACTTATTAAGTGTGAAGTTATGTGGAAGACCTAAATAAGTTGTGCAGATTTAAGTGGGAGCTATTTTAGGTACATGTCGACCTATTTCAATTTGTTTCAAAGTTTGAATCTTGGCGGGAAGCATGTGTGTGAAGGTTTGGAGCTAACAAGTCCTATATGGCATGTTTTGCATGTTACATCCAATTAGGCTGACCTAATTGATGTTGTGGGTGAAGCAAATATTTAAAGAAGATTGTTTTTGATGTTTAATGAAGAGTTGATGAGATGTATGATTTGAGTGATGCGACAAGTGCTTGTGAAAGCAAATTGAGAAAATATAGAGCAGAGCAGTGTGATATTTCAGATCAGTGTGAAGAATTTTTGAGCTTCATTGGAACTGTATTTCATGCATAAGTTAGATGCAATTGTAATAGTTCAATTTTGGCAGTGAGCCACAACTCTTCTTCTAGCTGTCTCTTTCAGGACAATGAATCCTTTGGCAGTGAGCCACATGCAGTAAACATTCTTGGACAGTGAGTCCACCAATTGTATCAACCTTAATCAGTTTCTTTATCATAATATATTATGAGCTAATCCTCATTATGGTCTTCCCATTTTGGGTTTTCCACGTAAAAATCCCAGTATTCATGTGTTATGTGTGGTTGTTACATGTTTTATGTTTCATTTCATTTACTGCAAGTAATTATGCTAAAAGGATTGGATGTTCAATGTTTGAATGGTTTAAAAGAATACTGATTCACCACCCCTCTCCGTATTTTGGGTGTTCAACATTGTAGTTACATGCTTGGACACATGGAGGATGCATTGGACAAGCTTGATGTTTCAGAAGTATTCATGAGACTCTATAAATGCATTGTAATGTTTTATTGCTAAATAACAAATAGAGTGTGGATGCTTTTGGAGGCTGGGTTTTTCTGTCTTGAGGGTTTTCCCAAGATATATCTTGTGTCACCTTGTGGTATGATTCTCTATTCTTTTGTCATAGTGGATTCTAGTTATCATGGTTAATATTTGTTTGCATTTTTATCTCTCATGGGATTATGTGAAAATGTTCTATATTGTTGTATTTTTCCTTTCAAGTGGTATTAGAGCCTGGTTGCCAAGTTGTGGGAGGAGATCTCTCAGGTTTTATAACCTTTGAAATGAATAGATTATTGTGCATAGTTGAATCCATGGACTTGTAGGATGAGAATGGAGGCTTTTTCAAGGTTACAAGTGTGTTTATAGAGTTGGGTTGTTGCAGATCTAGGGTTTGGTGGAGATTTAACAAGTGGGTTTTTTGTCAGGGACTCTTTGTGTGGGGCTTTTAGAGGTGAGATTTTTCTAGAGGCCTCCTAGGAAAAACCAGACCTCACCATTGAGTCTAGAAGGCCCAAAAACCTATATTTTCATATAAACACGACTATATTTGGAGATTGAAAATCTTTGGCCATTTTCATGCTCTAAGAGAATCTTGCAAGGGAATATTTCATATGACCATATGGAGTCTGTATAACCGTATGATATTACCATTAGTAGAATATTCAAGTAATATTCCTTAGGTATTGCATCATCATAGGTTGCTCATTTGTAGGAAAGATATTTAAAAAAATAATTCAAAAAATCAAATTTTAAAAGTTTAAATAAAAATAAAAAATAAAATGATAGCGGTAAATTTTTTTGGGGGTGCCCAGGGGAAGCGTAACCCTTGGTCACCTAGGTGATTAGTGCCTAGGCCTAAGAAGCTAGTGGCTTGGGGTTTAGCCCTAGTCGCGTGGCCTCCCCAGCGGGCAGTCACGACCAGTCTGTAGGGGCCAGACCCCCGGGTGGCGTAGTGGCCACATTGTCGGTGGAGCTCCATTGCTGCCCAACTTCCACTAGAGACCACTACCCCAAGACAACCAACTCACTGCTCATTCACCACCTTCACTGGCCAACCACCGGCGGCGCCGCCCGTCAACCACCACAAAGCCCCACCTTCCTTTGTGTTTCAAGCCTAATAGAGGAATGGTTTTTTGAGAGCGTAACTTCCACATACGGTATCATATTTTTGACTTCTTATAGGCATTAGAAAGGTCTCTCTAAGAACTACATATTGGTATGGGTTTGATGGTCATATTTTTCTATTTGTTTTAGAATTTGGTACCTGAAGCTGACATTGCTTTGAAATTGTAAAATGGTCATAAATTTCGCATATGAAATCATATTTTAGATTTCGAATAGGCGATGAATAGAATTTGTAAAATAATACATAGTGGATCAGGTATATTTTCAATTTGTGTACAAAGATAAGTTTTTACTTATTATAGCACTTGTGGGAGCCTAAGATTCATGGTGTGATTTTGAGAGCATTCAAATGAATTTTTGGGCAAAAACTTGTGGGAGTGCATGTTATGAGACCAACATCTTGGTATAGTAGGTATTCAAATTTGGTGCTTCCTAATACAAGTTTACAGGTGTTTTTAGAGTTTGGACTTTGATGGAGACAGGTACACAAGTTGTCTTCTAATTTGAGGACTTGATTGATACACATGAGAGACTAAGATTCTTGTTTTAGTGGGAGTTGAGTACAAGTACAATGATGGTGATGATTATAGTGTCATAGGTATGCAAGTACATTTGAGCATTAACACAACATGATTATGTATTTGGTTGACAGTTATGGGTTATGATGATTGATTCATGTTTATAGGTGGTGGTGTGGTTTAATTTTAGGAGATTGTTTTTATCTCTTGGATGCTTGATTGGTTCATTGAATATGGTTACTCATTTGTGGACTTGTTTGACAAATCAGATCTATGGTTGATTTGGTGTTCGAGTCTTGAGGTCTACAGGATTATCTTTTTGTTATCTCAGTTTGCAAGTTACTTATGTGATGATGAGTTTGCATGATGAATTTGTTTGGGATCTTTGTAGTTTGTGGATGTTTACAACCCATTGATTGTTCTAGGATGATTCAGATGTGAACTATCTATATCCATGAGATTGATTCATTGTTGATGTTGACTTTGTTATTTAGCCTTGTCTATGGTCATTTGTGTATTGGTATGTTACATTGAAATGAGAGGATGGATGATTAGAGTGCTTGGATAGTCAGTTATTGGGACTTGTAGCATGTTCATCATGATGTCATGGATATCTTGGTTATGCAGTTTAATAGTGTGAGCTTTTGACAATGATGGTTTTATCTTCTTATCTTGGAGACCTTGGTTCTAATTTGGATTTATTGGTATTATAGTTGAGTGTGTGTGGGCCATGGATGATCTTCATTTAGGAGATGGTTATCATGATGCCATGGATAACTCGGTATCATGGTTCAATGGGAGCTTTGATAGTGATGTGTATTTGTCACCTAGTGATTGATGATCTTCTACAGTGGTTAGGTGTCATGGACAAACTCTTGGATCATGATTCTTATGCAATATGATTGCTTTGACATCTTAATTTTTATTGTTAGGAGATGGTTATCTTCATGTGATTGGATATGTTGATCCTCGGTTTAGAGTATGGTTGGTATTGTGTCTTGGTTTACTTTGGATACTAGTTTGAGTTTTGACATGACACAGGTTCTCTTGAGACCAAGATATGTTCATTGGAGCATGTAATATCCTAGGAGGAGGTGTTAGATCATGATATCATGATGTGTTCATAGATTATGAAAATGTGCAATGTGAGCTTTGATAATGATCTTGTTGGTTCTCTTGGTATTGAGTATATTGGTCATGTGCTTGGGAGCTTCATGATAGTGTAGTGCTAGATTTGGAGGTTAGCATGAATTGATTGGTTGTAGATGCTCATGTATACTTGGGTACTTAGGTGAGCCTAGAGTTCTCTTAGGTTTAGAGACATTTATTGAGATGGTTACTCTTTGGAGGTTTCAATAGGAAGATCGAGGAGCTTTTCATCTGGATATGGATGTGAGTTCATGGATCTAAGAGGAGATTGTTCTTGGAGAGAGTCATTGTGGGTTGGTGTATCCTAGAGGAACATTTTCATTCCCCACTCTTGGTCTATTGGGTGGATTATCATCTAAGGGGTGTTGCCCATCTTTTTAGATGCATTTTGTTTTATGCTTTATCTTCTCATGGATATGGATCAAGTGAGGTATGGTGGTTAGTTGTGGAGGGTTCATTTGAGGGGTGTTTGGGATGGTTATCTCCTTGTGCATATGAGTTTGATTTGTGAGATCATTTATGAGGAGTTTAGGAAATGTTTATTGGGCTTATTCCTTGTTTATAGGAATGGATTTATTTGAGTTGATCTTCCTTGGTTAGCGAGGCTTACATCCAAGTTAGTTTTACATGATACATATCTTTCATTTGATCTATGAGATTGAATGGTTGGGTGTTGTTAAGGCTTTTTGTTTGGAGTTGTAAAGGAGATCATACTTGACACAACTTAGCACTTTGAGGTGTTGGTAGAAGGACATGATATGATTTATAGGTTTTCTCTCTTGTTCTATGACTACTTTCTGAAGCTTCATGTTCATATGGTTTGACGTAGGAGATTTATGGTGACATGTTGTGAGGGAGTATGCAACATTTTGTGTTGCATGTGTGGATCATTGTGATTGTTCTTGGTACTACATGTTTTTGATTACTATCCACGCCTTAGTTTGAGTTTTGATTCGTAGAATTAGTATGACTTGATCTATTTTCATAGTTTACATTACCCATACAGTGGGAGTTACTAGATATGTATATTCTTCATTAATAGGTTTTATACAGGGAGCTTGTGATTGTGATATATGGGTTGGACATATTGTTGGAATGAGTTTACTGATGTTGTTGATACCTAGGAGGTATGGATGGTTGGATGAATTAGCATTTGTTTTGGGTGTTATTTCTAGTCATGTGGGTTTTCTACCTTTGATAACATCTTGGATCCTTTGTTCTCACTTGGATTTGATGCTTGTGTTCTTTGGATTGGTGCATCTTCACCTTGGCATGTTCCCTTTCTTCCATAGGTGGCATGTTGGAGGATGAGAGGAGTTCTTTCTTGAGATGGTGGTCACCTTGGTTTTATTGCATGTATCATGATGGAGCACGAGAGCATGCTAGAGATTCATGTGGTTTCATGTATGGCCATGATTCAATGTATTTCATTGATTGACCCTTATGCAATGATTAAAAGTAGGATATTGTTAGGAAAAACGTGTTTTGTACACCTCACATAATAACAAAATATTTTTATTGTGTAAAATAAATATTTATTTGTGGTGCATCTTAGGGGATGTGTTTAGCCACATTAAATATTTATTTGGGTCCACTTGTAAAGTTTTATGTAACATTGGGTTAGTTATTTTATGTGTGGGTGACATAGAATAATTAATTAATATTTGGAAAACTTAGTACCATAAAGTGAAAACTTAGTATCAAGAATTAAATGAGGGGTCAATGGTTTTGAGACACATGGATTTTTCAATACCACAAGTTGTATTTGTGTGAGCTTGAGTTTATAAAAGCAAGCACATGGTTAGTGGTTTGGGTTCATTGGTTGAGTAAGTTTTCATTGTATTGAGTTTCTCTTGTGAGTGCATATGTGAAGCATGGCATGGGATGTGTGGTTACATGCTTGGACACATGAAGGATACATTGGAAGAGCTTGATGTTTCAAAAGTATTCATGAGACTCTGTAAGTGCATTATAATGTTTTATTTCTAAATAATACATAGAGTATGGATGCTTTTGGAGGATGGGTTTTCTTCCCTCTTGAGGGTTTTCCCAAGATATATCTTGTGTCACCTTGTGGTATGATTGTATATTTTTTTGGCATAGTGGATTTTGATTATCATGGTTACTATTTGTTTGCATTTTCATCTCTCATGGGGTTATGTGAAATGTTCTATATTGTTGTATTTTTTCTTTCATCCTTATGTATCAACAATAAGTCTCACTACTTAGGCTTATCACCAACTAGGCATCTCAATAGAATTCCTAGACTTTGGTTCACAGCCTCAATTTGTTGGTGGTAGGTTGAACTAAAGTTGGACTTGGCACCCAATTTCTTCTATAAATTCCTATACAAATGACCAACAAACCTGGTAGCTCTATCTTACACTATGCTCTTAGGTAACTCATAGTCTCACTACTTACTTGACAAATAGGTTAACAATATCAGAGACATCACTGGTCTTCTAGAAGGAAATAAAAGTATCATCTTTGACATCTTATTAACAACAAAAAAATAGAATCATTACCTCTTTGGGTTCTTGGTAATCCCAATACAAAATTCATGGTGATCTCTTGCCATGACCTCTTCAGAATTAGTAATGGTTGATATACGCTAGCATTTTAATTTGTCCTTTTTAGGATAACTCAAACTAGAACAATATGTGAGGAAATTCTCTCTTCAAATTTGTAGGGGAAGCTCCTTGATCTAATCTATTTACTAAAATTTAAAACAAATAAACTAGATTTCTACTTATGCACTGTGTACAAATTATCTTCTAGGGGGGTTGCATGTAAACAATCTAGACCTATCTTTTTGATCTTGAAGGTAGGACCATAAGGCTTGAAACTTTCTTATCTCACCACGAGGTTTTCTATAATGCAATTGAATAATGACATGAAATGAAAAAAAAAATTGTATTCAATGGTTAAAATAGAGACCAATGAATCAGTATTGGGAATAGGATTGATTTGAAATAAGAAACATTCCTCAAACAATATGAAACATGATGTAATATTAAAGACAACAATACTTAAAAGCATACAAAACTATTTATTAAGAGTAGAGGACAAATGTTAAGAAAAGTTCAGCACAAATCTTCTTATTATTGACTCCTTGAATCTCAATACAACAAACTAACTTTAAAGTTGAAATAAAACTTTTGCAGCATAAGTCTAACACAAACTCTCATTACATTCTATGTGCTCAAGGCAATTATTTATAAGCTCTCTAAGAGAGTTTTAAAGAGAAAATCAGAATAAAATAATCCCCAAAATCTTTTATTTAAATCAAAACTTATCCCTGTCTTCTAAACAAAGGAAATAAATCTATCCTAAAATAATTAATACTAAAATAAATAAATAATTATAATTAGCCAAAAAAGGCTACCAGTTTTTGCTCAAAAATAACAATTGGACTTAAAATATAAAAGAGTAAAAAACAACTATTTATAAATCATCAATTTCTATTTTATATCTGCATTTGAATTCTTTGAATAATTTGGAGACTTAGGAGATGGTGCACTATATTTTTCTCTTTCCAATCAAACTTGATTTAGGAACTCTCTGATTTTTTTTATTGGAGGCTTCCTTGTTGATTCTTCTCTATCTAACTATTGCTCCACAAATCTTCTTTTGTCCATAAACAATAGTTAGTACTTAGAGAACTTCAATATATATGCAATAACTTTGATGGTATGCTTCACCAATTCATCCATATTGTTGATATCAAATATTGATCCTCCCAACTAGGTTATGATTAGCTACTCAATACTACTCTTTACCATATCCAGATTATTCATAGTAATGTGAAGGGTAAGGGTGTGCAAAAATATGATATATCCTATTCAACAATTTTTAGTTTCTCTATGTTCTTAACAATCTTCAGAGCATGCTCATATAACTCAAATAGCACTTAGTGAAAGGTAGTTTAGTTGATTCCTTTTAAAACCTTTAAGTTCCAACTAACTTTCTAGATAAGATCAATACATAGAATTACACAATCTAAAATGGATATATATCGTTAATGTACTTGATCCTATCAAAATGTATTTCACCTATATATAAACCATGTTTATTCTCCTTAGATGAAGATACAATGATTTTTCATTAAAATCGGGAAAATTGGAGAAATAGGAAGCACACAGAGGAAGCATAACAAATAAGCTAAGAAATGAGAACATAAACAAAATTAGAATCTGGAACAAGAACTAGGGGAAGATTGTAATACAAATTACAATATGCTTCTTGGATGACAGTGCAACTCTGATAGTGTCTAACTACACTATAGTCTGTTGTATATTAAAATACACAGTCCATACAAAAGGTGAGAAATCTGCAAAATAGGGATAATCTAAACATAACTAACAATAGGAAATAATAACATCCATACATAAATATGGAAAAATAATTTAGATTCTACAAAAGAAAGTAAATAACATATAAACTAAGTTAAGAGGAATGATAGAAATATAATGAGATGGAAATACAAAACCTCTATGTGAAAGAACCACTAGGATTACCTCTAGTTGAAATTGAAAGAATGGAGGTGACTGCTAAGGAGCTTGTCCAAATGGTCAAGCCCCTATTTTCTTCTTTCAACCTATATTGGAAATCAAATAGAAAATAGATTTGAGATTTGATTGTGTGTGTTCCTATTCTATGTGTGTCTAGAACTAAGATCAATGCTTGGTAAAATAAAATATGAAATATTAGAATAGAAATGACCATATCTATCACTATCTTAATGTGTATGGAAATAGAAATGAATGATGTAATGGGACATCCAGAGATGCCAATAGAGATATAAAAGATGTGAGAGTAAATATGGACAAAGGGTTTTGGTAATGGTTGTCCAAGAAAGTGGAAAGCTCATTGTAAACCTCACGATAATCCAAATATTCATAACTCAATAGAAAAGAATAGACTTTTGCAATACAAAGAAAATATGCCACAATTTCACAAATATTAATTGGAATTGGAAGAAGAGTTAGAAGTAAAAATAAAGTTGGAAATGAACAACAATAGTGTCACCATGTTATGAAGCTTGTGAAGATAATATTTAAAAACAAGTGAGAAGAAGCTACCATTGTTCAAGAAGACTTCTCTCACAAAAAACCTAGCAAATACTAATGTTGAAGAGAACTAAAGAAAAAACCCTGCAAGTTTCAAAACATTTTGTAATAAATACAACCAAGTGTAATGAAAACTCATAAACAAAGCTCCCAATAATGTTGGTTTATCCAAAGTGTTGTGGGAAATCAAGATTGCATGAGAAAAATCCCATAAACTATGTGAGAAGATAAAGCATAACTAGTCTATTACATGAGACAAATTGCCCAAGAGATTATCCAACTTTAATCCAAAATTCCTCTATCATCCAATTATTATTCTTTGTAAGAGAGTTAAGGAATATTGTTGCAAATTTGACAGAAGCTAAAGAATGACAGTTACAAAATAAAAGGAATTTGAAAAGACATTGTCCTAGCCATTAAATAGAATTTGTACAATCGTAATTTTGCATGATAGAATCACAAAAGCACAAACACCTATGAAACTACCTTTTCATCTTAGAGAAATCAAATTAAAAACATTATAAAATGGTTACAACAAACAAAATAAATATAAAACATTAAAAAATCATGACAAGAGAACACTAATACATAGGTACACCACACACTTGGCATCTAGACTAGGAAAAAGGCTAAGGATAGGTTGAAATGAGTCCTAGAAACATGTTATGGGAATAAGCACAAAAACAAGTATAATTGTTAGTGCCAAAATTGTAAGGTATGTAATTTTTGACATTTGACTTGGAAATAAGCTATGCACTTCAAAATTTGATAACTTTTGAGATCAAGTTCACCTTCAATCTCATCAATTCTTCTACTCCCCAAAATTCCATTGGCTCTAAACTACATGAGAAAATATTAGTAGTCATAGAACACTCTAAATCAATGGATTATAGAATGGTTACTTGGATTTTCATCAACAAACTAAATAAATCATCAATTGTTCTTATGTGATCCTCACAAAGATTCCCAATCTATTGTTGAATTGTTATTTCATGAGATACTAATTCCTCAAGTTGTTGTCATTGAGGTCCCTCATATATCCTTAGTTGTGAACTTGTTCTTTGCTTTAATATGAGGTTTACAGGATGATTAATATAGGCTCTCAACTCCCTATTTTTTCCCTTTAACCTTGCCTTCACCTCGCCATGTTTTTTGAACATCTCTTTTGGATTTTTGGTGGAAAAGTATAACAAGTCAATATTACCTCTCCTATTAATTGGTCCTAAATTGGCTTCTAAAAACTAGAAATCAACAACTAACAAATCTTGGATATTATAATTGATGGGAGGAATGATGAATTTAGCAACAATGTGCCCTTCCTCATTCCTCTTAAACCTCATTTGTTTTTTAACCTATTTATTTTTTTCTTTTAAAAGTATGTTGGAAATTGCTTTCAGGTTAATTGGTAGTGTAAGCACTACTCTTCTCTTCTTATTCAAGGTTTATTGGATCCATTCTCATTGCTTGTACTTGATTGTAGCCTCAAAATCTCTCCATGGATGTAATTTATTCACTTGGTTCAATTTTTGGAGTTAGAGATGTATGAATAAGAGACTTGAGAACTTTAAGAACTTCTTCTGACTAAATATGAGTTGTATCTAGAAGATTTGTTGTTGCTACCTCAATAACTTGAGAACTACTGATGTGAATTGGTGAAGGGGGTTTCACCCTCTTTTTAGGAATTAATTTCAATTTATTAGGCCTTGAACTTCCCTAAGCCTCACTTGACTCTTTCATTTTCCTTTTCTAATCATCAACTATAATCTTAAAATCTCTTGGAGCTACCTCTTACTTCTTTTTGGTATCTTTGATCTTTTTTCTTAATAGGATCACTCCTATTTGTTCTGCTAATTTCCTCAATTATAACTGTATACACCTAAAATTGGCATGACTCTACTTAAATAAATATTTTAAATATTTATTTCATCATTTCACATTCTTCTATCAATAAATAAATAAATTCATTTATTTATCTGATTCATTTCCTCTCATTTAATTAAATAAACACATTTATTTAATTAATTAAATCCATATACATCACCTTCATTCTGCTAAATAATTAAATAATTTTAATTATTTAATTAAAACCTTTTATTCTTCTAAATTTAAATAAAATACAAATTTTATTTAAATAAAATCTAAATTCTCCACTAAATAAAATATGTTTTTATATTTTATTTTATTCTTTAAATATCTTCACAAAAATAAAATATATTCTTATATTTTATTCCTCTCATTTATCTACAAAATAATTAAATAAATCTTTTTATTTAATTATGCATTCTTATCTTCAAAAATCATTCTTATCTTCGAAAATCATTCTTATCTTCTAAAAATACTTTCCTCTTGTCATACAAAAGCAAAAGCAGTTTTAAAGCATCTTTAAAGAAAACTTTCTCTTAAATTAGAAAAATAAATTCTAAATTAAGAAAACCAAATCTCATTCTCATCAAGAGAGGAGTTAACTCTACAAAGCTGCTTTTCGAATGACACATGTCTTTCTTCCATTTGTTGCACGTTCCTCAACAATCCTCCTCCATCGATCTTCTCATTTCTTCTCAACCATTGATCTTCTTCCACACAACTCTATAAATACAACCCTCTTCTTCTTCATTTCATATCAATCATTTGTGCAAACTTATGCTGCAGAGATACCAGCTCACCTTTGGCACCCCCACTTCCATAAGCATTTCATATCCATTTGTTAGTGTGTTTGAAGCTCATCTTTAACCACACGAATATCTCAGCCATTCCATTCTTGTCACCTTCAACAAGCAAGGGAGCAATAGCTTCTGAGGGCTTCATCAAAATCAAGGTCAAGGAAGGATATGTGAACTATGGAAGACGCAAGGTGAAAGAGGTTGTAAGTGTTGTTCTTGTTTATTACTTTAAACCTCCTTTTTTTATCTTCAGATTTCATAGATGTTTGGGTTCTTATTATCATTGATTTGATTCAAATGACTCTTAATAGAGGTAGAAGGGACAATCCTAAGGTTCGGTGGGGGTACGAGCCTAAGGAAACCTGGATCTGGTATGTGTGAGAAGTGAGTGCCATGGAGGGGAGCCGGTGCTACCAGATCCTGGAGCTACATGCTTTGAGTGGCACAGCTAGAGGATTCAACGAATATTGTCACATCCAGCCTAGGTTGTGCTTGTTTTGAGTCAAAATAGTCCAAAAAAATACAAAAAAATATAAAAAGATAAAAATCATGAAAAACTTCTGTGTTTGCTGTGTTTTTGCCATAATTGAACATTAGACTTGTTAGAAACACCAAGTTTTTAAACCAAAAAGCAGAAAAATCCTGAAAATGTTCCAAAATCTTCCAAAATTTTGAGAAAACAAGACAAAAAGCCAGAGTTGCACATTTGCCACGACCTGTGGTGCATCTGATTCGAATTTCAGCACATCTAAACTTTGTTGTGGCACATTTGCCAGTATTGCGCATTTGACCTGACTTTTGGTGCATTTAACATCTGTTGTGATGCATTTGAAACTTTGCCAGTGTTGCGCATTTGAACTGACTTTTTGCGCATTTGACTTGACTTCTGGCGCATTTGAATCCTGTTGTGGTGCATATACTTCTGCGCATCCAAACCAGAGAGTTAAATCCATTTCTTCCAAAAACCAAAACTTTCAACATTTTTCAAAACCATTTCAAATCTGTGTAGTTCCCAAAAGATCTAATCAAGACCTTGCAAATCAACCATTTCTCCCTCTCTTCCATACCATATCTGCTTTTTCATCCACAATCTTGCCAAATCTTCCCAAATTCCTACAAGGTTAGAACCAAGGTTATTCTAGATCACAATCAATACTCAAACAAACCTAGTAAGTGTCCAATATCAAGGGTTACTTACCCTTTCTCTCGACACTCTACTAGTGGCTTATATAAGACTAGTCAACATCAAGTATTTGGATTTCTAACATCCCTACTTTGACTATAGCTTTGTATACCCAACTTGTTTGACATCACATAGATCTCAGAAGAACCTTGCTAAAACCTTGTATCATCCTAGCATCTTGCTCAAAGAATCTTTTTCACTCCATCCCATTTCTTTACCACCTTGCATGGTCTTAACAAGATTACAAAAACAAAAATAGATCGAAATGGTAGAGAAAATCATTCCAAACACTCACGAAAGTGAAGAAGAAATTTCCATGGACGAGATCCTTCACACGCAGCACGACCCAAAATTTCAACGCCTATTAGAAGGAGTACTTGCTCAAGACCCCACAAAATTCTTTTTACATCTGGCAAGTCTAGGAGTCAAGTTGCCTATGGATTATGACGTAGAGACTCTCAAAGAAACTGAGGGAAGTAGACATGAGGAAGAAACACCTTCAGACAAAAGAAAAACCAACACTGATGCTACAGATGCCCTAAGTCTAATGAACCAAAAATATGAATCTCTCTAACAACAAATTTCAGACATAAAAATGGGAACATCAACTAAACATTACACCCTAGAGGATATTTCACCGTATCCTTTTGATAGGGCCTTGGTCATGATACCTTTCCCCTCAAAATTTGAGGTGCCTAAGTTTGACAAATATCGAGGAAAGGGTGACCCAAGGGATCACATCAGAGAATTCAACACTGCTTGTCTCGAGGTTGCACATAACGACACCTACCTTATGCGACTCTTCCCACGAAGCCTAGGTGGGCAAGCCATGGAATGGTTCTCTAGACTGCCACTTGGTATTAAAACCTTTAATGAGCTTGTAGACAAATTTGTCACACACTTCTCTTACAATATTGAGCATGACACCTCAATATTGGATCTTTGTAACACCAAAAAGAAAGGAGGAGAATCTTTCACTGCCTTCTTACAGAGATGGAGACAACTGGCAAGCAAGTGCCCACACCAAATGCCAGAGAAATAGATGCTAGAAATGTTCGTCCACAATCTGCAAATGGACCTAAGCTACCAAATCCAAATTCAATGTCCTACTTCTTTTAGCAAGGTCATTGAGATGGGCCTCATCATAGAAAAAGCCCTAAACATGAAAGGTCAAATCAAGCTCTACAAAGACACTCCTAATACCAACACCACCAATGACAAACCTAGATTCTGGACGAAAAATAAGAACATCGTAAATGACAGGGTAGTAGATGCCAAAAATGTGGCACATAAGCAACCAATTTTCAACCTATCAACACCTCAAAATAACCCCCCGCAAAACAAACCAAGAAATATTGAATCTAGGTTTACCAACTTTCAGCCTAGGAGAAAGTTCACACCTTTAGATGAGTCACTAGAAACTTCCCTACGGAAGCTAATCGCCAACAATCTCATAATGCTTCCCTCAGCACGAGAGTACGAACCAAAGGTCAAACCCCACTAGTGGAACGACAATGACTTCTACAAATACCACCGAAACAGGGAGCACAAGACAAACGATCGTATTGCACTCAAGCATATAATCCAATACTTAATAGAGAAAAACAAAATATTCATTAACGGACAATCTCACGGACATACCTCTAACAACGATCATCAGGCATTCAAGGATCCTCTTCCTAACTACAAGAAGGGAGGACCTTCCAACAAAAATAATAGTGGCTCTAACAACGCAAACTACACAAATGTCGGCTTCGACTATGTTGTTAACCATATCTTAGAAGGTGATTCACACATCAATGTGATCACTATCAACAAGGATCCAGATTGCAATGTTACTACCCATAGTAACAGGGTCACCCTTAGAGGAGCTTCCGCTCCTCCATCTAGTCAATACAGTATCGTGGATCGACTCCACAAAACACCTGCACACATCTCCATGTTAGAACTTCTGCGTTTGTCTCCTTCTCATAGGTCCATACTTGACAAAGCCTTAGCAGAAGCCTCCGTCCCCACGAACTTAGCTGAAGAATAATTCCAAACCATGGTCGGTCACATTCCCTATCATTCACTGAGAAGGAGGATATGTCAATCACTCAACCCCATAATGCTTTCCTACATATCAAAGCTTTCATACATAAACACAAGATCAAAAGAGTCCTAATAGATGGAGGGGCTGGTTTGAATATCTGCACATTGAAGCTAATCCTTACATTGGGGTTTTCAGAGAAGGCTATCGATTCGAAAAGAAAAATCACCATAAAAGCCTATGATGAGGAAGAAAGAACGTCTAAAGGAATTGTTACCCTACCAATCAGGGTGGGCCCCGTAGTGAAAGATGTAGCTTGTCAAGTCCTTGACATGGAGCTAGCATACAACATTCTTCTTGGGCGACCATGGATCCATACTTTGAAAGTAGTACCTTCCACATACCATCAATGTATCAAGTTCCCACATGAAGGTCAAGAGATCACCATCCAAGGTGACCCTAACCCCTTTCAATACTGCAACTCTATTCAGCCCAAACCATAAGTTGTAATCCCCACCAACCATGCTTCTGCCGCCTCTTCATCTCATGTAGATCTAGCTACACTTGCTTCCTCCTTAGGAGCGTCTCAACCTAAACTCCAACTCAAAGATAAGGGCCTGGGTGAGTACTCGGTCTCCCAATCCCTCTGTTTGGCACAACTACCTCTATCTCCTAGATCCTATGGGAGACCCATCCTAAGGACACCCAAAGCAGAGAGAAACACCAAAGGACCATTTGTGAAATGGGGAAGCCTAGAAGATAAAGTGATGAAAAAGATATCCTACAGTGGCTATACAAAGAGGAAGGTAGTTCCTCAACACAACATAACCATCCCATTATACAAATGGCACAATATGGTCAAGGCTTTCAAATGCTACAGAGAATGGGGTATGAAGGACACGGTCCACTTGGTTCAAGAAAGGATGGCATCACTGAACCCATCCAACCTTATACCTTAACAGCCTGAGACACTATAGGGCTAGGGTACACTGGAGCATCAAGAAACAACGGAACCAACAAGAACAAACGCAAACAACCAGAAGCATCCGCTAACAATCTGGTTGAACAAATTTAGAGAATGCAAATGGGGAGCGAAACTTATTCTAATGAGTATGAGTGGGATAGCCTCTCTAAGATGTCTTGTGATGAAAAGGATATTGACGTTGTCCACGAGTACGACCCGACCCATGCCAGCGAGAGACAAGGTCCAAGGGCTAGACCGCTAGAGTCTGACCCGCATAGCAACAATAGTGAAAATCGTGAGGAAAGAATGATACCCCCCTTGACAGATCCACTAATAGAGGGTACCATCGCAGACTTTGTCCGGGCCTTTAATAATTCTGTCCTAACCATCAATGCCATTGAACCAGACCAACCTAATGATCCCTTACCTTTGGTACACCCTGAACTTATCGACTGGGACCTAGAAGGCACCACCCCTGAGCTAGACACCTTTGAAAATGACGAAGCCATCATCGATTATCTTGAGCTTAGAGATCACATACCTGCAGGAGACCACAGAGCTAGTTATGCTATTGAGCTCAATGAGAAGGCCTATTTTGGAGAGAGTGCCAAGCCTTTCAGTCATAAAAATATCAAGATAAAAGAACGATCTAACGGTGAAAACTGCTCCGCGGCAGTGTTAGATCATCAAAAAAGTAAAAATAAAGACGTATCCAACGGTGAAAACCTCTCTAAGGCACTGAAGGATGGAAGGCTTGACCCTCTCCCCAATCTTACATATCAGGAGAGATCGTCGATCTTGATAGAACCGGCAGAACCAATCAATGTCAGCACAGGAGATGAACCCAGAATGATCCACATGGCAAAAGCTCTCACAGAACACGAAAAACTAGCATTTACAGATTTCTTCAAGAGAAAACAAATCAACTTCGCATGGACATACGCTGACATGCCAGGGCTAGATCCAAATCTTATCATGCATCATTTATCTCTAGCTCCAGGGGCTAAACTGGTCAAACAAAAACTTAGGAAGATGCATCCACATGTAGCCCTCATGGTAAAAGAGGAACTAAAGAAGCTGTTAGACATCAGATTTATCAGGCCTATAGACTATATCCTGAATGGGTTTCGAATATAGTACCGGTGGCTAAACCAGATGGTAGGGTCAGAATATGCAATGATTTTAGGGACCGGAACAAAGCTTGTCCAAAAGATGATTTCCCCCTGCCAAACATAGACATGATTGTAGATCTCATGGCAGGGCACACTCTGCTGTCACTCATGGATGGTTTCTCTGGATATAACCAGATAAAGATTGCACCAGAAGACCAACACAAGACTGCATTTACATGTCCTTGGGGCACCTACTATTGGTGTGTCATGCCATTTGGTCTAAAAAATGCTAGGGCGACATATCAGAGAGCCGTGACAACAATCTTCCACGACATGATGCACACCATAATGGAAGACTACATCGATGATATCTTGGCAAAATTACTTACTAGAGAAGGACACCTAGCAGTTTTAGACAAAATCTTCAACAGGTTGGAACAATTTAATGTGCAACTCAATCCAAAGAAGTGTGTGTTCGGGGTTACATTAGGTAAATTACTGGGATACATAGTGTCTGCAAATGGTATCGAAGTTGATCTAGCTAAGGTGAAGGCCATAATGGAGATGCCACCTCCTAAGAATCTGACTCAGCTAAGATCCCTACAAGGAAAACTATAGTCTATTAGAAGGTTCATTTCTCAACTGGCAGACAAGTGCCATCCATTCTCTCACCTTCTACACAAGAATGTTCCCTTCAAATGGAATGAGTCATGTGAACAAGCATTTCAACAGTTAAAGGAATATCTCATGAAGCCACCAATATAAATGCCACCAATTCAAGACAAGCCTTTGCTATTGTATATCTCAGCTACACCAACGGCACTAGGAGCTCTCCTTGCACAACAAAACTATGATGGGAAAGGATAAGCTATCTATTATATCAATCGAACACTTGTTGGGTATGAACTACAATACATGCCCATCGAAAGAGCATGTCTAGCTGTAGTCTTTGCCTCACATAAATGGAGATATTACATGCTGTCACACTCTGTCAAACTAAGAGCAAAGATTGATCCGCTCAAATACTTACTCAACAAGGCAGCCCTAATAGGTAGATTGTCTAAATGGGTCATGCTTCTCAGTGAGTTCGATATTGAATATGTCGACAGGAAAGCAATAAAGGGACAAGTACTAGCAGATCAATTGGCAGAAGCACCTTTAACAGATGACAGCCCTCTGAGCTTTGAATTTCCAGATGACTCTATCTTCCACATAAATATAGCAACCTGGAAAATGTACTTCGACGGCTCATACACTCAACATGGATCGGGGGCAGGTATCTTATTGATCACACCTAGCGGTGATACGATCCCTAAATCATACAAATTAATGTTTCCCTGCACTAACAATGTGGCAGAGTATGAAGCCCTGGTCATTGGTATCAAGCTAGCAGTGGAATGGAATATCAAAGAACTTCAAGTATATGGCAATTCACAGCTAGTCATAAATCAAGTGAATGACGACTACCAAACGAAAGATGAGAAATTAATACCTTACAAATGAATGGTAGATGATTTCAAAGAATATTTCATCAAGATATCTTTCACACATATACCAAGGATAGAGAACAAAGTAGCAGACGCAATGGCAACAATCGCATCTCTTCTCGACATCCCAGATAACCAATCACGATATGAGTTCTTGGTGGAGCTAGTCTCCTATCCTGCATACGATACCCCAGAATCCCATGTCATATGCCACATTGTAGGAGCTGATTCCCCTCTCTATGGAAAGATATTTGCTTATCTTAAAGAGAATACCCTCCCACCCGATCTCTCCAGTAATAAAAAATGAACCTTTATCCGCCAGGCATCTCGGTATGCCATTGTCGCCAATACCTTATATCACAAAGGTCTCGATGGTACTCTCCATAGGTGTCTCGATAGTAAGGAATATCAAACCACCCTGAGTGAAATGCATGACGGTATATGCGGGGCTCACTCTAGTGGCCCTACCCTAGCCAAGAAACTCATACGCATGGGGTACTACTGGCCAACTATGGAACAAGATTCCTATCATTTTGTGAAGAAGTGCAAGAAATGCCAAATCCACGGGAACCTGATACATGCACCAGCGTAGGAACTACATCCATTAACGACTCCTTGGCCTTTCTGTCAGTGGGAACTCGACTTAGTGGGCAAGATTCATCCTCCCTCCTCAAGCGGCCATAAATTCATTATCACTGCCACTGAGTACTTCATGAAGTGGATTGAAGCCATGCCCTTAGCCAACATCACAGGCAAGCAGATTGCCTCCTTTATCCTGAACTATATCATTTGTCGTTACGGTGTCCCTTCATCCATTATCACGGATAACAGATGACCCTTCAAAAACCAAGATGTTAGGGAACTATGCGACAAATTCCATAGCCAACACCGCTTTTCAACCACCTATTACCCACAAGGCAACGGCCAGGCTGAGGCATCAAATAAAACCATTCTAAAAATCCTAAAGAAGACTATCAATGATGCTGGCCATGATTGGCATGTCCAATTGAATCCCACACTGTGGGCCTACCGCACACCCACAGGTGCAACACCATACTCCCTAGTCTATGGATCTGAAGCTATCTTGCCCATTGAAGTTGAGATCCCATCCTTGCGAGTCTCATTAAAAGGCCTCATATTAGATGAAGAGTACAGAGTGACAAGACTCCAAGAATTAGAGCTGCTCAAAGAGAGAAGGCAATAGGCCTTTAACCACGTGAAAGCATATCAGCAACACATGTCCAGAAGCTACAATCACAAAGTAAAACCCTGGATATTCTAAGTTGGTGACCTAGTCCTAAGAGAAAATCTCAGAAATCAGCAAGACAAAGAAAAGAAAGGAAAGTTCGAACCTAATTGGCTCGGTCCCTATGTCGTCATCATAGCTTATGGATCAAGGGCATATCAATTGGCTACATCTGAAGGTGAACTATTCGATGATCCTATCAACAACATGCACCTTCGCAAGTTCTATACTTGAAAACCCCAATGTAAGGGAGTTTTAAAAAAATCCAAAAAAATCAAGAAAGTGATAAAAAAATCCAAAAAATCAAAAAAATGAGAAAATAACAAAAAAAATCGTCCTATGGTGAAAACCTGGCAAACAGGTGCCTTGGATAGGTACCTTGATGAAAACTTGGCAAATAGGTGTCATGTGTACTTTTAGCTTCTCGTGTAAATAAAAGCAAGTGGTGAAAACCTGGTAAATAGACGCTATCTGCGATGAAACCACTTCCTCCATCTGTTCCGACTTCATGTCTCTTATGTCCCTCATACCGTTCATCTTGAACCAGACCTTTGAACCATTGTCAAACTACGTCACCTCTGAGTTATCACGTAGGCAAGGCCATTCTTAATGCACCCTTGAGGCTCCTCTCCACTCCATGGTCCCATCTGTTCCATATCTCATCCTTCTGTCAATCTGAGTCCATGCCATTTCTGCATCTTCACCATCGCCTAGGTCTTAGGTCCGCTAGGGTTTACCCCAAACTACGTTGCCTCTGAGTCGTCACGTAAGCAAGGCCATTTAGCAGTGAGCCCCCGAGGCACTAGGTCAATCCTATAGGGCCCATCTCTTCGTGTCTGTCTATCATCTCGCCCATAATAAATCAATCTTTCTCTAAACTGGGGGCAACTCCTCGACCTAGTTGCGGATTTGGATCCTTGAATGCCACTTTTCTAAGAGAATACCAATAAGGATTGCGATACCTTTTACTAGACAAGCAAGCACAGTAAAAACAAGCTACCCAAACCAAAAGTCTTGACGCAAAACATCAACCTGTCCAAAACAAAGCAAAATACCATACCAAAAACACTAAAACTGATGCTATATCCATTATGGCAAAAGACACATCTAATGCAAGAATGTTTTGTCAACAGGTTAATTTACAAGATCTCAAATTTTTGTCATTATGTCTTCCTATGCTACTCAAGGATGCCAAAAGCTAGAGATGCTATGATGGGGGACATAATCATTTTCTTTGTCTGCTGCTTGTGGATTAAACTATAGTAATGTGACGACTTTTGTCTAACGACATGATCAGCAAAAGATCATCGAGGACTCCGAGGTCTAAACATGAAAAGGGGCAATCCTTGTCTGTTGAAACACAAGAAGTACTTAGGTCATCTAGATTCAAGTTTGACTAGATGCTTGTATCAACTTGCTATATCAAAATCCATGTAAGAATTGCTCAGGTCATCTCGATCTAATTATACCTTGATACTTGTATTTCCTTACAACATTTCAAAAAGTGAAAAATACAAAAAAAATGCCCAATGATGAAAGCAACAACCTTGCAAATATCAAGATGATAAATCCACATCCATTCCATAGCCATACCCATATCAACCATGCAATCACAAAATCCTGTAGTATATCAAATGAAAGTCAGTATTTCTTCATCTCTTCTTCCTCTCTATATCATCACCTATGTCGATTGAGTACATTTGGACATATCAAAAACATAGCATAGATTACATATCACATCACATGAGAGTCATTTGCATGATTACATCATTCGCATACATAATAAAGCCCATTAGGTCACCCACATGCATTTTACATCCATATCTCATATCAAAAATCAAAAGCATCATCATATAAACATGTCCAAATGTGCAACATATCAAAAATATCTATCCATATCTCAGAGTCATGTCATAAAATGTATACAAGGTACAACAAAAATGGTGATACATGTCTTAGGGCAAAAATAGTACATATACAGGCTATCTTAGCCATCCAAATGTGTACATCCAATCAAAAAATGGTACAAGTATCCAGGTCTGTCTAACCCTACTGCCATGACACACTGCTCCCTGCACTGCCCTCTCCTCTGCCTCCCCCTGACTACTGGGGACCCCTCACTGAGCCTACAGACCGAGAACCACCTGCCTGATGGAATGCCTCTGACTGGCTCCTGAAGCTAGGGGCACGCTAATCCGCTGCCACTGCCCCATGATACAACCCTCTATAGTACTGAGTCTGTGCCTGAGCTCTAGTAAGCTCACTCTGCACCTGGACCACCTGTGCCTATGCCTGCTGCACCTATGAAACCAAAAAATTGGATGTCCCATCTGTGCCCATGGCCATCACGGCTACATCTCTCTCTACCCTCATAGCCTACATGCTGGCTAAGGCTGCATCTCTCTCTAGTCAACTCTAATAACCGAGTCGCATCTGACTCTCTCCATGACTCTGCTGCTCTCAGATGAGACCTCAGCTGCCTAACTTGGCTTTGTAGTGCAACCATAACCTACTACCACACATCAGGTTGTGGAGCCTGCTCTGCCTGTGCCACCTGCTGTGCTGCCACCTGTCCCTGTATTGGCTGTGCCACCTGCTGTGGCAGAGACATCTGTCTCTGTGCTACCTCTAGCTGAATTGGCACCTAGACCTGTGCCTGTCCAACTACCTGCTGGCCCACAAGCCCCTCTTTGACCCTCTGCCTCAGTCTCAGTCTCCCATCATCTCCCTACTCTCTCCTCCTCCTCCTCTGTCCTCCCCTCCTCCTGCCAGCTGCACCCTCACTGTCTGAATCGTCCTCGTCTATATGAGGAGCTAACTCTCCTGGCCCTGAATATCTCAGGAATGGGTGTGTAGCGAACCACTCCTCATAGTCTGGTGTCATGCCAGCGTCCACTATCTCCCTTCGCATGGGCCAAGCTGCGTGAGGAATCTGTCGAAAGTCTGTCAAGGCCTTCTCATATGATGCCACAGGACCCCACCTGTACCTCTCTACATGAGCCCTGGCAAAGCGTGCCTCCCCTTGTGGTCTACCCTGGACTCGGCCAAACTGTTGCTGCACTCTACTCACAATCTGCCTCTCCAGAATGTACCTAGTCCTACCAATAAGCCACCGCGTCTGGAAGCAATACGGAAGCTCATCTGCCTCATCGTCCCATACCTCACAGTTTATGTAAGGGCGCCAGACCACTACATCCACGCCATCAAAAGCATGTCTTCAATACTCCAACTTCCCTAGCCTGTGCTGGGAAATCACACCTGCATAGCTGTAACTATAGGGCTCACCCCTCTGCCTGTGAAATACGCATATAGGTCGTGTGATAGCAATGTGCTCCCACAACCAAAACTGCAACAGCGACACACTCGCAGATAAACTAGCTCCTCTGTGATAAACCACCTGGTGCATGTCTCTATATAAGTGTGCAAGCACACACACCCCCCATGCATACCGAGTCCTATCTATGATCATACTCTCCAGCACCCTCCCCCAGCCAATCAGGAAGCCATACGATCTCCTATCAGGGCATATCACGCCACCGATCAGTCCAGCCACTATGCCCGGGAAGTAGTCATAGTAGTCATGCATGTCCTGCCACGAAATCTCCTCCCCCACCAACTTTGGATCATCAAATACGCGTCTACATTCCTCCAAGCCATCGTCTTGCTGTGACTCATACTCAACCAGCTCTCCCTGAATCAGGAGGTGCAGAATCTGGTACACATCCTCGAGAGTAACCGCCATCTTCCCCATCGGTAAATGGAATGTACCATCCTCGCTGTGGAATCTCTCCACCGCTACCATCAACATAGCCCAGTTCACGCGAACCTCAGGCGTAAAGCAAACATAGTGCAGACCCATAGCGCCTAGAGCCTCGTGATCTATCTCAGTCAACATATACTGCTGCAACAACGGCAACGGGAACTGCTCTCATGACGTAAGGACATTCCGAATATCCTCCTGCAAACCAAGCAAAGCATACCATCAACAAAATCCATATCCAAGCAAGCCTACTCATAACAATCAAATTATCCTATCAATGACTTGACATATCAAATTAATCAAAACAGCATATCATCTCTCGACTAGATTCCCAGCAATCTCAGAGATCGCTTATCAATTAACGCATCAATCAAGGTGCCAATTGGGTTAATTTCATTAAGTCATTTGAGTTTTTAGTGCAAATGCGCCAATCCAAGTAGCAGATGCGCCGATCCATATCACATGCGCCACTTCCCCATGAATGCGCCAATCCAGAGCTTGCATGCGCCACTTCCTCGTGAATGCGCCGATCCATAGCTTGTATGCGCCGTTATGGCACATGCGCCAATCCTTAGGTCACATGCACCATTTCCTGATAAATGCGCCAATTCATGACTCAAATGCGCCATACAAAGACGGATGTGCCAATTCATGACTCAAATGTGCAAAACCATCAAAAGCGCCACTTTTGGAATCAAAAGCGCAATACTATCAAATGCGCTGCTTCAAAGATCAAATGTGCCATAACATAACAGATGCGCCACTTCGGAGGTCATATGTGCCAAAAGAGTGTTTCGGCGCATCTGTCCTAGTTGGTTTTCCTAGCCATTAATACGCATAAAAATCAACTTTTGACAAGTTTTGAAGAACTACATATCGAGGGTCCTGCCTCTGTTGGCCAATCGAACTGTTGAATCTGCTCAAACTGGTGCTCCTCACGAGGAATATCCATCTGTCTGGCTGCCATACTCTCCTAAGCTCTCTAGAGGACTAATCAACTATGGGCAAGTGTACAAATGATTAGAATATGTGGACCCAGCTCCTTTATATAGCAAATGACCCATACCTGACTGCATGACAACTGTGGCTACTTCCCATGTCATTTTTTCTGAGCCATATCCCATTTTTCTCCATCCTAAACTCGTTTTTCACCTTCTTCTTCGTGAGATTGTCCGTCTCACACCTTCTGCCTTCTTCCCGTCCAATCTCCCAAGGGGGCATCCTGTCGTAAAACTTGTACCAGGGACAAACTGGGGCATGTATCACTGTCAAAAATTCTTTTTCTTTGAAACAACGTGATAAAACACATTGCATCAAAGAGGGGCAAAATGTATACACCTAAAATCAGCATGACTCTACTTAAATAAATATTTTAAATATTTATTTCATCATTTCACATTCTTCTATCAATAAATAAATAAATTCATTTATTTATCTGATTCATTTCCTCTCATTTAATTAAATAAACACATTTATTTAATTAATTAAATCCATATACATCACCTTCATTCTGCTAAATAATTAAATAATTTTAATTATTTAATTAAAACCTTTTATTCTTCCAAATTTAAATAAAATACAAATTTTATTTAAATAAAATCTAAATTCTCCACTAAATAAAATATATTTTTATATTTTATATTATTCTTCAAATATTTTCACAAAAATAAAATATATTCTTATATTTTATTCCTCTCATTTATCTACAAAATAATTAAATAAATCTTTTTATTTAATTATGCATTCTTATCTTCAAAAATCATTCTTATCTTCTAAAAATACTTTCCTCTTGTCATACAAAAGCAAAAGCAGTTTTAAAGCATCTTTAAAGCAAACTTTTTCTTATATTAGAAAAATAAATTCTAAATTAAGAAAACCAAATCTCATCCGCATCAAGAGAGGAGTTAACTCCACAAAGTTGCTTTTCGAATAACACGTCTTTCTTCCATTTGTTGCACGTTTCTCAACAATCCTCCTCCGTCGATCTTCTCATTTCTTCTCAACCATTGATCTTCTTCCATACAACTCTATAAATACAACCCTCTTCTTCTTCATTTCATATCAATCATTTGTACAAACTTATGCTGTAGAGATACTGGCGCGCCTTTGGCACCCCCACTTCCATAAGCATTTCATATCCATTTGTTAGTGTGTTTGAAGCTCATCTTCAACCACACGAATATCTCATCCATTCCATTCTTGTCACCTTCAACAAGCAAGGGAGCAATAGCTTCTGAGGGCTTCATCAAAATCAAGGTCAAGGAAGGATAGGCGAACTATGGAAGATGCAAGTTGAAAGAGGTTGTAAGTGTTGTTCTTGTTTATTACTTTAAACCTCCTTTTTTTATCTTCAGATTTCATAGATGTTTAGGTTCTTATTATCATTGATTTGATTAACCTATTTTCCCCCTCACAATAACCATCTAGACTTGTCCATGATTGTTTTGTTCGTCAAAGTCTTTAGCTATGCCATCTCAAACTAACTAGTCCATTGGAGATAATCTTTGAACATATCCTTTTGTATAAACAAATTGGGGAGATAAAAGATATTTGCCTGAATCCTCCAATTTAATTTGAGCATGCATGTATATAAGTTCCCTTAGTTGATCCAAGGTCATTCTGACATTTCTTCTCTCGCATACTTCATACTCATCAGGGCAATTTTCCCAAAAGTCTTCAATGTCAAGTACATGTGCAAATTTAGTCCTAAGCCTCTTAACCATGATTTCCTTGGAGTCAAAATACTTATTCTTGTGATAATACTTAAGATTGAAATTAGACCACTAAAATTTAGTCATAAACCTCTTAACTATGACGTCCTTGGAGTCAAAATACTTATTCTTGTGATAATACTTAAGGTTGAAATTAGACTACTCAGTACCTGTGTTCTTGGCATCCATAGTATTTGCACATTTGTATGGCCCAATTTGGATTAAAAATTAGCTCCCAACTTGTGTTTGCCTTGACAATATTTATGTGTAATTGACAATTGCCTGTAATATTCCATTAGAAGAATTTGGCCACTTACGTACCATGGAATCTTGTAAGGATATCCATTGAATTTGCATACTCTAATGTAGGTAAAGGTAGGAAATTGGATGAAACAACGTACCTACTCCATGATAACCATTTTAGCTTAATATTATTTTTGTTCATGGTTTTCATTCTCCAAATCTTTCTCTATGAACATGGTGAAGACACCGTTGGCCCTTTTAAAATGTTTCATCACTTATCAGTATTCTAGTTGTGAATGCTTCAAGAAAAAGCATCCTTATGTTTGCACCTTCTATAATCCCACAAAGGCATTAGCTTGCACCAAAGAGTAAACTAGATAAGATTATGGATATGAAAGGTCTTGGTATCGAAGAACTTTGTCAATTAAGAATGAATGGAATTACTAGTTAAATGAGCCCCATCAATGTACTTTATTCCATCACAAATGAGTTTGATCATGTAAAACATCCACTTTTTAAAATTTATTGCTTCCACTTGGTCTATGACCATATTGAACATAACAATCATTAGATTGAGTTCTTTGAAATCACTTTGGTATAATATTGGTAGGTGGCAGGATCTATTGGGTTCATTGGGCCACTTTTGTACAAGTTCCTTTTAACGTTCTTATACATTGTTGTCCCATTCAAACTCACATTCTTCTAGATGAATTTTTTGTGTCTCCTTCTAGAGATACAATTTGAATGTAGATTCAAATGTTTTGGCATCTAATCTATAAATTATTCAATTATCAAAAGAAATGATCATTCTGGTGCTAGGCTTATAGTGGTGGGCACATGTTATTACTAATTCAAGAGATTGAATTGCCATGTGAAAAAGAAGTGGCTTGGATTCAAGTCTACTGTCTACTAACTTGACTATCAAATTTCTCCCAATGCTTATTCTTTCACCTTTCTTCAAGTTAAGAATATTCATATGCCCTAGCATGGTATCTCATGGTAAGAACTATTGGATAAACATGTTTTAGGCTTCATAATGTCTTCATGTAACCCCATCTTTGAAAGTGACTTCTTTCTTTTTGTGACTTGAACTATAATAAATTAAAAAAGAAGACATTGCTAGTCATTAAGAAATTAAACCTTTGAAAGGAGGTTTTTGATGAGACAACAACAATTTATGATAAAACTTGGGTTCTTGTAATGATATATTGTAATTATGGTGTAATGCCCCGCCTAGGAACCTTAAAGAACAACACAATTATGCTATACAAATAGGACAATTTTCTTTTTTGAAATTTGAGAAATGATAAGTATCATAAATCCTATCTACACATATCATTAAGCTAACATTATCTCCTCTAAGGTTCCACAGCTACATTACTAACAAAGCTATCAATAAGATCTAAACATACATCATGATTTAACTAACAACCATGGTTTATTATGGATTTGTTGCATCAATGAATATACACACACATTTTATAGTGCTTACCTAAGAAAATATTAGTAAATAACAATAAATAATTAAAATTAGTAAGAAATAATGAAATTAACAGGATGATAGGAAACAATTTACAAATTTTAACTTAGTAAACTCCAAATTAAATATCAGAGTATATCAACACTCATCATAAATGAAATGTAAGATACAAATGTTTCAAATTAATTTATACACATTTACAACAATGCCAAATAATCATATATTCACAAAGTGGAAAGGTACCTTCTTAGCTTCAGAGTCCTACATGGCTTATAGATCTCAAACTGCACATCTAATGAAACATTAGTTTTGCATAATTACTAATTACACAAAACCAATATCAATTGCATAAAATGACAAGACTAAGGCCCTAAGGGGCCGACCTATTGTCTCAGGGGCTCATCCATGATGGCCTTGCCTACGTACGCGTAGTGCAGAGACATCATAGTTTGGAACAATTATTTGACTTAGACACCATTTCAAATGAGAGATCAATATAATCACATAATTTAATCTAGAGGGTATAAACAACCAATAAAGTTTATAAACAATCCCTTCAGGAATAAAACTTCTTAACCATTCTCTAGGATTATATAGTTGTTACAAACAAATACTTATTTTACAATAAACATTATGAAATAACAAACTTATAGCAATTTACTCCCAATACACATTTTTAACCCTATTGATACCTTACTAATGCATGTATTATTTGCTCATAGATGAAAGAACACTCTTGATTATAGCCGTCTAATCTAATATTACACAACTATACTATTTTTACATAACATCAATACACTTCGTTTAATGAAGACACCTTTTTATATTATCAAGCACATACATCATAACTAGTCAGCACCTCAAAATCTTCTAAAGTTATATACTTCGTGTCTACTAGATTGGCATGATCCATGTTAGTATTACCTACACACTTAAGTAACATTCATTAAAGCACTATATTTCATGAATAGTCTAAGATATCATGTCATTCAATTAGGCCATAAAGAAAACATAAGATTAGGATTATAATTTCCCAAATGATGATCCAAATAACATTATTCTAATTCATTTAATTAATGTCTAAAACCTTAACAAAGATCATCATAAAAACAAATCCCATTCACAAAGCATCTCCACATCTTACTAAGAAAAAATGAAGAAGACGAAGATCACAATAATTCTAAATGATATCAAGGTTTAAATTTAAGAAATGGAACACCAAAACATTTTAAGAAAAAAAAACTGACTTAAAGAAAGGATGACAGATAGACTCTTCTCAAAAAATAATTTCAGGCAGAAACAATTATGAGTGATAAATCAGACTTCCCAATTTTATAACAACACCCTTTACGTTTTTGCATTTATATATATATATATAGAAAACTAGTATTCTTCGTTTTTAAGGATAAAAAGAATTTGACGATACAATAACTATACAAATCTAAAATAGATACTAGCTAACCTAATTTCTTTTCAATAACTCATGTTGTGCATTAAACACGGCTCGACCTTGAATGTTTTGCGTCTCAACCACAAATGAAATATAAACATTTAGCAACTGGTTTATCTTTGTTATTGTTTAGGATCCCATGAAGAGACTCAAAGCATCAGACAGTTTAAATCCAAGGTGGTTGATTCCAGAAGACCCACTCAAATAAATAGTTCAGGACAATGAGGATTTGCTTATCTTTCTTCACATCATCTATCGCTAATTTAATAGCCGCCATTGCAATCGTCTCCACCCACGAATCACTATCTAGGATTACACTGATATGAACTATGCCATTCATAATACCATGACAAGGGTTTGCAGCAATTAACAACAATAGAACTAAGGCGCCCAAATAACTCTAATTGACAACACTATATTTTGCGTTAGATTTATAGGCTTAATCCTGTAACTTATCTCCATCTATCAAATCGACTTGAAATCATGTAATAAATACAAGTGAGGCTTCACATATTACAAAGAATCTAGTAACTTCTATTATTAAATAGGTAAGAATAGATTTCTATGAGATCCATATAGTCACATCTTAAGTAAATAAAGAGATAATTTAAAACTTAAAAAAGAAACCTCCTAATCACAGATTCAAACTTTAATCATAGGAATGTTATTCATGAGAACAGTTATAGCATATAGGATAAAAAGATTGTGCATGCTACGGGAAAGATATAAGGGCGCTGAGTCAGTCTTTAGAAAGATATAGAATACAAGATTATAACAGATATTTTATACACCTGCAACCAAAGATATGGAAGCATAGGAAAATATGTAGACGGTTTGATAGAATGCCACAAAGAGATGTCGTCTCAAAGAATACAATGATCGCAAGATTAGTATGGCATTTAAAACTGCAATCAAAATAAATTGGCTGGCGTAAAGCCATCTAATCCACAACCCTTGTCAGATACCCTATGACCGGCGCCAGAGTGGAAGCATACAACCATTTTAATAGAAAATTATCTGAGGATTCTATGGTAGACATGCATGAGAAAATGAAAGCATGTACGGCACACATACATAAATGCCTCAAATAGGTATCATCTCATAGAATGCAAAGACATGCCAACGGTTTGACGAAATGCTCCAAGGAATGCTAGTTCGTGGATCAAAATAGCATTTAGATAATACAAAATGTAACTAAGAGAACATATCAAATATTTTAAATATGATTGGGTGTGAAGGTTTGGGGCATAGTAGCCATACAAAACCTATAGGATAGAACATTATAAAGTGAATCAACCTTAAAAAGTTTATTCAAGGATTTCATAAATGAAATTTTGAGGAGAAAAGCTCAGCAATAAATATGCAAAAGAATAATTTAACTCAGGTCCAGATATAACAGTATGGTAGCATTGAGAAGTTGGGTATGATACCTCATTTCCAAAAGGTCAGTGGGGTTGGTTTGTCTTACATGATCCTCCATTCTGTGAAGTCTCACTGCAACACAAACTAAATCAAAATAGGCTGAGAGATATATGCAGGAGTCTTGAAACATGCCCACAGGTCAATGTAAGAAGACTTGACAGCTCTATAAATGAAATCTATTGTAGGAGGTAGATCACCACAGAAGACAAAAGAGATCAAAACAAATCTGGAGGAGTCAACTTGGAAGGTTAAGCACAAACAAGGCACACGAGCCATTTGACAAAATGCCACAAAGAGATGTTATCTCATTTAATGCAATAGTTGAAGGGAAATTATAAAATGTCTCCTTATCATTATGAATACACAGAAATAATCTAAACATTATCTATTCAATCCACCTAACAAATAAGCATCTCATTTGGCAGATTAGTACTCGGAATCAATTCTAGAAAATGAATGGTAACAGATCTGAACCCAGATTCATTAAGCTCATAAGAAAGGGAAAGCTAATCCAAAATGGTAGAACAAACATGGGGATATGATGCCCAGTAACATATGGTGCCCAAGCAAGATTCAACATCTCAGTGGATGATCTATATGCAGCCATAGTAAAACCAATTCAAATCATTGTGCGGTGGGAGTAATAATAAAAGCGTGCCTTTCTCTTTTTGCTCATCTGGATCGCCATGGCTTATCAAAAAAATTAATAGTTTTAAGCTCACTCACCTATTGCACTACTGTGAAATTGTTAAGCATCCCGCTCTGCTCCAATAATTTCCATCATGATCTCTGACCCAGTCGATCTAGTTCCTTCGTTTTCCCCACTCCTGCTCTTTTCAAGATTCCCTCCTTTCTACCTCCAAAATCCCTTTTTGCCAAGAGGGAAATCCCCCCCCCCCCCATTTTTTTCCAAAAGCTCCCCTTACTAGAACCAAAATTCTTATTTTTTTTGAGTTATTTTTGAGCACGCTCAAGAGGGTAAAATAAATGCATTAAAGACAAGAACTGCCACTTCATTGCATGCAGCCCTAAAAATAGTGTCCTCTTACTTAATTATTCCCTTCATAAATTGATTGTCATGTAACTCCCTTTTATCCTTAAAATAGATTTTAATGATTTATTACTCATATAATTAATTATAATTATTAAATTTATTATTAAATTAACAATCTTACAATTTACAATATATTAATTTATTTGCTACTAAATCTTTAATTGTATATATATATATATAAATATATATATATATATATGTATGTATGTATGTATGTATGTATGTATGTATGTATGTTTACATCACACACACTTATGAAATGCAAAGAGCATTTAATCATAGGATAACATTACCTTAGCTAAGAATAGCTCTAACATAACATTAAACTGAAAGATTTACCTTAGCATTTTAGCTTGTTCTCTTGCTATAATGTTGATTACCTCTGCATGATCATAATAGTATAGTCCCTGTGTCAAACTTTCCAAAAAAAGCTTATGTTCCATCTTCATCTTCAGGTTCCTTAGCCAGACTGCACAACCAAAGTGAAAACGGAGGGGCACTACATTCTCCCCCCCTAAAACTTGACTTACTGCTGGAAATCGCAAACTAGGGTGGAAACATAACACATTAGTATCAACACCAAAGCTGATTCATTTCATAAAAATAATATACAGTAGTTTGCCTATGGAAAGGATTTATCTCACAAAAAAAAATATAAACTTATATACTCCTTTTCAAACATAATCTACCCTTCTAATTTTTAATGTCACTATAGTAACACAATCAAAACTTGCATTATAAAAATGATTCCATAGTACATAAACCTCTCAAAATCCTTACATGTTAGCATTGACACCCATCAGTTTCCTTTAGGTCAAAGAAAACAATGCACCCTTTTAATCCTTACTAGTAGAAATTCTTATATCATATACATATAAAGTATTTAATTTCAAATGCATCATCATTACAATTCCTCTTCCAATTTGTTGTTAAGCAATCAATACGTCAGTATGCTATATTTTCATAAAATAACAACATATTTATACACATAAAGCACACACTTTCCATTAAATATCCATCACTCATAAAGAAGACATTCCACCTTAATTATTTTACAACATGAAATGTCATAACATATTCAACAAAAGATCATGATTTTTACATCTTTTAGAAGCATGGAAACACAATTTATCATTTCATAAGTACAATTTTCATGATTTACCATACATTCTTCACATACACACAGATTCACATCACTGAGAATCACATCACAAGGCTACACAAGGGTCCATCTAGACACTGGAAAGCAGCATACTAATCCATGATACATAATCCATGAGCCAAGAGCCAAAATCCATCTCACATAATCCATACCTCACACTCAGTGGTTTGTTGGTGTTAGGCCACACACATAGGATGAGACCATCCAAACAAGACCACAATGGTCTCTCTCTTGTTATATAAGGTGGTTAGCCTCAAGAGATAGTCATCACACATAGGTGGGTAGTGGGTCATGGCTATATAATAGCCTCACATACCCCCATCCTCAAGTTTCCCTACGTCTGCTTCCTTGTATACACTCACCAAGTCTGCCGCATACATCCTTGGAGAGGAATCACAATACGACACATGGCTGAAATTGAAAACAATAAGGATAAACTAGTTTAGCCACCAAAATATAAAGAAAGATTAAATTAAAATTTGATTTCAATAATAAAGCAAGAAATGCACGGAATTTCAACACTAAATCAAATGTAACCATGAGGGTTACTTGCAAATAAGATCACAAAGTGTGGCTAAACCATCACAATCAAATATAAACAAAGTGTCAGCCTTCACAATCAATAGAAAATCATCAATAACCATAAAGAAAGTCCACAATCTTCGAAATTGCACTATACAACACTATGTGACTAGATACTAGCCACAAAATAAGGAAGGAGGGAACAACATCAGGCTATAGCAGTAGCCCTCATGCGGTGTGGAGTGAGCACACCATCCACATAGCTCAGAGTGTACTCCTCGGCTACACCCTGCATCATGTCGTCACGTGGCATGGACTAGCCAAGTGGCCCACGCACTCCTTGGTTGCCCGCATGGAATGTGCATCCCGGCCACATCCCGCATTGTGTCTCAGCATGGCATGGTCATATGCCAGCCAGAGAAGGCACGTACTAGTCGTATACCGCATGGCAGTGTGTATGTGGCTCTGTAGAAGTAGGCACGCACATAACACACCCTGCATAGCGACACCTCGTGGAAAAGGCACACCTAAGTACTCACCGTAGCCAGAGGCATACATGGCTAGGACATACCCATATGCTAACCGACCCAAACACTGTCGAAAGCAAACATGAGTATCCCTCTACAAGTGTGCGAGGCCCCATTACACTCATCACACAAGTAGGCTATCATAACATAGTCTCATAGTGCACCTTCAAGTGTCTATGCACGTGGCATCATGTCCTCAAGCCCAACTCACTACCATCAGTAACATGACATCATCACTAGCATTGCATGTCAGAACATCAGTGAGGTGTGGCATCATATCCATTGCATCATGTCGAAACACATGCAGATACAGTATATACAATACATATATATGAGTATATCAATATGGGGCTACTCAAGCTTCACCTCTCATATGGATGAGGTTAACTCGCTCCTGCTAGCTCAACGCCCCTATAGGCGGCTAGGCATATACTAACTAACCAACCAATACTGATGTACTCCAAAGTGTGGGAATTAGGCTAACACATATGGATCAAATACCCTGATCCATCATAAGGGGAAGTAGTGAGTACTTTCCTCGGGTTTGGTCGAGCGGGGGACCACTCTGTGCCACAATATGTGTACGCTGCACACTCTACCCAAGGAATTTTGTGGCTTCTACTACCCCTTCACGGACTGAGGGACAAGACAACCAAAAGAAGAGAATCTACGAAACTAACTTTTGGTTACTCTTATATATAATTTTCAACCACATGCGGGTTGCCCTCAATCAGGTAACAAACATACAAGTACACTTGATGGTATGGTTAATTCCACACCTAAAATATAACATATTTCCCATAGGTGGGTACACAGTATCACCATCCCATGGGCACACAAAGCAAGTACGGGGTATTCACAACACTCAACCAATGCACAGTTACTGGTTTCTCACATTTACAGGGGGAGATTACATTTACATACACAATTCCATTACTACTCAAGGATCACATACCATAAGTACATTTATTTCCATAACCAATGTGATTCCATTTGCAAAATCATAACATTACCTGTTATCCATTTCCCTTTTTCTCTCAAACTTAATCATATTTAAGCACATGATTAATATTCTATTACACCACCTTGCTTATATTGTAACAATCACGAAAAGACTAACATTCAGGCCAGGATTTTCTTTTAAAACCACATAACATACATTCCAAAACTACATTTGCACTTTTATGAAACTGGAAGTCATGAAAATGAACAAAGGCCACATAAGGTGGATCAACAATTACACGCATCTAAGGGATCACATAAAACAAGAAAATACACAAGACGTATGATTCATCTATCTAACACAAGAGTCCCTATCACATGCATAAGAAGAATTACTTATCACTAGACATGGGCAACACATTAACTAGAGATCCTAGTGCTGCAACTTGGCTTTGATACCAAATGTAATGCCCCGACTAGGAACCTTAAAGAACAACACAATTATGCTATACAAATAGGACAATTTTTTTTTTGACATGTAAGAAATAACAAGTATCGTAAATCCTATCTACACATATCATTAAGCTAACATTATGTCCTCTAAGGTTCCACAGCTGCATTACTAACAAAGCTATCAACAAGATCTAAACATACATCATGATTTAACTAACCACCATGGTTTATTCTGGGTTTGTTGCATTAATGAATATACACACACATTTTATAGTGCCTACCCAAGAAAATATTAGTAAATAACAATAAATAATTAAAATTAGTAAGAAATAATGAAATTAACAGGATGATAGGAAACAATTTACAAATTTTAACTTAGTAAACTTCAAATTAAATATCGGAGTATATCAACATTCATCGTAAATGAAATGTAACATACAAACATTTCAAATTAATTTATACGCATTTACAATAATGCAAATAATCATCTATTCATAAAGTGGAAAGGTACCTTCTTAGCTTCAGAGCCTTGCATGGCTTATAGATCTCAAACTGCACATCTAATAAAACATTAGTTTTGCATAGTTACTAATTACACAAAACCAATATCAATTGCATAAAATGACAAGCCCAAGGCCCTAAGGAGCCGACCTAATGTCTTGAGGGCTCATCCATGATGGCCTTGACTACGTACGCATAGTACAGAGACATCGTAGTTCGGTACAACTATTTGACTTAGACACCATTTCAAATGAGAGATCAAGATAATCACATAATTTAATCTAGAGGGTATAAACAACCAATAAAGTTTATAAACAATCCATTCAGGAATAAAACTTCTTAACCATTCTCTGGGATTATACAGTTGTTACAAAAAAATACTTATTTTACAATAAACATTATGAAATAACAAACTTATAGCAATTTACTCCCAATACGCATTTTTAACCCTATTGATACCTTACTAATGCATGTATTATCCACTCATAGATGAAAGAACACTCTTGATTATAGCCGTCTAATCTAATATTACACAACTATACTATTTTTAAATAAGATCAATCCACTTCGTTTAATGAAGACACCTTTTTATATTATCAAGCACATACATCATAACTAGTCACCACCTCAAAATCTTCTAAAGTTATATACTTCGTGTCTACTAGATTGGCATGATCCATGTTAGTATTACCTACACACTTAAGTAACATTCATTAAAGCACTAGATTTCACAAATAGTCTAAGATATCATGTCATTCAATTAGGCCATAAAGAAAACATAAGATTAGGATTATAATTTCCCAAATGATGATCATAATAACATTATTCTAATTCATTTAATTAATGTCTAAAACCTTAACAAAGATCATCATAAATACAAATACCATTCACCAAGCATCTCCACATCTTACTAAGAAAAAATGAAGAAGAACAAGACCACAATAATTCTAAATGATATCAAGGTTTAAATTTAAGAAATAGAACACCAAAACGTTTTAAGAAAAAAAAAACTGACTTAAAGAAAGGATGACAAATAGACTCTTCTCAAAAAATAATTTCAGGCAGAAACAATTATGAGTGATAAATCAGACTTCCCAATTTTATAACAGCACCCTTTATGTTTTTGTATTCATATAGATATCTATTTGTGTGTGTGTGTGTGTGTGTGTGTATATATATATAGAAAACTAGTATTCTTCATTTTTAAGGATAAAAACAATTTGACGATACAATAACTATACAAATCTAAAATAGATACTAGCTAACCTGATTTCTTTTCATTAACTCACGCTGTGCATTAAACACGGCTCGACCTTGAATGTTTTGGGTCTCAACCATAAACGAAATATAAACATTAAGCAACTGGTTTATCTTTGTTATTGTTCAGGATCCCATGAAGAGACTCGAAGCATCAGATAGTTTAAATCCAAGGCAGTTGATTCTAGAAGATCCACTCAAATAAATAGTTCAAGTCAATGCGGATTTGCTTATCTTTGTTCACATCATCTACCTCTAATTTAATAGCTACCATTGCAATCTTCTCCACCCACGAATTGCTATCTAGGATTATACTGATATGAACCATGTCATTCATAATACCATGACAAGGGTTTGCAGCAATTGAGAACAATATAACTAAGGCTCCCAAATAACTCTAATTTACAACACTATATTTTGCGTTAGATTTATAGGCTTAATCCCGTAACTTATCTCCATCTATCAAATCAACTTGAAATCATGTAATAAATACAAGTGAGGCTTCACATATTACAAAGAATCTAGTAACTTCTATTATTAAATAGGTAAGAATAGATTTCTATGAGATCCATATAGTCACATCTTGAGTGAATAAAGAGATAATTTAAAACTTAAAAAAGAAACCTCCTAATCACAGATTCAAACTTTAATCATAGGAATGTTATTCATGAAAATAGTTATAGCATATAGGATAAAGAGATTGTGCATGCTACGGGAAAGATATAAGGGTGTTGAGTTAGTATTTAGAAAGATATAGAATAGAGGATTATAACAGATATTTCAGACACCTGTAACCAAAGATATGGAAACACAGGAAAATATGTGGATGGTTTGATAGAATGCCACAAAGAGATGTCATCTCAAAGAATGCAATGATCATAGGATTATTATGGCATTTAAAACTTTAATCAAAATGAATTGGCTGGTGTAAAGCCATCTAATCCACAACCCTTGTTAGCTACCCTATGACCAGTGCTAGAGTGGAAGCATACAACCATTTTAATAGAAAGATATCTGAGGATTCTATGCTAGAAATGCATGTGAAAATGAAAGCATGGACGACACACATACATAAATGCCTCAAATAGGTATCATCTCATAGAATGCAAATACATGCCAACGGTTTGACGAAACGTTCCAAGGAATGCCAGTTCATGGATCAAAATAGCATTTAGATAATACAAAATGTAACTAAGAGAACATATCAAATATTTTAAATATGATTGGGTATGAAGGTTTGGGGCATAGTACCCATATAAAAATTACAGGATAGAACATTATAAAGTGAATCGACCTTAAAAAGTTTATTCAAGGATTTCAAAAATGAAATTTTGAGGACAAAAGCTCTGCAATAAATATGCAGAAGAATAATTTAACTCAGGTCCAGATATAGAATTATGATAGCATTGAGGAGTTGGGTATGATACCTCATTTCCAAAAGGTCAGTGGGGTTTGTTTGTCTTACATGATCCTCCATTCAGTGAAGTCTCACTGCAACACAAACTAAATCAAAATAAGTCGAGAGACATATGCAGGAGTCTTGAAACATGCCCACAGGTCAATGTAAGAAGACTTGACAGCTCTATAAAAAATTCTATTGCAGGAGGCAGATCACCACAGAAGACAAAAGAGATCAAAACAAATATGGAGGAGTCAGCTTGGAAGGTTAAGCACAAATAAGGCACACGAGCCATTTGACAAAATGCCACAAAGAGATGTTATCTCATTTAATGCAATAGTTGAAGGGAAATTATAAAATTTCTCCTTATCATTATGAATACACAGAAATAATCTAAACATTATCTATTCAATCCACCTACCAGATAAGCATCTCATTTGGCAGATTAATACTTGGAATGAATTCTAGAAAATGAATGGTAACATATCTGAACCCAGATTCATTAATCTCATAAGAAAGGGAAAGCTAATCCAAAATGCTAGAACAAACATAGGGATATGATGCCCAGTAACATATGGTGCCCAAGCAGGATTCAACGTCTCAGTGGATGGTCTATATGCAGCCATAGTAAAACCAATTCAAATCATTGTGTGATGGGAGTAAAATAAAAGTGTGCCTTTCTCTCTTTGCTCATCTGGATCACGATGGCTTATCAAAAAAATTGATAGTTTTAAGCTCACTCACCTACTGCACTATTATGAAATTGTTAAGCAGCCCGCTCTGCTCCAATCATTTCCATCACGATCTCTAACCCAGCCAATCCAGTTCCTTTGTTTTCCCTGCTCTTGCTCTTTTCAAGCTACCCTCCTTTCTACCTCCAAAATCCCTTTTTATTGAGAGAGAAATCCCCCTCCCCATCTTTTTTTCCAGAAGCTCCCCTTACTAGAACAAAAATTCTTATTTTTTTAGAGTTATTTTTGAGCATGCTCAAGAGGGTAAAATAAATGCATTAAAGACAAGAACTGCCACTTCATTGCATGTAGCCCAAAAAATAGTGTCCTCTTACTTAATTATTCCCTCCATAAATCGATTGTCATGTAACTCCCTTTTATCCTTAAAATAGATTTTAATGATTTATTACTCATATAATTAATTATAATTATTAAATTTATTATTGAATTAACAATCTTACAATTTACAATATATTAATTTATTTGCTACTAAATCTTTAATTGTATATATTTATTTATTTATTTATTTTACAACATCACACACACTTATGAAATGCAAAGAGCATTTAATCATAGGATAACATTACCTTAGCTAAGAATAGCTCTAACATAACATTAAACTGAAAGATTTACCTTAGCATTTTAGCTTGTTCTCTTTCTATAATGTTGATTACCTCTGCATGATCATAATAGTATAGTCCCTATGTTGAACTTTCAAAAAAAAGAAGCTTATGTTTCATCTTCATCTTCAGGTTCCTTAGCCAGACTACCTGCACAACCAAAGTGAAAATGGAGGGGCACTACATATGACATTAAATTCATGTGATTTTGAATTAGCCTTGACAATGGCACTTCAAATTTGAACAACCTCCACTTTGGTGCCTTAAATTTTCCTTTAAAACCTACAAAAACAAGGATATAGGGTTGTACTTTTATCTTAAAGGGATAAGTAAAGCTTGTTTGATGTTTTGAAATGAAAGTAAGCATATTTAAATAGGCCTTCCTTGCTTTTACTATTGCTTTAATTCCATATTTTTCCAACTAGGATAAGGGTGACATGGAGATTTAAGTGTTTTTTTTTCTTTTTGAAATTTAAAACAAGTGCTTAGACTTATCCACAACTGACTTAACCCCTGTCATGGTTTTCTGTTAGTGTTGCCAACTTGGTCACCTTTTTAGAGTGGTGTTGCTACATAAGAAATGTGACTTTCACTTAAGTGTTTAAGTTATTTACATTTGACGTGGTTTTTTGAGTTGATTTCCAACATAGTTGTCATTTTTCATTGGCATTGCCACAAGGAAAGTGTGACATAACTTAAGAGTTTTGAGTGCCTCTTTATTTGTTGTGCTTTCACACCTTCATTGCAAATTGAGTCAAGGTTTTGTGGGTTGATTTCTAGGCCAAAAGAATGGCATCCCTTTTAATGTTAGATTTCACACTTGCCAATCGCAACTTTAGAGCCATTTAGCCACTTAAATTATAGCTTATCTTTGTCATTGCCAACATAAAAGTGCAACTTCCTTTTGTCTTTAAGTTCAGATCTCCTGGTTGTATATTACCAACCACTTAACGACTCAAGTCACTCTCTCACCTTGGCATTGCCATTGATAAAGGATGATTTTCATACTTAGATAAAATTTATCTTTGCTCTTGTCATGCTTTTCATCTCACTCAACCACTTAAATCACACTTTTGGATTGATTATGCCACTTGAGAAGTGCATCATGGCTTAACACTTTAAAATCCCCTTAAATGGTCATGCTTTTCTTAAGTCATGGCCATCTAAATCATATTTTTACTTGGCTAAGGTATTGAAAAAGCATAGAAACTTAGCCTTAGATGAATGCATTTTCTCCCTATTGCCATTTTCACCTAAAATAGCCATTTGAACTTCTTTCTTTCATAGCATTATCACTCACATTTGCTTTGTTGAAACAAAGTGTTGAAGAGATTGTAAACTATTCCATCCCATTGTCTTTGCCTTTCAGCCATAAAAAGCTTGACTTGTCATAGTTTGGCAATCCTTATCCATGAATGATCTATGAACATAGTTAGTAGACAAACTAGGCCATAACCTAACTGATATTAACTAACATGACAAGGATACTAAATATAAATCTAACATGAAATGTATAGTTTCATAGGGGTACCAATTTCGGTACTAACAATAGAGTCTCTAAGTATTTTGGTTACTTCCTTTTGTAAAATAACATATGTGACGTTTCCTCACAAACATTTGTACATTAGCTCCCATTCTTGGCTAGTAGTACTTCTCACTTAGTAATGCTAATGTCTTATTAACCCAAAAATGTCTAGCCAATCCTCCACCTTGTTCTTCTATAATTAATTTCTCTCTAATTGAACCCCAAGGCATGCATAATTGTTGCCTTTTGAACAATGATCAATCATGGATAAAATAATATAGCCATGATGTTTTGTTTTCACTAAGTCAGTGCCTTCCACTCATACTTGAAGTCTTAATCTCTAGGATACAACTCCTTCATTGAGTTGAATCTAACTACTAATATCATCTCTGTGAGCTACATACATGTCCAACTTGAGGAATTAATAACCTTGTTGGACCTTCTATTTCTATCCTTCATGACAAATGGGTAAATCTAAAGAAACTCTACCCATTTCACATGCCTCTAATTTAATTTACCTTGACTATTAATAAATTGCAAATCCCGGTGGTCTATATACAACACAAATTACTTGGGAAGAAAATAATATCTCCATTTCTTTAGCAGTTGCACAATGACATAAAATTCTTGGTCCTAAATTAAGTACTTTTTTTGGCATAATTTATTCTCAATGAAGTATATCATGGGTTTTTCTTTCTGATTTAATGTATTGCTCCAAACATTGTTCCACTGGCATCATAGTCAACTTGAAAAACCTTTTCAAAATCTAGTAGCATCAACATGAGTTGCTTTGTGACTTTCTTCTTTAGCAACTTGAAAGTCTTTTCAACTATAATTGTCCACTTGAATTCCTTTCAATTATCTCTCATGGTCTTGGTAAAAGATACACAAATACCACTCATGTTGTGAATGAACTTTAGTAGAAACTAGCTAAATCATGGAAATTTTAGGCCTCAAACATGCTCTTGGGTGTCAACCACTCTCGAATCACCTTCACCTTATTTGGATCCATTCTTAGGTCCTCATTGGAAATAATGAGTCCTAGGTATAATAGTTTGATTTTAGGAAACTACACTTCTTTAAATTGATCAACAACTTCTCTTCATTTAATATTTGCAATACTTGCCTTAGATGCCCTATGTGTTCTTCCTTGGTTGTCATGAAAACTAGTATATAATCTAGATACACAACAAATTGGCCTAAAAATAGCTTCAACACTTCATTCATTAGTCACATGAACGTACTCATTGTGCATTCATGAAACCAAATGGCATAACTAGCCACTCATACAATTCCTCCTTGGTTTTAAATGTTGTTTTCCATTGCTCATCATCTCTAATCCAAATTTGGTGATAACTCCTTTAGATCAATCTTGGTGAAGTATTTGGCTCAAATTAAACAATTTATTAGATCATATATCTTGATAATGGAAACTAATACTTGATATTTATCTTATTTATGGCCCTCAAATTAGTACACGTGCCATTCTCCATCCTTATGTGGTGCATGTATGCCAAGTACAACACATGGGCTTGAACTCTCCTTAATTATACCCTTCTTCAGTAGTTCCTAGACTTATTAATTCATCTCCACATTCTCCATAAACCTATAAGCAGTCGTATTTGGTAAACTAGCTCCTAGTATCAAATCCATGTGATGATCTATGATTTTCATGGGTAGTAACACATCTAACAATTCATTGGATACTATGTCAATCATTCTTCAATCAAACCCTTCACTTCCCTTGGCATCTTGTGGGTTTGTTTCATTGCTCCCTCTTGTGCAAGTTTGGTTATGAATGCACAACTAATCTCCCATATTCTTACAATACTGAGAAAGTCCTTTCAAGTGAGAAGCACTCTAGAATTCCTTTCACTCTCCTCATCATAGTCTTTTAGCAAACTTGGGGTGTATTTCTTGTCATCCATAACCTAAGTGTAGCTATAATGCCACCATCACGAACAACTTCTTAGTCAAACTACTATGGTCTACCCAATGTAATATGACAATGTCCATGGGCATAATACCACACCAAATTTCATCTTTCAAAGGTATTGTTAGTTTACCACCACATAATGGTCTTTCTATAGTGATATGGCACCTTATAAGGATTTGTGTGTGCTAATCTTTTTAAACATGACTTATCTATCATTTCTACAAGCACCATAGTATTTGTGTTACTATTATCTATAATGACCTTGCAACATTGACCTTTTGAATTGCATATGGCCCAAAAGAGGCTTCTGTGTTGCACTAGTTGATTGTTCTCCTTTGGTGGTTTCAACAAGACTCTCTTCATCATGAGGGTTCTTTGTGTTTTGGTTCCTCAATCCATCTTGGTGAAGCAATGGACTCTTCATCTACTTGCATAACATGAGTGCCAAATTTGGTTCTCCCGTATTCTTTAGTCTTTGACTGAGGACACTCATATGCTTTGTGACTTGCTTGGCCACACTTGAAACCTCTTCCTAGGAATCATCTTCCCCTTCAACCATATCCACCTCTTCCTCTAGATGGATTGGTTCTTCCTTGACCATAACTTTGGCTTTGAGAAGTACTAGCTCATCCTCCTTACCTATACTATTCTCTCCTAGCATTGGGTTGATTTCTTTCTCTAGAAAATCTTTTTCCTTTGACCTAACTTTGTTGTCTCTTGGACACATTCTCCTCCTCCTTTGGGGCATACTAGTATTCTTCCTCTATTATTATAAGCCTGAGCATACTCATTCCTCACATGGATATTAAGCCTCAACCCATTGATGTCTCTAGCCACCTTCTCCTAATTAACCTCATATTGACTTGGCATAATAGATATCTTGTAGAACTCTTTAGTGTAATACTTGACACTCAGCTCCCTTGACCTTAGTATCTAGAGCTTCTTCAACAACTCTAATTGGTAATCATTAGTTAGAAATTTTCCCCTCAACTTGGTGACCATTATATCCCAATGGGCTATCTTCTCCTTTTCCCTTCTAGTTTTTTCCAGTTGTAAATCCTACCATAGGTTTTCATGACCTTTCAACTTGGTTTGTGTCACGTTCATTCTCTTTGGTTCTAGGATGCCATTATACACAAAGTACTCCATCTTGGTGAGCCAATCAATTAGCTCATATGGGTACAAAATTCTTGAGAAATTTGGAACATCCATGCTTGTTCCTTTTCCAATCCTTGAGATAGCCCTTCAAATTATATCTTCTCATACATCCATATGCAATCCTTCTCACACTTGTTCTTCATCATTACCTCTTGCCTCATCCTTTATGCCACTTCAATCATCTTCTCTATGAGAAAAATGTTTGTGTTTGTCTTCTTCCACAACATCTACTTTGGCTTGTGTGACTCTCAACATGTTTGCAATCTCATATAGCCTCCTTGCCACATTGATAGATCATGTTGTACCTCTACTAGCCATTCTTCTTACAGGCATGTTGACTAAATTCTCTTTAGGCTATTCTATGGTTATTGATAAATGTGTGGAGGAGATTAAGCCAACGGAAACTAAATAAACCTAGTTAATAAAATTGGCAAGCACAAAAGTCAAGAGATAAGATGAAAACCTAAAATGATTTTGGAAGGATTACTTTGATATTAGTGAGAGGTAAGGAACCAAACAAGAAAGAAGAGACGAAAGTTTAGAAGAGCAAACAAAGTGGACCATGCTCACAAAAGCCAACAAAGGGGGTAAAAATCTTTACCAATACATTGTAAAAAACTATTATTCCTAACTAAATGTTAAATTATTAAAATTAATTTAGAAAAACATCAAATTAATATAAATATACCTATATGATACACTAACATAAATCGTTGAAAGTAACACATTATACTATTTACATGAAGCCCACCCCACTCTAAAAAAAACATAGGTTGATTCCAACATAAATGCACGAGCTCACCGTAGTCTCATGGTCGCACTCACGTGCAAAGCCGGATGAACCTGAATATTCTGGAATAGTGTAATATGCAAAAGATAACATGCGTAATTGGAGCTAAATTCATAAGGAAAAGCTTTCAAAACACCAAAAATGGATTAAATTAATGCACGAATTAATAGAATATTATTAATCACACTCCAAATGAATAAAATAATTTAGAAACAAAATTTACGTGTCTGAATTCTAGCAGATTGACTAATATTAGCACGTTGTATGAAATATTTGATTCATAATCAACCAAGAAGATTCAAGGTGATTGAGAAATAGACATGTTTGAGTAAGCACTACACTCACTTTGTACTTCATTCTATGAGGTACCAATTTCTCCATATTGAACAACTTTTACTGATGTTTTTTTGATAGTTTTTGGGTGATTCTATGAGATACCAATTTTTGTCCAAAGGGTCGTTACTTTTAATTGGTTGTTAGGTCTATGAAGTCTATTTATTTTATTGTTGGTATGGTAGAGTTAATGATATATAATTTGATATTAATTTGTTCATACCAAATATTTTTTGTTGACATTTTTAGGGTCCTTCAAATTTAATTGGTTGTTTTTGACAATATTAAGCTGCAAACCTGGGTGCAAATCCCGATAACAAAGCCAACAAGCAGCAAAACAAGCACAGAGCCTCAAAAAGCCACAGAACAACAGACTAACAACAATTTAATAGCATAACCACAAAAAATAAAGTTTGAGAATTAAAACATAAGCTAAAAAACCTAGCTAAGGAGATCCTTCCAGTCTTCATTGAACGAATCAAACAAATTTTCCTTGTTATCTAACAGAGACTCCTCTCCCTTGACTCAATCCTCGTGCAACACTGAAAACGCAGCAGCAGCCCTATGTGAAGTATTCAACAATAGATTGATTAAAACCTTCATTTTGGTCTCCACGACAGCGAGACGAGTCTTGACTCCAGCCAGCTCCTTCTCAAGCCTCTTGTTGTCCAGCTCCATCCTGGGACTCATAACCTCTTTGTCTGATGTCTCGAGAATCTCCGTGTCTTCATCATTTGTGTCAAAGTAGGAGTTATTCATGGAATCAAAGTGGTTGGTACCCTCATTATCCTGAACCGGGGCAGGCTCCTCATTTTTTGTCTCCTCCTTCTTCCCCAAGACTTCCTGCTCTGAATTGGACAAGTAATCTACAATCTTCACAATTTGGGGTTTATCCCCAGCCAGTCTGGAGGATCTTCTTATGCTCGAAATCCTAGCAGTGCCATGTTTGCCAACTGCTCTTTCTTTCTCCATCCCAGTCTCCTCTCTGACCTGCTTCTCCTCTCTGTCCAACCTCTCCTGAGTTGGTTGTTCAACCTTCCCACTCTTCATGTCACTTCAAGAGTGAATCTTCCCAGCACCTTTACTCTGGTCTGGAGTCTCTCTTTTGCGTTTCTTGCTACCATGTTTGGGGGAGTTACTCTTTAAATTGTACAAGCACTTCGTCGCTTCCTCTCTGGACCTCCCATGGGAACTCTCCCCACCAACCTAAACAGGGGCCTACAGAGTGTGGCTCCTGGAATGGGACTTAGACTGGGAAATGCCCTTAGACACCTGAGGGCTCGGGATAGGGGCTACGGAACTCAAAGGCATATTAGTGGGAGAATTAGGCGACGAGGGCACAGAGGTATTTTTCATGTCCCGTCTACCTAGACGCTCACTAAGAAGGACTTTGTCTTCCGGGTCATCAGTAGAACTGTCTTCAACCTGCCTGGTAGACGGGGGTTTTGACGGGCATAGAGCAAGATGGTACTGGTACAGGCAGAAAATTAGCCCTTGATGCAGAGGCAGGGAAGGGATCACAGGGTTGCCTTCGCAGGATGTTTTAACTTGGGTCACCAAAGCCTCCAGACTAGACAGCAGGAAGGAGGGAAAATTGACTTCTACTTTGTGGCAGAAGTGATTCAAAAATGCAAAATGATAGTGATAGAAAACCTTATACCTCCCCTCTAAAGTAAAATACTTCATAACCAAAAAACAAACCCAGTTCCAAGGACTTACCAGGCTTTCCCTTTCGAAACCTCCTTGCAGTCTTATATGCTTTTCACCCTCTCTGAAGAACAACTTCATTCCTTCAATGTCTTGAACCCTCGTCTACTTCTTAAGCCTATTCCCAGAACAACGCAGCCCCGGAGCCTTAGCAATGGTGTCCTCCAAAACCTCGAACTGGACACCACCAACTTTCACCACGCTGTTGCTATCCCATGAGGCAGCAAACTAAGCTAACAAATGTTCGTCATATCTGTTTAGGCCTTCGATAAATGGGGTAACTCCTTCTTCGTACGCAATACTCCACACCTGCGCATCCTCCCTGAATTCTCCATAGTTCATGGGTTCAATTCTCACCTTATCGCCACCCATCTTCCTAACCTAGCTAAACTCCAGACCGCAAATGTAGTTGCGGAGCCAAAGGGAGAGACGGTCAAATAATCTAAAAAGGAGATTAAAAAACATTAAATCAAGTTCCTTGCTCTTATTTCCATGCTTGTCCTTCAACACTCTATGCGCGTTCAAGACATAAATGCTTTCTGGGGTTCGCTCGTGTGTGCCATTCAAAACCATCATTCTAGGATGCCTATGAAATCTATTTACTTTATTGTTGTTATGGGTAGAGTTAATGATGTACAATTTGATATCAATTTGTTTACATCAATAAGATTTTATTAACATTTTTGGGGTCCTTTAAGCTTAATTAGTTGTTAGGCTTATGAAGTCTATTAACTTCATTGTTTGTATGGGTGGGATTAATGATTTATAATATGATACCAATTTGTCTATATTTGATATCAAGCTTTGTTTATTTCATTGTTAGTATGGGTGGGGTTCATGACGTACACTTTTAGTATGCTTCATCAAGGTTGTAAGATTTATAGATAAGAGCACATATTGAAATTTAAAGTGAAGTAGGGTTTATATTATGGTTAAAAATCTTCATGAGATAACTTTTAGTTATGGGGTTAAAAAATACAAAAATATATTTATTGTGTAGAATATTAGTTTTTTTAATGAATAAGTGTTATTAATATTACTTCAAAAAAGAAATATTATACACTAATTCACAAAAAAAAAAATCGATGGAATGGGATTGTGCCTTGAATATTCTATGTAAGGCAAAGATTTAAACCAAAAAAAATGTGACCACGCTAGTATGCAAAAAGAGCTATAGAACTAGTAGGAGGAGGTGGTGGGTCACAATCGAAGGGTTTCCCCTAGCCATTTGGGAGGTCCTAGATATCAAGAATTGACTCCCACCTAGTAATGACTCCTTCATTTTCCCCATCAAGTTATGGTGTCTTTCTCATAGGAGAGATCACCAAACTCATCTAAGGGACCTTGTCACTGTCTCGCCAACTTAATGCACCCTTGTCACATGGCTAAGAAGTGATAGAATGCACACGAGTTTGTTGGGTCCATCCATCCTCATTATTGAAGAGACCCATGTGATCCATTAGAATGATGCCTAGTATGATCATTGTGGTTGTCGCCACATCTATGCCTTTGAGGAGAAGGGTCCCAATTAGAAGGGGAAGGTGACACACATGCAATAGTAGATGGAGAATTAGTCCAATTCTTAATAAGAGTCTACATATGAGTAAGGGAAAACTTGTTGGCATGCACCTAAATTTGCAATAGAACATTAGAACAAATCATAAATTTAGTATATAAGGGAAAATGTGAGTTAACAAAAACTTGTAAAGAAAAGCGTCAAGTTTCTATCTTTCCAAATACTTAATAGAGTCTCCACTTTAAAAGCATACCAAATTTAGCTGAACTTAGCTAGCAGTCATGGCTAATCACCCAAAAGAATCATGTACCAAGAAAAGAGCTCAAGTCTAAACGACCCGAAGAAATTTTGTACCCAAGTCCAAGTAGATTGAGTTCACGAGTAGAACCAAAATAGGTGCTTGAGTATTTCTAGATATTCACAAAATGGAGAGTGGGGTTAGAAACACCTAGATGGATAAAATGAGAACCAATGGAATACCTTGGTAAAGAGTACACCAAGCAAAATGAGCAAGCCTAGGTTCCAAAATGGTTGACCAAATTGCATGAAATATTTATTTCTAAACAGTTGTCGCAGATTGCAGACCCCATCTATTATTGAGTTTTTGAACCATAGTCAGATGTGGAGAAATCCATGAATAGACTTTACAAGGCTTAGAGTTGCAAAAAGGAGTATTTGGATACCATTTAAAGTCATTCTACTAGGGTCTAGTGCATTTGACCTCAATTTTGTAACGAATTTCTAGAGGAACTGACTCATCAATGATCTTAAAGGACTCACTATCCTTGTTGGAAAGCCTAAATTTTGCCTTGGCTTCAAGCCAAGAATGCTAATTTCTGGTGGATCTAGAATAGAGGTCTAAAATGAGCATGCCTTCCACTTATCCTTGAAGTCTTCATCTCTAGGATATAACTCCTTCATTGAGTTGAATCTAACTACTACTCTCATCTTTATAAGCTGCATACATCTCCAACTTGAGGCATTAACAACCTTGTTAGACCTTCTATTTCTATCCTTCATGAAAAATGGGTAACTCTAAAGAAACTCTACTCATTTCACATGCGTCTCATTTAATTTACCTTAACTATTAATAAATTGTAAATCCTGGTGGTCTATATACAACACAAGTTACTTTGGAAGAAAATAATATCTCCATTTCTTTAGCAGTTGCACAATGGCATAAAATTCTTGGTCCTAAATTGAGTTTTTTTGTTTGACATCATTTATTCTCAATGAAGTATATCATTGGTTTTTCTTTTTGATTTAATGTATTGCTCCAAACATTGTTCCAGTGGCATCATAGTCAACTTGAATAACCTTGTCAAAATCTAGTAGCATATAGATGAGTTGCTTTGTGACTTTCTTCTTTAGCAACTTGAAACTCTTTTCAACTATAAATGTCCACTTGAATTCCTTTCAATGATCTCTCATGGTCTTGGTAAAAGGCACACAAATACCACTCATGTTGTGAATGAACTTTAGTAGAAACTAGCTAAATCATGGAAAATTTAGGCCTCAAAATGATGCTCTTGGGTGTCAACCACTCCAGAATTGCCTTCACCTTATTTGGATCCATTCAAGTAGGTCTTCCTTGGAAATCATGAGTCCTAGGTATAATAGCTCAATTTCATGAAACTACATTTCTTTAAATTGATCAACAACTTCTCTTCCTTCAATGTTTACAATACTTGCCTCAGATGCCCTATATGTTCTTCCTTGGTTGTCATGAAAACTAGTATATCATCTAGATACACAACAAATTGGCCTAACACTTCATTCATTAGTCACATGGATGTACTCATTGCATTCATCAAACCAAATGGCATAACTAGCCACTCATATAATTCCTCCTTGATTTTAAATGTTGTTTTCCATTGGTCATCATCTCTAATCCAAATTTGGTGGTAACTCCTCTTTAGATCAATCTTGGTGAAGTATTTGGCTCAACTTAAACTATTTATTAGATCTATATCCTTGATAATGGAAACTAATACTTGATAGTTATCTTTTTTTATGGCCCTTGAATTAGTAAACGTGCAATTCTCCATCCTTATTTGGTGCATGTATTCCAAGTACAACACATGGGATTTAACTCTCCTTACTTATGCCCTTCTTCAATAGGTCCTGGACTTATTAATTCATCTCCTTATTCTCTATAAGCATTAACCTATAAGCAGTCGTATTTGGTAAACTAGCTCCTAGTATCAAATCCATGTGATGATCTATGCTTTTCTTGGGTAGTAACACATCTAACAATTCATTGGATACTATGTCAATCATTTGCCAAGTTTGTTTTATTGCTCCCTTTTGTACAAGTTTGGTTATGAATGCACAACTAATCTCCCATGTTCTTAGAATGTTGAGAAAGTCATTTCAAGTGAGAAGCACTATAGAAATCCTTTCACTCTCCTCATCATAGCCTTTTAGAAAACTTGGAGTGTATTTCTTGTCATCCATAACCTGAGTGTAGGTATAACACCACCATCATGAACAACTTCTTAGTCAAACTACTATGGTTTAGACCCAATGTAATATGACAATGTCCATGGGCATAATACCACACCAAATTTCATTTTTCAAAGGAGTTGTTATTTTACCACCACCTAATGGTCTTTCTGTAGTGATATGGCACCTTATAAGGATTTGGGTGTGCTAATATTTTCAAACATGACTTATCTATCTTTTCTACAAGCACCATAATATGTGTTACTATTATCTATAATGACCTTGCAACATTGACCTTTTGAATTGCATATGGCCCAAAAGAGGCTTCTGTGTTGCACTAGTTGATTGTTCTCCATTGGTGGTTTCAACAAGACTCTCTTAATCATGAGGGTTCTTTGTGTTTTTGATGCAGAGTATGGAAGGGAAGGTGTTTTTCTTGGCACAACTTCTCTCAAATATGCCTAAACTTGGCACACCTAACAATGTCTATTGTTCTCTTCACCAGACAACCCAACTACTCAAACTTGGTTCTACACAACCATGGAGGATAATAGACATGGAGAGGGTTTAGACAAGTTTATTTTGACTGGTTTTAATCATCCAACCCACCCTTGCACTTGAAGTATACCATCTTCCCTTCATTCACTATATTGGCTTGCCAATCCTTGTAGCCCTACTAAGCTAGGATAGTCAAAATACCTTTTTTGTATGGGCTCAACCCAAGAAAAGGAACTTAGATTCAAGTACCCTTTTTGATCCTTAACAACATACCAGAAATTTACCTATGGTTATTTTGGAACAGATCACTCATTTCCCTGACTGTCCTCTTTAGGACTAGGTCTAATTAGCCCTGATCACAGAAAGAACTCTAACTCTACACACTCCCGAACACCCCTCAGTCACAAAAAAGTTTTCTAAGTCTTCATAAGACTCTCTAGACACACTCCAAGTCTTGTCTTTGCACAACCCTTCACCATTTGCAAGTTTTAGACTTCTAACCCTCACAGTTAGGTCTGTCACATAGAGATGCCAGGCCTAGGGCATCAGATATCTTTCACAAAAAACCATATTTCCTCCTAAAACAAAAATAATCTCATAGGTAACCCTAATACCTGCCATTCCACCAAGATTTAGATTTTTTCCACAGTGGAATGGAAAGTTATTCACATTTTGGTGATCAAACCCTGATTTTGAGGGTTTTAGACCCACTTCCAGAAAAATGAGTAGAACTCCTTTATTTCTCAATGAAAATTGTCCAAAATAGAGCCAAAAGAAAGGTAACTCGGTACTCTATCCCACCATGTATGATTCAGGCAATATCCAATCCGTACAAGATCGTACTATGCACGAGAACAATAAAAAAATAGAAAATTTTGAGAAATCACAGTGTTTGTTTGTATTTCTTGATCACCAACTCCAACTACTGCCTTGCCTTGACCCTTGGGAGGCATTTTAAACATGTCATTACAGTTCCAACTATCCCCAACTACCTTTCAAGAGGGTGACCGTTGGTTTTTATAGTTTTGCCCTTTGTTTGCTTTACACTTTGCAAAAGTTGCCAAACAACTTTGCACATTTTGACAATATTGAAGGCTACAAGAGCCCAACTACCCTCAAAGGACCACAAACATCCTAGACACACCTAAGGAGACTCAAACAACCTTATTACATCCATTGGATCCATCCTTGGTTACATTTTCACCATGCGACAACAATATGACAACATTGACAAAAACATGGCATTTTGGACAAATGCCTACAAAATGGATCCAAACTTATTACAAACACTTAGGAAGTGGTCCATTGGACCTTATTACATCAAAATATGACATCAAAATAAAAAATGAAGTTGAGTGCCTCATGGAGGCCATGACCACCCCTGGGTGCCCCTGCACCAGTTTTGGTTCCTCAATCCATCTTGGTGAAACAATGGACTCTTCATCTACTTGCATAACATGAGTGCCAAATTTGATTCTCCCACATTCTTTAGTCTTTGACTGATGACACTCATATGCTTTGTGACTTGCTTGGCCACACTTGAAACCTCTTCATAGGAATCATCTTCCCCTTCAACCACATCCACCTCTTCCTCCAGATAGATTGGTTCTTCCTTGACCATAAATTTGGCTTTGAGAAGTACTAGCTCATCCTCCTTGCCTATACTAGCCTCTCCTAGCATTGGGTTGATTTCTTGCTCTAGAAAATCTCAATCCTTTGACCTTACTTTGTTGTCTCTTGGACACATTATCCTCCTATTTTGGGGAATACTAGTATTCTTCCTCTATTATTATGAGCCCGAGCATACTCATTTCCTCACATGGATATTGAGCCTCAACCCATTGATGTCTCTAGATACCTTCTCCTAGTTAACCTCATGTTGACCTGGCATAATAGATATCTTGTAGAACTCTTTAGTGTAATCCTTGACACTCATCTCCCTCAACCTTAGAATCTGGAGCTTCTTCAACAACTCTAATTGGTAATCATCAGGTAGAATTTTTTCCCTCAACTTGGTGACCATTATATCCCAATGGGCTATCTTCTCCTTTTCCTTTCTAGTTTTTTCCAGTTGTAAATCCTACCATAGGGTTTCATGACCTTTCAACTTGGTTTGTGCCACCTTTATTCTCTTTGGTTCTAGGATGTCATCATACACAAAGTACTCTGTCTTGGTGAGCCAATCAATTAGTTCATATGGGTACAAAGTTCTTGAAATTTTTTGAACATCCATGCTTGTTCCTTTTCCAATTTTTGAGATAGCCCTTGAAATTCTATCTTGCCCTACATCCATATGCAATCCTTATCACACTTGTTCTTCATCATTACCTCTTGCCTCATCCTCTATGCCACTTCAATCATCTTCTCTCTGAGAAATTTTTTTGTGTTTGTCTCCTTCCATAACATCTAATTTGGCTTGTGTGACTCTCAAAATGTTTGCAATCTCATATAGTCTCTAGATACCATGTTGGTAGCTCATGTTGTACCTCTACTAGTCATTCTTCTTACATGCATGTTGACTAAGTTCTCTTTCGGCTATTCTATGGTTATTGATAAATGTGGGGAGGAGATTAAGCCAAGGGGAACTAAATAAACCTAGTCAATAAAATTGGCAAGCACAAAAGGCAAGAGATAAGATGAAAACCTAAAATGATTTTGGAAGGATTACTTTGATATTAGTGAGAGGTAAGGAACCAAACAAGAAAGAAAAGACGAAAGTTTAGAAGAGCAAACAAAGTGGACCATACCTACAAAAGCCAACAAAGGGGATAAAAATCTTTACCAATACATTGTAAAAAACTATTATTCCAACTAAATGTTAAGTTATTAAAATTAATTTAGAAAAACATCAAATTAATATAAATATACCTATATGATACACTAACATAAATCGTTGAAAGTAACACATTATACTATTTACATGAAAGCCCACTCCTCTAAAAAAAAATATCAGGTTGATTCCAACATAAACGCACGAGCTCATAGTAGTCCCATAGTCGCACTCACGTGCAAAGGCCGGATGAGACTGGGTATTCTGAAATAGTGTAATATGCATAAGAATAACATGCGTAATTGGAGCTAAATTCAAAACACCAAAAATGAAATAAATTAATGCACGGATTAATAGAATATTATTAATTTCACACTTCAAATGAATAAAATAATTTAGAAACAAAATTTAAGAGTCTCCGGATTCTAGCAGATTTTTCATTTAAATATTATTTAAATGATATTGGGGAGATCACCGTTTTTAATATTTAAATTTTAAAGCTCGCCTTTTCCCATGAAAGCGATTTGCATAAATTATGTTCATCTTTTCATTGAAATTACGAGTCTACAAAGTTGAAAGGATGAACAACATTAGCACGTTGTATGAATATTTGATTCATAATCAACCAACAAGATTCAAGGTAATTGAGAGATAAAAGACATTTTTCATAAGCACTATATTAACTTTGGGTGATTCCATGAGGTACCAATTTCTCCATATTGAATAACTTTTACATGATCTTTGGGTGATTTTATGAGATATCAATTTCTGTCTTAAGGTTCCTTACTTTTAATTGGTTGTTAGGTTTATGAAGTCTATTTATTTTATTGTTGGTAGGGTAGAGTTAATGATATACAATTTGATATTAATTTGTTTATACCAAACAATTTTTGTTGACATTTTTAGGGTCCTTTAAGTTTAATTGGTTGTTAGGTCTATGCAATCTATTTACTTTATTGTTGGTATGTGTAGAGTTAATGATGTACAATTTGATATCAATTTGTCTACATCAATAAGCTTTTATTGACATTTTTTTGGGTTTTTTAAGCTTAATTAGTTGTTAGGTTTATGAAGTCTATTAACTTCATTGTTTGTATGGATGGGATTAATGATTTACAATATGATACCAATTTGTCTATATTTGATATCAAGCTTTGTTTATTTTATTGTTAGTATGGGTGCGGCTCATGATGTACACTTTTAGTATGCTTCTTCAAGGTTGTAAGATTTATAGATAAGAGCACATATTAGAATTTAAAGTGAACTAGGGTTGTATATTATGGTTAAAAAAAATTATGAGATAACTTTTAGTTATGGGGTTAAAAAAGATGAAAATATTTTTATTATGTAGAATATTAGTTTTTTTAATGAGTAAGTGCTATTAATATTACTTCAAAAAAGAAATAGTATACACTAATTCACAAAAAAGGTCGGTGGAATGGGATTGTGCCCTGAATAGTCTATGTAAGGCAAAGATTTAAACCAAAAAAATGTAATTAAGTTAGCATGCAACAAGAACTATAGAACTAGTGGGAGGATTAGTGGGTCACAATCAAAGGGTTTGGGAGGTCCTAAATATCAATAATTGACTCCCAGTGCCCAGTAATGGCTCCTTCATTTTCTTCATCAAGTTATGGTGCATTTCTTATAGGAGAGATCACCAAACTCATATGAGGGACCTTGTTACTATCTCGCAAACATAATGCACCAACAAGTGGCAAAATGCACACATTTTTTTTGGGTCCATCCACATCCTCATTATTGAAGAGAGCCATGTGATCCATTAGAATGATGCCTAGCATGATCATTGTGATTGTGGTCACATCTATGCCTTCAAGGAAGAGAAGGGCCCTTGTTAGAAGGGGAAGGTGGCACACATGCAATAGTACATGGAGAATTAGTCCAGTTCTTAATAAGAGTCTACATATGAGTAACTTAAAAGGAAAACTCGTTGGCATGCACCTAAATTTGCAATAGAACATTAGAAAAAATCATAAATTTAGTATATAATGGAAAATGTGAGTTAACAAAAGCTCTTGAAGAAAAGAGTCAAGTTTCTATCTTTCCAAATACATAATAGAATCTCCACTCTAAAAGCTTACCAAATTTGGTTGAACTTAGCTAGCATTCATGGTCAATGATCCAAAAGAATCATGTACCAAGAAAAGAGCTCGAGTCTAAAAGGCTTGAAGAAATTTTGTATCCAAGTCCAAGTAGCTTGAGTTCATGAGTAGAACCAAAATAGGTGCTTGAGTATTTTTAGAAAAATGGAGAGAGGGGTTAGAAATGTTGGAGACACTGTTGGTATGATGAAGTTTGGCTAAGCATGATGTTTGATAGTGTTGTCAATGATGGCAACAAGAAAAGGAACAAAAATTCAACAAGGTTAGAATAGAGATTTTGGTTCGGCAAAGCAGACTTAAGCTTTTTGGCTAAGTGTTGGTAGAGTACAGAGAGACAGTATTTTGATCAGTGTTGGTCCGCAGTTGAAGATCTGGTCTTGCGGTTTTGGTAAGATGTCTATAGTCCTAAGATGATCTTAAATCCAAGTTTTTTGCTTTTGATCATCTTCGGAAGTGTACCTTCAAGTAGCCTAAGTCTGGCATGATAGAGTACAGTACTGAACATAGCAGAACACCTAATTGTTTTGATCCGCATTCCTCCTGTGTTGAATATTTTGTTATGTGGTTTTGAGGTGTTATAAACACATATACGAAGTCTCTAAATCCAAAGTTGTAGAGTTTGAAGTCCACCGAAAAGATAGTTATGAGAATCTAAGTATTGCTACAGGTTTAACAGTGTTTGATTGTGACATGGCATGTGTTCTAATGGTCCACATTTTACCACAATTTGATATTATTTTCTGTGGTTTTGGAGTTATGTTCTAAGATGTTTGAAGAGTCTTGGATATGAATTTGAGCAAGTCTTGTGTTCTGCATTGAAAGTTGTAATCTGATAGATGGACTGAACCAGTGATAATCAGGGTTTAAGGCTAACCTGATACCTTGATCTGAGTGCGGTAAAATCCATTGATTAGATTCATGTTCTAAGTGGTTATACAGTTTGGGCCAACATGGGAAAAGTTATTTCAAGTGTTGAATTGGTTTGCAAAGTACTTTGGTGAAAGGATTAGGCTGACAAGCTACACAAGGCATAACTACATTGTAAATGTTGCAGATATATATATGAGATCCATTTCGATGTTTGATAAGTGAGCAGTACGAATATGAAGATGTGAGTGTGCAAAATGTGAAGTTTTATGTTTTTGTAAGGGCTACAAGTGCAGAAGAAGAGAGATCTAATTTTTATGTAAGAGCAGAGCAGTGTCATAGAGCAGAGCAAGATGAAGAGTTTTGAATCACTTTTCTAAACTTCATTGGAATTGTATCCATGCATTTGCAGATGCAATTTTAACAATTCATTTTGGTAGTGAGCCATCCTTCTTTTTCTTTCCTTATGGCAGTGAGCCTATATGCAGTGAGCATCTTTCTTTGGACAGTGAGTCCTTAAAGGCAGTGAGCCCTAAGGCAGTGAGCCTCTTGTAATGCGATATTGTTATTACATAATATACCGTGAGCTAACACTCACTGTGGTTTTTCCCATTTTAGGTTTTCCACATAGAAATCATGGAGTTCATGTGTTATGTTTTTTCTATGTTTAATTTGTTTTATTGTTGTTGAATGGGCAAATGGATTAATGATGTAATCATTGAATGGTTTAAAAGAATACTCATTCACCCCCCCTCTCAGTATTCTGAGTGCTCAACAATTGGTATCAGAGCCTGGTTCCTTGGAAGAAGTCAAACAGCTTGAGGAAGATCTTGGAGATTGAACACATGGCAGGTAAAAGGTATCCTACTCCTCCTAAAGAAATTCATTCAACTGAAACTACAGAAGAAGAATGCATGTTTGTCATTGAAGAAGAACTCAAAGCTTCTCTTGAAGATCTTGAAAGGACTAAAGACGAAAACAAGGATTTGAAAGAAAATGTCAAGGAAGCAGATGAGTGCATCAGAAAATTGAGTTAGTGAACAATTGAGATGAGAAAATGAAATCTTGGATGATCTGAAAGTGCAAATTGAAGATAAGGCAAAAGCAGAAGAAGATCTAAATCAATTGGAGAAAGGCAAATTAGAAGAATGTGCAAAGCTTGAAAAGGAAGTTGGGAACTTGAAGTCAGATTTGGAGAAAGCAAAGAGCTATGAAGAAAAGTTCAAGATAAGTTTTGCAAAACTTGATGAGATGCTTGCTAGCCAAAAGAACTTTGATGAGAAAGAAGGCTTGGGATTTGAGAAAGGTGAAAGTTCTAAGACTGGTCAAGGAATGAATGCTAAGAACAAGAAGGACAAAGACAAGTAGATCTGGAATCAAAGGAATGGACCTAGAAAACCACTGGTCAGGCAACCAAATGCACGAAGGTACCCATCTTTCAATGGTTATTGTAATTCATGCAATAAGTTTGGTCATAAGGCTACTCAATGTAGAAGCAGAATGAATCAAAATGTTACTTCATTTTCCAGTCAGTGCTTTACTTGCAATAAAGTAGGTCATAAATATAATGAATGCAGAAGTCAGATAAGGAATGGCCACAACAATGGAAGGAATGCTCAAAATTTCAGAGGTAATTGATTTACATGCAAAAGAGTTGGTCATAGAGCTAGTGAATGTAGAAGTCAGATAATGAATGACTATAACAATGGAAGGAATGCTCAATCTTTCAATGGTAACTGCTTTACATGTAATAGATTTGGACATAAGGCTAACCAATGTAGATCAAGAATGAATAGAAGGAACAATGGTTAAAGAAATGTTGTATGCTTCAATTGCAACAGGCCTGGACATAGTGCAAGGTTCTGCAGAAGCAAGAATATGAAGAAGGATAATCAGGTAGAGATGAAGAAACTAGTACAAAAAATGGATCCAGCAAAAATCAAGAAGGAGATGAAGAAGGTTTGGGTTAAGAAATAAGTTATTAAAGCCAAGAATGAGTCTGTGCTAGACTTTGGTGTAGACACTTCCTCTAGGAAGTGAATTGGGAACCCTGGTTCAGGGAGATCTTTAATTAAATATCCTGTTCCCCTAGCCTAAAAAGTGGTGCTGACATCTAGCATGAAGATATGAGTTGTAAGACAGTATAACAAATCCTTTGAAGAAAACTCTGATAGAAAAGAATCTAATGCGGCAGATTATGGAGCAATTTAGATCGATTGTGAGTGACAGAGAAAGTGTTTAGCATCTTTTTGGAAACGAGCATTTACGACAACTAGGTTTTGATGAAAAGGGTTTATAAGAAATATTATTCAAAACAAATTCACTTTGCATTCTAGTTTTCAAGCGACCAAGGAGATATAAGTAGCAAAGCAAAGGTGACCTCAAAGCACTCAACACGTGATCAAACCCTAACCGGAAATGAAGAACAAGGTATTTACAGTCACTACTCTTGCAAAGTTTTTGTTGAGCTATAAAGATGTCTACACCACAAGTTGTTGAGATAACTGATAGGCCTCGACCTAAGTCCAAGAAGCATCCATTTAAATCCCTAGAAATAAACCCTGATGGTGCATTCTCAAAAATGCCCCATGGTGTAATGCATAATGAAGATATTAGGGTTTATATCTATGCTAATTTGGAAGAGTATGATCATTTAAAATTAGGGCAAACTTGAATGAGTTGACTGGAGATAAATTTTAATTGAAGGAAGAATTTAATCCTCTACATGAGAAGAAATTGGACACATGGATAGATTTTCTCGTTCTCGCTGAAGATGCTTGGGTTAGGTATGCCCTAAGCATAATTCATGATGAATTCTTTTGGTTGAATATGACTCATATGATGACTAAGGATGTCATTGAGGTAGTTGCAGGTATGTGTTCCTCTGGAATAGTTCTGGTGCTTAAATTTGTGAAGAATGAACAATGATGAAGCTAACTCGTGTCAAATTTGACAAAAGAGCACTAACTGTCAATGACATTGAAGATCCAACAATGAGATTTGCTTCAATGGTGATTGGATACAAGGTTGACTTCTCCAACAGGGAGAACTTTGTCTTTGCATGGTGAAGAAGAATATTGATTATGACCTATGTGAGTTTCTCTGGCAATAATTAATGGAGAATCTAAAGAGGACAAAAGATACAACGTACCCATTCAAATATGGTACTCTTATCATGTGCCTACTATTCTAATTTCTAAGGGAATTACCAGGTATGAGTAATATTGTTTGGTTAAATCACTCTCATGTATTAGTACAAATTAGAAATCATCTGTAGAGTTTAGGAGATATTGATGCACATTTAATGCTTCTCTATGGGGATACTTTAAGAATTTCCAGAATAAAATGCAAGATAGGGTTAGAATCCCTAGAAAGGTGGTGTAGAAGTATAAAGATGATATTGTTTTTATGGTGACCAAAGATCAATGCCTCATGGAGGTAGTGGAACCAAGAATAGTGTGGGTCTCAGCAATGGGATGTGAGGTTACAAAAGACATCCTGACTCGCTTGGCAGATTTAACATTGAGCAAACCAAAGCATCCTAAAGAGGAAAGATTTGGGACTTTTGAAGAAAAATCTATCAAAGTGTATATGGAACAAACTCAATCAAAATCACAGAGAAAAGTAAGAAAGATGGCAGAAGATTATGCTATGAGCAAGGGATTCACAAAGGAGAAAATAGACCAAGCTAGAGCCAAGGCTCAAGCAGCAAAGGCTACAGAAGAGAAAACTGCACAAGAAAAGGCTCCGGTAAGACTTGAAGTGAAGTCTGAACAAGAAAAGCCTCTTTCTAGCACAAGAAGAACAAGAGTCTCCTCTTCTGATGCAGCTACCTCTAGGAGCTCTAGACCCCTCCCCACTACTAGTATTGAGAAAGAATTGTCTGAAAAGAAGCATGTTGAGAAGAAGCATGAAAGAAAGAAAACAAAGGCCACCAACAGAGTGTATGTGATCCTTAGTGGCAGTGAAGATGAAGAAGAAACAAAAAATAGATGAATAGATAAAAGCAAAAAGGACAAAAATAGATGAAGCCACTACAAGCAAAGAAGTGAAGCCCTCCGGAGAAGGGAAAGACAAGAAAAAGAAAAGGGAAAATAAAACTGAGACCAAGGAAGGTGAGGCCACAATGAGTCTAGAGGCCACAGTTAATGCAATGGCTGAGCATGGGAACTTGAAGCCAATTGCTAATGCATATGATGAATGCTCAGATGCTGACAAGGTAACAATTGAAGCAGTTGTCGTGAGATTTTTAGACATGTTCAGTAAGGCATTGATTGAAGTTATAAGTGACTTTTTAGATAGTTTAGCTAGCATCTTAACTGCAAGAAAAGAATGGGCTATGGCCAAAGATGTTGTGTTGAAGGAGTATGTTCTGATGAAACTGTGTCCAAGTATCACCAGTGAAGAAAAAGTCAAAGTCACTAAGAAGCTCAATGAGGAATTCAAAACCAAGAAAAGAATCAATACTCTAATGTTTGGAGATATTGAGAAATTGGTAAAAGAAATTGAGGAGAAGACACTGAGTGTGCTACATGAACTCCACATCTCAATTGTGGTAGATACAGATGAAGAGGAACAAAATGTTGATGCTAACAATTCTAATACAATTCCAGATGTGAATATTAAACAAAGTGTGGATCAAAGTGCAGTTACTCCTCTGGTGAACACAAGAAAGGATGAAAAACTAAAAGAGCTTGTTGAAGAAAAGAACTCTGAAGAAACAAAAGTGGCACTTGAAGAAAATGTCCCTGAAGAACAAGGTGAGCAAAGAGAAGAAGCTAATGAACAGATGATTGACAATCCTGCTTTGGAAATAGAGGGAGATGAACAAGAACCCATTCAAGAAGACCCTCCGAAAAGACATGATGCTAAAGTGTCTCATGATGAAGATAAAAGAGACACTACTGAAAAGGATTCAGTTGATTCTTTAAGAGAGTTTTGGGAGAAACAAAAGGAAATTCATATTTTGACTACACCTGATTTATTACAGGGATAGATAAACCTGGCTACAATGTCCCCACTACAAAAACTGAGGCTAGGGACAATTTTTCAAGCCACATCACAAGAAGAGATTTTGAAATCTCATATGAAAGACAGTGAGTTAATTGGAGATGCAACAATAATATTTGAAAAGATTATGCCTGGAATAAAGAAAGATTCATCCTTGGCTCCTACTGCACAGTTGATGAAGCTTATGGAGTCAGTCAATTCTCAGTTTGAGTCCCTTGAGCAAGCTGCAGAAAAGAAGGTAAGAGTTGAGATTGACAATAAAATGTTAGTTGAGCTCAATGATAAATACTCTTGAGATAAAGTTTTGTTAGATAAGAGTATACAATATGCACAGACGACCATCAAAGAAGCTAGTGAGATCTATCAATTTTGTCTAACATGGCCTAAGATAACAAAGGAGCTAAAAGAGAAAATAGATGGATTGGAAGCCCAACTAATGAAGATCTCCATAACCTATGATTTGGTGAAGGATGCTATTGGGAATCAAAGGGCAGCAATTGAAACAATCCATTCTAATAGACACAAGTTACAGACCCAAAAGGAGGTCATAAAACACATGATGAGTCAGCTCCAGTAGATTGCAAGTTTTAAGATTGCATCCATGATAAGACTTGTAGAAGCAACAGATAAGACAAGGCAAATCACTAAGGCCCCTGTTGCAAGTATGTGCCTAACCGGTGTTGTCATTGATGTCAACATATCAGTGTTGTCATTGGTACCAACTGTGCTCTTGTTTTGATGATTGCTTGTAATGAGTTAGATGCCTATGTAAGTGTTGGAAAGTTTGATATTGAGGATATTGAGAAAATTTGCTCCTCCAGTAGAAACAATATATGTTGCAGAATATCTTTGTATATAGAAGAACAGTCCAACAAATTACTTCACATTTCCTATAGAATCAATATCTTTGTCTGTGGATTGGAAGTTATTTAGAAGTCTGTCTGAAGATGTTATGTTCCAAGTTTGAGCCTCTAGTGTGAAGATTTGAGTGAGTTATGTTCACCAGAGTGAAAACTATTTTTCATGTATGTTTGGTGGTGACAGGGAAAAAGTGTTATGCTTCGCATTCCTCTGCATTGAAGTATTTTTGTTTGCAGTTCTAGAGTCAAGTCTAAGATGATGTTAAGTTCCTTCAACTCCAATGGTTCATGATCTGGTGGTTCACAGGTGATCTTTTCCTTATGACACTAGTTGGCAATGGTGTTTATGTGCTCCAGTTTGAAGAATCTTCTTGAAAAAGTGGTTAGAAGTTGTGTGGTTGTTCCTGATGAGTTCAATGTGCTTGTGGATGTCTCCTGAGCATGTTCCTACCCTTGGATTGGTTCGCAAAGAAAAAGTTAGATCGTGGATGAAGAATATTCTTAGAAGACATAGTGTTCTCACCAATCTTGGCCGACCTAGTTGATTTCATTATTTGCGGAGATGTTTTTTGAAGATTGTAGAAGTGTGTCATGGTGTGAAGGATTGGATTTGAGTCCTAGCTAAGGCATGGCATGATCAACATACATCTTTACATCTTTCCCTTAGCAAATTTTTGTATTAGGTCCTGACCTATTTCTATGTATGTTTTTGTAATGCTGACCTTGGAGATTGTTCCAAGATTGATGAGTTGTAATGTTATTGTGAAAAAGTGTGTGTGTGGAAAAATGAGAAGATAAGTGTGAAGAGTAAGAAGAGTAGAGTAGAGGAAGAATATTGCACTTCAATGGAACTGAACTCAGGCATAGAGTAGATGTAATCAAATCAGTTCAAAAATCTTTGGCAGTGAGCTGATTCTTTTTGGTAGTGAGCTGATTCTTTTTGGTAGTGAGCCACCCCTTGACAGTGAGCTGATCTTTGCAGTGAGAATTTGGGCAGTGAGCCTTTATTTTTTAGTATTGATTAACTTATATATTTCTGTGGGCTAACACCCACCGTGGTTTTTCCCTTTTAGGGTTTTCCACATAAAAATATGGTGTCTACTGTGTTGAATGTGTGATTGTGATTAAGTCTATGGTTTCATGCTTTCATGGTTAAATATGATTATCAGTAATTAAGTAGTTGATGGTTTGGCATTCATATGAAGTTAAGTTTTTGTGACAACTGATTCACCCCCCCTCTCAGTTGTCTTGTGTATCTCAACAACCCCTGCTACTGTGAAGAAGGCAGAAGAGTTGGTGTCCCAAATCAATGGGCACATACAAGTTTTGAGTGATGCTAAGGTTAGATGGGATGAAGATGTGGTGCAATTGAAGAAGATTTACAAAGATATTCTTCCTAGAAACCAGTAAGCTATTTGATTTCATTTGTATATATGTGGACAGTAGAAACAACTTTTGAGTTTTGGTCACTTGTACATATTACTATATCATACACCTTTTCCATTGATGTCAAAGGGGGAGAATGAAGCATGTGAAAAACATAGATAAGTGAAAAATAAATAAGGAGAAAAGCATGAAGTTAGAGGGAGCAATGTGTAAAGAGTAAGGGGGAGCTGTATGATGGCTTTTCACATCATGTGTTTCCATTAATGCCAAAGGGGGAGATTGTTGGAGACACTGCTAGTATGATGAAGTTTGGCTAAGAATGATGTTTGATAGTGTTGTCATTTATGGAAAAAAGAAAAGGAACAAAGATTCAACAAGGTTGGAATAGATATTTTGGTCCGACAAAGCAGACTTAAGCATTTTGGCTAAGTGTTGGCAGAGTACAGAGATAGTGATAGAGAGATAGTATTTTGATCAGTATTGGTCCGCAATTGAAGATTTGGTCTCGTGGTTCTGGTAAGATGTCTATAGTCTTTAGATGATCTTAAATCCAAGGTTTCAGCTTTTGATCATCTCTAAAAGTGTACCTTCAAGTAGCCTAAGTCCAGCATGACAGAGTACATTATTGAACAGAGTAGAACACCTAATTGTTTTGATCCGCATTCCTCCTGTGTTGAATATTTTGTTACGCAGTTTTGAGGTGTTGTAAACACATATACAAAGTCTCTAAATTCAAAGTTACAGAGTTTGAAGTCCATCAGAAAGATAGTTATGAGAATCTAAGTATTGCTACAAGGTTTGATAGTGTTTGATTATGAAATGACATGTGTTCTAATGGTCCACATTTGACCACAAGTTGATATTATTTTCTGCGGTTTTGGAGTTATGTTTTGATATGTTTGAAGAGTCTTGGATATGAATTTGAGCAAGTCTTGTGTTCTACATTGAAAGTTGTAATCTGACAGATGGACTGAACCAGTGATAATCAGGGTTTAAGGTTGACCTGATACCTTGATCTGAGTGCAGTAAAATCCATTGATTAGATTCATGTTCTAAGTGGTTATATAGTTTGGGCTGACATTTGAAAATTTGTTTCAAGTGTTGAATTGGTTCGCAGAGTACTTTGGTGAAAGGATTAGGCTAATAAGCTACACAAGGCATAACTACACACTTCATCTCTGTATACCGACCTAATTTGAAGATTGTAAATGTTACAAATATATATATGAGATCCATTTCGATGTTTAATAAGTAAGCAGTGCAAATATGAAGATGTGATTGTGCAACATGTGAAGTTCTGTGTTTTTGTAAGGGCTAAAAGTGAAGAAGAAGAGAGATCTAATTTTTATGTAAGAGTAGAGCAGTGTGATAGAGCATAGCAAGATGAAGAGTTTTGAATTAGTTTTCTGAACTTCATTGGAATTGTATCCATGCATTTGTTGTTATATAGAGCCTAATAAGACTTAGAAATTAAATTTTCCCCACTTTTGTCAGCGCGGTTTCCCCCAAAGTATTTTATGAGTGTAGGGGGTAGAGCCCCTTCTGCAGGGCCCGAGGGGCTTATCCCCCCAGCAGGGGCCCGAGAGCAATGCCCCCAGTGGGGGTTTCTAGGGGTAGTGCCCCTAGCCAGGGGCTCAGGGACATTGCCCCCGAAGAAAAAATTGCCTATTATTTTATAAAGGCATCAACAATTATTTTTTCTATTGGCCACCATTAAAAAAACCCTATTTTTGTAACCGACATAAGTCTTCATAAAAAAGGCTAAGGGTAAGCGTTTCTATTTTGTATTGTATTTGTAGTACATTGCAACAGATTTTGGTTGCATGAGATTACTAGTTGTAATCGGTTCTATTTGTTGGATAATAATATTGGACTCTCTATTGGTGGATGTAGCCCGAGTTTGGGTGAACCACGTTAAAATTGTCTCATTGTTTTATTTCTATGTATTTTTAATTCCTCTATTTAATATTTATCTACATTTAATTGATATCTTTTGCATGTTATTTCTAACACGTGGTATTAAAGCAGGTTGTGTTCAATCATCGTTTGTAGGAAGGTCTCATGGTTGAGTGGGAGTCTCATGGTTAAGTGGGAGCAATGGAGGATGAGGGTAAATTGAAGGTAGATAAATTCAATGGATAGAACTATTAGTTATGGAAGATGCAGATGGAGGATTATCTCTATTAAAAGGATTTATGGAGGCCGTTGGAAGGAAAATCCAAGAAACTAACAACAATGACTCATGAGGATTGTGAACTTCTAGACAGAAAGGCACTAGGAACCATTCATTTTTTCCTAGTACCATCTGTGGCATTCAATATAACAGAAGCGAAGACAACAGATGAACTGATGAAATCTTTGGCAAAATTGTATGAAAAACCCTCAGCCTCAAATAAGGTATTTCTCATGAAGCGTTTGTTTAATCTAAAAATGATTCAAGGTGGATCTATGACAGATCATTTAAATGAGTTTAATATGATTACTAGTTAGTTAACTTCTATAAAAGTGAAGTTTGATGAAGAGGTGTTGGCTCTCTTGGTTTTATGTTCTTTGCCAGAAAGCTAGAATAGCTTGGTAATGGTTGTAACTCTGTCTCTGGTTCAAATACTTTAAAATTTGATGATGTTGTTGGTGTTATCCTTAGTGAGGAAATGCGATGAAAAAGCTCAGGTGGATCCACACCAGGCAGTGTTTTGAATGCAGAAAGCAGAGGCAGACCAAAGGAGAGAGGAAAAGGTTCTGGAGGTCATGGGAAGTCACAAGGAAAATCAAAGGACAAGAGGTCCCAATCCAGAGGACAGAAGGATTACTGGTACTATGGGAAACCAGGTCATCTAAAGAAAGATTGCTGGTCTTGGAAGAATAAAAGAGACAAACAAGAAGGCAATAAGGAGGCAAATTTGGTAAGTAATAAGTTTGAAGATGATACTTTGATTCCTTCCCTAGATAATGCCAATGATTCATGGGTTTTAGATTCAAGGGCCTCATTTCATGCTACGTCCCATAAAATTTATTTCCTTAATTATGTCCAAGGGGATTTTGGGATGGTTTATTTGGGAGATAATGAACCCTGTCAGATTGTTGGAAAGAGAAGAATCAAGATTAAGTTCCAGAATGGGAATCATTGGCTACTACAAGAGGTAAGGCATGTTCCAAGGTTGAGTAGGAATTTGATTTCAGCAGGGCAGTTAGGTGATGAAGGTTGCATTGTTACATTTACTGATAGAAATTGGAAGGTTACAAGAGGTGCCTTAATAGTAGCAAAAGGTGTGAAAGTAGGCACCTTATATCTTTGTACATGTCATATTGTTCCTTCTACTTTAGTTGTTGCCGAGAAAAATCAAACAGGTTCAGGAACAGTTGCTGTGGGTTTGTAGGTAGATATTGAAACAGTTGTTGCAGGTTCTGAGACAACACTGTGACATAACAAACTTGGGCATATGAGTGAAAAAGGTATGAAGGTACTTCATTCTAAGAAAGTTTTACGAGGTCTGAAATGTATTAATATGGATTTCTTTGAAAGGTGTGTGTATGGAAAATAAAAGAGAGTTAGGTTTCATAAGGATGGGAAGCAAAAGAAAGATGAAAAGTTGGAGCTTGTGCATATAGATGTATGGGGACCAGCTTAGGTATCTTCTCTTAGTGGCTCTTGGTATTATCTTACATTCATAGATGATGCAACTAGGAAGGTTTGGATTTATTTCCTTAGGCAGAAATCTAATGTATTTGAAACATTCAAGAAATGGATAAGCTTGGTTGAGAATGAGATGAGTAAAAGATTGAAATGTCTCAAATCTGATAATGGTGGTGAGTATTGTAGCAAAGAATTTGAGGATTACTGTTCCTCTAATGGAATTTGTAGGCATAAATAGTTCTAGGGACTCCACAGGAGAATGGAGTGGCTGAGCGCATGAACAAGACAATAGCAGAGCATGCAAGGAGCATGAGATTGCATGTTGGGCTACCTTTAAACATGTGGGCAAAAGATGTCAATACTAATGTATATTTAATTAATAGAGGTCCTTCAGTTCCTTTGGGTTGTGGTATTCCAGAGGAAGCATGGATAGGTAAGAAGGTAAATTATTTTTTTCTTAAAACCTTCAGATGTGAAGTGTTTGCACATATAGATTCTAAAAAAAGAACCAAGCTAGATGTAAAATCAAAAAAGTGTATCTTCGTTGGATATGGCATTGATAAATTTCGTTATAGGCTTTGGGATGTTGAAAATCTAAAAATTGTGAGAAGCAAGGATGTTGTATTTAATGAGGTGTTGTGCAAAGATCAGTTGCAGCAACATGAGAAGAAAGAAAAGGATTATGTGGTGCTGGATGATACTCTAGATAGTAATGTTCCATTGGTTCCTCCTGCTCCACAACAACAACATGAAATGCCACAAACTCCAGTGAATGTTAGACAGTCATCAAGGCTAAGTAGACCTCCTGAAAGGTTTTCTCCCTCTTTGTATTCTATTTTGTTAACAGATGTTGGTGAACCAAAAGGGTATGATGAAGCTATGTAGGTGGATACAAAGGTCCAGTGGGATCATGCAATGGAAGAAGAAATGGACTCCTTGCTAAAAAATTAGACTTGGGAATTATGCAAGTTGCCTGTAGGTAAAAAGGCTTTACCAAACAAATGAGTTTATAGGCTGAAAGAAAAAGATGGAGGTAAGAACATATTTAAAGCCAGGTTAGTTGTAAAAGGATTTGCACATAAAAAGGGCATTGATTTTGATGAGATTTTTTCTCTAGTTGTTAAGATGACTTCTATTCGTACTATTTTAAGTATTGTGGCTGCTGAAGATTTGCATTTGGATAGCTAGATGTGAAAACCACCTTTCTCCATGGTGATTTGGAGGAGAAGATATATATGGAACAACCACAAGGATTTGAGGTCATAGGTAAGGAGAAGCTGGTGTGCAGATTAAGGAAGAGTTTATATGACTTAAAACAAGCACCTCGGCAATGGTAATTGTAATTTGATAGATTTATGGCTGAGCAAGGCTATAGCTAGTGTAATTCTGACCATTGTGTTTATTTTAAGAGGTTGGATAATGATAGCTACATTATTTTATGTTTATATGTTGATGACATGTTTGTAGCGGGGTCTAACATGGATCACATAAGTGAGTTAAAATAGCAGTTAGCAAAATCATTTGCTATGAAGGATTTGGGAGCAACGAAACAAATCCTTGGTATGAGAATTTGCAGAGATAGGAAGAATAGAAAATTGACTCTATCTTAGGCTGATTATGTTGAAAAGGTGTTGCAAAGATTCCATATGGAGAATGCAAAAGCTGTCAGCACACCTTTGCCCAGTCATTTGAAATTTAATAAGGAGATGTGTCCAAAGACACAAGAGGAGGAAGAAAAAATGTCCAAGGTACCATATGCTTCAACTGTATGGAGTTTAATGTACACCATGCTATGCATAAGACCAGATATTGCACATGTTGTAGGAGTTGTAAGTAGGTATATGAGTAATCCTGGATTGGAGCATTGGAATGCAGTAAAATGGATTTTCAGGTATTTGAGAGGCACATCCAATAAACATTTATGTTTTGGGGGATCTAATACTAATTTAACAGGCTATGTGGACTCAAATTTGGCAGGGGATATTGATCCTAGGCGGAGTACTACAGGTTATGTCTTTACTATAGGTGGGACAATGGTGAGTTGGATCTCAAGGTTGCAAAAGGTGGTTTCTTTATCCACCACGGAGGCAGAATATATAGCTGCAACAGAGGCAAGCAAGGAGATGATATGGCTGCAATTTTTCATGGAAGAATTGGGCAAACAATAGGCTAATAGTTTTTTGTTTACGGACAGCTAGAGTGCCATACATCTTACAAAGAATTATGCCTTGCATTCAAAGACCAAACACATACAACTGAGATATCACTTCATATGTTTGGTGTTGGAGGATGGACAATTAAGGTTGGAAAAGATACATACAAATAAAAATCCAGCGGATATGTTTACGAAGGTGGTGACAAGGGAGAAGTTGAGCTCCTCTTTAGCTTTGATTGGCCTTCAAGATTGAAAACAATAGAATCAGAACAATAGAGTCCAAGGTGCTTATTTCCAGTGGGAGCTACAGGGGCAGCAGTGTTTGATCAGTCTCCAAGTGGGAGATTGTTGTTATATGGAGCCTAATCAGACTCGAAGGTTAAATTTTCCCCACTTTTGTCAGCATGGTTTCCCCCCAAAGTATTTTACGAGGGAGTGCAGGGAGGGTAGAGCCCCTCCTGCGGGGCCCGGGGGGCTTACCCCCATGGAAGGGGCCTAGGAGCAACGCCCCAAGTGGGGGTTGCTGGGGATAGTGCCCCCAAAGCAAAAATTGCCTATTATTTAAAGGCGTTGACAATTATTTTTTCTAATGGCCGCCATAAAAAAACCCTATTGTTGTAACTAACATAAGTCTTCATAAAAAAGGCTAAGGGTTAGGGTTTCTATTTTGTATTGTATCTATAGTACATTGCAGTGGATTTGGGTTGCATGAGATTATTGGTTGTAATCAGTTCTATTTGCTGGATAATAATATTGGACTTTGTTGGTAGATGTAGCCCGAGTTTGTGTGAACCACATTAAAATTGTCTCTCACTATTTTATTTCTGTGTATTTTTCATTCCTCTATTTAATTTTTATCTGCATTTAATTGAGATCTTCTACATTCTACTCCTAACAGCATTTGCAGATGCAATTTTAACAGTTCATTTTGGCAGTGAGCCATCCTTCTTTTTCTTTCCTTATGGCAGTGAGCCTGTATACAGTGAGCATCTTTCTTGGACAATGAATCCTTAAGGGCAGTGAGACCTAAGGTAGTGAGCCTCTTGTAATTTGGTATTGTTATTACATAATATATTATGAGCTAACATTCACCATGGTTTTTCCCATTTTGGGTTTTCCACGTAAAAATCTCGGTGTTCATGTGTTATGTTTTTTCTATGATTAATTTTCTTTATTGTTTTTGAATGGGCAAATAGATTAATGGTTTAATCAGTCAATGGTTTAAAAGAATACCGATTCACCCCCCCCTCTCAATATTCTAGGTGTTCAACAAGAAACACCTAGATGGATCAAATGAGAGCCAATGGGATATCTTGGTAAAGAATACACCAAGCAAAATGAGCAAGCTTGGGTTCCAAAATGGTTGGCCAAGATGCATGAAATCTTTGTTGCTAAATAGCAGTCATGGATTGTAGACCCCATCTATTATTAAGTTTTTGAACCATAGTCAGATGTGGAGAAAGCCATGAATAACCTTTACAAGTCTTAGAGTTGTAAAAAGGAGTATTTAGATACCATTTCTAGTCATTCCACTAGGGTCTAGTGCATCTAACCTCAATTTTGTAAAGCATTTCTAGAGGAACTGACTCATCAGTGATCTAAAAGTACTCACTATCCTTGTTGGAAAAGCCTAAATTTTGCCTTGGATTCTAGTCAAGAAATCTAATTTTTGGTGGATCTAGAAAAGAGGTCTGAAATGAACTAAACCCCTCTATGAAAAATTTGAGAGCATGAATGCATGGGACTTTAGCTGAAGGTCAATCTTGGCAAGTGAACATAGAAGACCACCAAAGAGAGTGTTGGTTGATAGAAATCCCAGTTCTAAGTCATTCCCATTTTAGAATAAGTAGGGTTAAATAGTAGGTCCCAATCTTTCCATATGCTTTTTCCAATAAAGTGCCTTGAATTTGTACATACACATGTTTCATAACAAGAATGAAGTGAAAGCGAAGCCCTTCCAAGCATGTCTACCATGAGAACCTTAAAAGAAATACATTACCACAACAATAATTTTTCAAACCTCTTTTCCTTCAAGAGATTTAATAATCCACTTAGCACATAGGGCCAACCCTTGATGATGGGTATCATTAAGAATAAACCCTCTAGAGTCATAAGGAAGACAACATAATTCCCTAGTTACTATGTGGAAGTCTTTTCCCTGCTTAGAAGAAGCCCATAAGAAATACCTTAACAAATTTTCAATCTTTTAGTAGGAAGCATTAGAAGGAGCATGTGAGAAGAGTAATAAACATGAGTGGATACAAGCAACTTAGAACAAATCTAAAATTTCCTAGCCAGAGAGAGAGGTTTGGATATCCAATCATGCAATTTCTTCTCAACATGAGTAAGAATAGATTTCCAAAGAGAAGAAGAAGAATAAAAAGCAAAGGGTATTCCAAGAAACCTAAAAAATCTCACCATAAGAAATCAATTTCTAGACCAAGACATTGAGCCAGGGAGAATTGGGCAAGAAAGATTAATGGTAGTAGTAAATTTTCTACCATTGTATGTAGATCTTGAAACTAAATAGAAAGTATCAAGACATTAAAAATCATATTTGACATTATCCTTTTCTTCCAAGAGAGTAAAAAAAGAGTCATTAGAAAAGTGGCCATTCACAAGCTATTGGTTGTATTGGAAAGGGAATTACCTTTGACATGCTTTTGAGAAAAAAATATTAGTGAGCAAGTAGCCAAAGCCTTCTACAACCAACATATAAAGAGCAAGGGCAAGAAAACAATCCTATTAAATAGACTTGAAAAGCACAAAAGAGGAGGATTACCTACCATTAATTGTTAGGCAAGAATAAGCATTTGCAAACAACATTTGAACAAAACAAATAATCTTGGGACCAAACCCAAGATTTTGGAGCATGGAAGGAATCAACAACCATGTTCGAGGTGATCATAGGCTTTGGTGAAATCAATTTTATGAAATAGCTTGTTGTTGAGAGTGGAAAGCCTAAATTCCATACCTTCCAAGGTCCAATAATAATATTATCTATAATGTATCTATTCTTGATGAATCGTGTTTTCTTAGGATGAATCATAAGAGGAAGCATATGTTATAGATGAAGAGCAAGGGCATTGGTAATGATTTTGTATGAAACATTCAACAATGTGATGGGCCACCAGTTGTAGATGTCTTCTAGGTTTCTAGACTTAGTTATAAATCTAATGTGTCCTTTGTTGATAATATTACCAAGAGAAAAAGAATTTTATGCTTCCAAATAGACCTGGAAATGGTCCAAACCAATAGTATCCCTCCAAGCCTTATAGGATTCTCAGGGAAAGCCATCACAACGTGGACCTTTTTTATTGGTCATAGTGAAAACTACCTCACGAAGATCACATGGGTGAGCAGTTGGTTGCACATGGCCTATTGTGAAGTAAAATGTTGATGAGGGACCACAATCATACATTATTGAAGGGCATGGTCTTACTCAAGAGATGGATATTGAGTTGTGAAGACATTTTGTTATTGGCAAACAAAAGCCTTGAGAATGTTAGGAAGCTTTGTAACAAGTTTTTGTCTCTTTATGATGCACTTGTGTCATGTCCCAATATTAAGGCATTGTTTAAATTAAAGATTTAAACATCACGATTAAGACAAAGAAATTGCTTGTCAAATATGGTGTTTGTCATCATCGATTTAGATGATAACCATGTATATAATAATATTTAATAAACCTATATAATATTATTAATTAATATTATTTTTATGAATATTCTACATAATTAAAATATAATATGTTTATTGTATTATCAATTTGAGTATTATTACAATTATAATAGTTATAATATAATAATACTATTAAATATTATATATATAATTTATAATATATGAATATTAATAAAATATAGATATTAATAATTTATATATTATCATAATAGATATTAATGAATATATGAGACAAGTCTAAAAGTGCCATGAGGAATGAGATCCTTTAACTCTACAAAATGGAATGGTCAAACAATGATTATGGCAAAAACAACGATTTATCAAGGAACTTAATAAAAATCATTAGACATAGCCTTGTTTAATAAAATAAACTTGTTATTGCCTCCTTACGGATGGTCGCCACTCTTTCCAAAGGGTGTTAAGAAAGTATTAAAGCATTCGAATAGGGAGGGAGAAAGGCATCTCATCAATGGATGATATCTCAGCATAAATTAAGATAAAAGCAACGAATATCATAAAGGGCAACAATTCCTTAGAAGGATGAGCATTAAGGCACAAATTATTTATCTAAAGATTATCTTTAGGTAATTGAAAATGGATCATGAAGCCAAGAGAGTTGAATACCATTCGCAGCCTTATAAGATTTATGGTTTTTGAGTTTACATTTGTTGCTGGTAAAAAGGGAACAAAATATGACAAGTGTGGGACCCTCATTCCACTCAACCAGCCAACAAGGGAGATGAGGAGTTTTGTAGAGAAGGAATGCATATTGAATTTTTTGAAAGATTTAATTTCCCATCGCCACCTCCTCTTAAGGGAAATATATAACATTTATTGTGCCATTTAAAGGGAGTTTGATTGTTGCTAAGGAAAATTGGGAGCACCATCAGCATACAAGGAAGTGCAACACTTTGAGGATAAATTAGATTGCTTTGTGAGATATAGAAATAAGTATGAGCTGCCACATCATTCTGTGAAGACATTGCAGACAAGAAGATCCTCATCTCTAAACACAATACAAACAACAATACAAATCCTTAAGTTAGTAGCATAAAGCAATTATATATATTGTTGTTATATGGAGCCTAATCAGACTCGGAGGTTACATTTTCCCCACTTTTATCAGTGCGGTTTCCCCCCAAATCCTACAGGGTCAAGGGGCAGCGCCCCTGGTACGTTCCCTGTCGCGATACAGGGCAGGGTCAAGGGGCAGCGGCCTCGAGGGGGCTCAGGGGCAGTGCCCCTGAAACCTCTCATAGTTTTTTATTATTTTATAAAGGCACCGGGAGTTATTTTTCATTGACCGACATAAGCAAACCCTATTTTTGTAACCGACAAAAAACTTGATAAAAGCGGCTAAGGGTTAGGGTTTTGATATATTGTATTGTAGCATTTGCAACGATATTGAGTTGTAGAGATTGCTGGCTGTAATCAGTTTAATTTACTGGATAATAATATTGCACTCTTTGTTTGGTGGATGTAGCCCGAGTTTGGGTGAACCACGTTAAAACTTGTCTCTCGCTGTTATTAATTCTGTGTATTTCCATTTCTCTGTTGTGTTTGATTATCGTCTGCAAGAAGGTCTCACAGTTGAGTGGGAGTCTCACGGTTGAGTGGGAGCAATGGCGGACGAGGGTAAATTGAAGGTCAATAAATTCAATGGGCAGAACTATCAGTTATAGAAGATGCAGATGGAGGATTACCTCTATCAAAAGGATTTATGGAGGCCGTTGGAAGGAGTAGCCAAGAAACTGACAACAATGTTTGATGAGGATTGGAATCTTCTTGACAGAAAGGCACTAGGAACCATTCGGTTGTGCCTAGCACCGTCGGTGGCATTCAATATAACAGAAATGAAGACAATAGATGGTCTGATGAAAGCTTTGGCTAAATTGTATGAAAAACCCTCAGCCTCAAATAAGGTATTTCTCATGAAGCATTTGTTTAATTTGAAAATGGTTGAAGGTGGATCTGTGACAGGTCATTTAAATGAATTTAATATGATTGTCAATCAATTGACTTCTGTAAATGTAAAATTTGATGAAGAAGTTAGAGCTCTCTTGATATTATGTTCATTGCCTGAAAGCTAGGATAGTTTGGTAATGGTGGTTAGTAACTCTGTTTCTGGTTCAAATACCCTGAAATTTGATGATGTTGTTGGTGTTATTTTGAGTGAGGAAATTCGTAAGAAAAGCTCAGGTGGATCCACATCAGGCAGTGTTTTGAATGCAGAAAGAAGGGGTAGATCAAAGGAGAGAGGAAAAGGTTCTGGAGGTCATGGGAAGTCATGAGGAAAATCAAAGGACAAAAGATCCCAAATCAGAGGACAGAAGGATTGCTGGTACTGTGGGAAACCAGGTCATCTGAAGAAAGATTGCTAGTCTCAGAAAAACAAAGGAGACAAACAAGAAGGCAATAAGGAAGCAAATGTAGTAAGTAATAAATCTAAAGATGACGCTTTGATTCTTTCCCTAGATAATGCTGATGATTCATGGGTTTTAGATTCAGGGGCCTCATTTCATGCTACGCCCCATAGAAGTTATTTTCTTGATTATGTCCAAGGGGATTTTGGGCTAGTTTATTTGGGAGATAATGAACCCTGTCAGATTGTTGGAAAGGGAAGAATCAAGATTAAGTTGCAGAATGGGAATCATTGGCTACTACAAGAGGCAAGGCACGTTCCAAGGCTCAGTAGGAATTTAATTTCAGCAGGGCAGCTAGTTGAACAAGGTTGCATTGTTACATTTATTGATAAAAATTGGAAGGTTTCAAAAGGTGCCTTAGTAGTAGAAAAAGGTGTGAAAGTAGGCACCTTATATCTTTGTACAGGTCATACTGTTCCTTCTACTTTAGCTGTTGCAGAGAAAAAACAAACAGGTTTAAGAACAGTTGTTGCAAGTTCGCAAGAAGAGACTGAAACAATTGCTACAAGCTCTGAGACAACACTGTGGCATAATAGACTTGGGCATATGAGTGAAAAAGGTATGAAGGTACTTCATTCTAAGAAAGTTTTACCAGGTCTAAAATGTATTAATATGGATTTCTGTGAAAGTTGTGTATATGGTAAACAAAAGAGAGTCAGTTTTCTCAAGGATGGGAAGCAAAAGAAAAATAAAAAGTTGGAGCTTGTGCATACAGATGTATGGGGACCAGCTCAGGTATCTTCTCTCGGTGGCTCTCGGTATTATGTTACATTCATAGATGAAGCAACTAGGAAGGTCTAGATTTATTTCCTTAGACAGAAATCTAATGTATTTGAAATATTTAAGAAATGGAGAAGCTTGGTTGAGAATGAGACAGGTAAAAGATTAAAATGTCTCAGATCTGATAACGGTGGTGAGTATTCCAGCAAAGAATTTAAGGATTATTGTTCCTTTAATGGAATTCATAGGCAAAAAACTGTTCCAGGGACTCCACAAGAAAATGGAGTGGCTGAACGCATGAATAGGACAATAATGGAGCATGCAAGGACCATGAGATTGCATGCTGGGTTGCCTTTAAACATGTGGGTAGAGGCTGTCAACACTGCTGTATATTTAATTAATAGAGGTCCTTCAGTTCCTTTGGGCTGTGGTATTCCAGAGGAAGCATGGATAGGTAAGAAGGTGAGTTATTCTTTTCTCAAAACCTTCGGATGTGAAGCATTTGCACATGTAGATTCTGAAAATAGAACCAAGCTAGATGCAAAATCAAAAAAGTGTACATTTGTTGGATATGGTATTGATGAATTTGGTTATAGGCTTTGGGACTTTGAAAATTAGAAAATTGTGAGAAGCAGGGATGTCATATTCAATGAGAAGGTGTTGTACAAAGATCAGTTGCAGCAGCATGAGAAGAAAGCAAAAGATTATGTGGTGCTGGATGATACTCCAAATAGTGATGTTCTAGTGGTTCCTCATGCTCCGCAACAGCAACCAGAAATACGACAAACTCCAGTGAATGTTAGATGGTCAACAAGGCTAAGTAGACCTCCTGAAAGGTTTTCAACCTCTTGGTATTCTATTTTGTTAACAGATGCTGGTGAACCCGAAGGGTATGATGAAGCTATGCAGGTGGATACACAGGTTCAGTGGGAGCTTGCTATGAAAGAAGAAATGGACTCCTTGCTGAAAAATCAGACTTGGGAATTATGTAAGTTACCTGCAGGTAAAAAGGCTTTACCAAACAAATGGGTTTACCGGCTGAAAGTTGAAGATGGAGGTAAGAAAAGATTTAAGGCCAGGTTATTTGTAAAAGGATTTGCACAGAAAAAGGGCATTGATTTTGATGAGATGTTTTCTCCGATTGTCAAGATGACTTCTCTTCGTACTGTTTTAAGTATTGTGGCTACTAAAGATTTACATTTGGAATAGCTAGATGTGAAAACTGCCTTTCTCCATGGTGATTTGGAGGAGATATACATGGAACAGCCCCACGGATTTGACGTCAAAGGTAAGGAGAAACAAGTGTGCAGATTGAAGAAGAGTTTGTATGGCCTGAAACAAGCACCTCGACAATGGTATTTGAAATTTGATAGTTTTATAGCTGAGCAAGGCTACAGCAGGTGTAATTTTGACCATTGTGTTTATTTTAAGAGGTTGGATAATGACAGCTACATTATTTTATGTTTATATGTTGATGACATGCTTGTAGCTGGGTCTAACATGGATCACATAAGAGAGTTAAAACATCAGTTAGCACAGTCATTTGATATGAAGGATTTGGGGGCAGAAAAACAAATCCTTGGTATGAAAATTTGCAGAGATAGGAAGAATAGAAAATTGACTCTATCTCAGGCTACTTATGTTGAAAAGGTGTTACAGAGATTCCATATGGAGAATACAAAAGCTGTCAGCACACCTTTGCCTAGTCATTTGAAATTGACTAAGGAGATGTGTCTTAAGACACAAGAGGAGGAAGAGAAAATGTCCAAGGTACCATATGCTTCAACTGTAGGAAGTTTAATGTATGCCATGGTATGCACAAGACCAGATATTGCACATGCTATAGGAGTCGTCAGCAAGTATATGAGTCATCCTGGATTGGAGCATTGGAATGCGGTAAAATGGATTCTCAGATATTTGAGAGGTACATCCAATAAACATTTATGTTTTGGGGGCTCTAATGCTGATTTAGCAGGTTATGTAGACTCAGATTTGGCAAGAGATATTGATACCAAGCGGAGTACTACAGGTTATGTCTTTACTGTAGGTGGAACAGCGGTGAGTTGGATTTCTAGGTTGCAAAAGGTGGTTGCTTTATCCACCACAGAGGCAGAATATGTAGCTGCAATAGAGGCAAGCAAGGAGATGATATGGCTGCAATCTTTCATGGAAGAATTGGGCAAACAACAGGTTAATAGTTATTTGTATACAGATAGCTAGAGTGCCATACATCTTGCAAAGAATTCTGCCTTGCATTCAAAGACCAAACACATACAGTTGAGGTATCACTTCATTCAGTAAGTGTTGGATGATGGATAATTATAGTTGGAAAAGATACATACAGATGATAATCCAGCAGATATGTTTACAAAGGCAGTGACAAGGGAGAAGCTGAGCTCCTCTTCAGCTTCGGTTGGTCTTCTTGACTGAAACCAACACAAATAGAACAGCAAAGTCCAGGGTGCTTATTTCCAGTGGGAGCTACAGGGTCAATGGTGTTATAATCAGTCTCCAAGTGGGAGATGATATGGTGTGGAGTCTGATCAGTCTCCAAGTGGGAGATTGTTGTTATATGGAGCCTAATCAGACTTGGAGGTTACATTTTCCCCACTTTTATTAGCGCGGTTTCCCCCCAAATCCTACGGGGTCCAAGGGCAGCGCCCCTATCACGTTCCCTGTCATGATACAGGGTGGGGTCGAGGGGCAACACCCTCGTGAGGGCTCAGGGGTAGTGCCCCCGAAACCTCACACAGTTTTTTATTATTTTATAAAGGCACCAGGAGTTATTCTTCATTGACCGACATAAGCAAACCCTATTTTTGTAACCGACAAAAAAACTTGATAAAAGCGGCTAAGGGTTAGGGTTTTGATATATTGTATTGTAGCATTTGCAACGGTATTGAGTTGCAGGGATTGTTGGTTGTAATCAGTTTGATTTATTGGATAATAATATTGGACTCTTTGTTTGGTGGATGTAGCCCGAGTTTGGGTGAACCACGTTAAAACTTGTCTCTCGCTGTTATTAATTCTGTGTATTTCCATTTCTCTGTTTAATATTTATTTTCATTTAATTGATATCTTCTGCCGGCTAACCCTAACATATATTTGATCTCATCAATCTAGATTATTGCAGCAAACAATTAGACCATCAGTAGTTATAATCTTCAAGGAATAGTCTATTATACAAAGTAGAGCAGCATCAAACAAGAAACATTAGTCTCTTGGCCAACAATATAGCACAAGGTATAATCCCTACATTTTAAATGAATGTTATCTCAACAATATATATCTAACTGTGTATGAATAGAAATGGCTATCAAGTGCCATAAGATAAGGAATGATGGACTAAGTCCAATTCCTATGAATAAGAATAAATGCATAAGAAGCATTAATGTTATGATCCGTGAGATCACTAGAAACAAGAAGGCAAAGACCTTAATGGTATGATTCCTAACCCTACTCATGATATACTAGGGATGAGTGTCACGATACCGCGTCATTAATCTTATCTATCGTCCTATAGGAGCGTGTGAATTGTTAGGGAACGGCGATATTATTCAGCACCTTAACAAGTGATTGTTAAGGAACAGAAATATTATTCAGCACCTTAACAAGTGATCGTTACGGAACAATGATTCATGGTCTCACATGGTAAGTGACCCTCAAGTGGTGAAGAATTATTGGGTGTAGCAATGAAACCCTTAAGCCAAGTGGTGAAGAATTGTCGGGTGTAGCAATGAAACCCTTGGGCCTATGGTAGTGGAGTCTTATTATTCAGCGCCCTAACAAATACATTTCCTGTCTCCACTAGGATAAACGACTAGGTTAGATTAGTGACTAGGCACGATAATCCTCATACCTGAAGTATATCATGAGATCTCAATAGGATAAAGAATGAGGAAAATATACATTGGATATATGTAATTGATCATTGTTATTGATTATGTTTATGATGTTACTAACCCCAATTAATGATATTGGTTTTATTATTGACCTATTAATCACTAATGTTCTCTTTAACAAGCTATATTTGTGTGCAAGGTGAAGAAATATAGAACTTCCTAAGAGGGGACATTACAAGTGGTATCATAGCAGTCATCCTTCCATCCTGTGTATACTTTATGATTTATGTGTGTTCAAGTGTATTCAAAGGTTTACTTTGTGACTTATGTGTATGCTTTATGTGAATACTTTGTGTATTATGTGTATTCGCATGTATGCCTCATACTCATGTGTATACTTGATGACCTTGGGATGCTGGACGGGTCCACAGTGTAGTATGGGATGCACCGAATCCCCTTCCCAATTGTATGATGGTATACTTCATTCCACTGTACTTGTATTTGAGTATGTACTCTGACTTGACTATGTATTTGAGTTTATACTCTATGCTTGTATTTGTATTTGAATGCATACTCTATGATTGTATTTGAAATTGAGTGTATACTCTATGACTTTGTATTTGTATGCAAGTGTATACTCTATGACTTGTATTTGTATTCGAGTGTATACTCTATGACTTTGTATGCTAGTGTATACTCTATGACTCGTACTTGTATTTGAGTGCATACTCTATGATTGTATTTTAAATTGAGTGTATACTCTATGACTTTGTATTTGTATGTAAGTGTATACTCTATGACTTGTATTTGTATTCGAGTGTATACTCTATGACTTGTATTTGTAATCGAGTGCATACTCTATGACTTTGTATTTGTATGCGAGTGTATGCTCTATGACTTGTATTTGTATTCGAGTGTAAATTCTATGACTCTATGACTTTGTATTACTATTCAAGTGTATACTCTATGACTTGTATTCAACTATATACTTCATGACTATGTATTCAAGTGTATACTTTATTAGTATTCAAGTGTATACCTTGTGATTATGTATTCAAGTATATATTTTGTGTATTCAAGGGTATACCTTGTAGTGTATGATACTTGACTTGTGTGAGTTCAAATGCATACTCCATGACTTATGTATGTTCAAATTTGTGTATTATGTGTGTAAACTTTGCATGTTAAATGTATGCTTCATACTATGTGCATATAATTTATGAATTATGTGCATACTTCATGTGTTACAAGCGGATACTTGTATGCTTCATGCCTTGTGTATCAAGTGTATGTTTTATGTATTACGTATGTATACTTGTCATGCTTCATGCTTCGTATACTTTTATATTACGTTCCATACTTCATGTATGAGCCCATAAGTTTGTATGCTTCAGGCCTTATGTGTATTGATGCTTTGTGTTTTATGTATATACTTCATATATCACATGTACGATTCTTGCTTCACATACAATTATGTTTGTATACTTCACGTATTCAGTGTATCTATGTATATGCTTCATACGTGTATACTACGTGTATCAAGTGTACTTAGGTGTATGATTCATACCTCGTAGGTATTTAGAGGTATATGTCATGTCTTACGTATCACGTATGCGTATCTATGTGTATGCTTAAACAAGAGAATACTAGATACTAACAAACAAATGTTACAAGAAATTGATATAGGATCCTAAAGTTTTTTGACGCGTCCTAAGTTTTGATTGCTTGAGGACAAGCAATCTTGGGCGGGGTGGATTGTCATGTCCCAATATTAAGGCATTATTTAAATTAAAGATTTAAACATCATGATTAAGACGGAGAAATCGCTCGTCAAATATGGTGTTTGTCATCATCGATTTAGATGATAACCATGTATATAATAATATTTAATAAACCTATATAATATTATTAATTAATATTATTTTTATGAATATTCTATATAATTAAAATACAATATATTTATTGTATTATCAATTTGAGTATTATTATAATTATAATAGTTATAATATAATAATACTATTAAATATAATATATATAATTTATAATAAATGAATATTAATAAAATATAGATATTAATAATTTATATATTATCATAATAGATATTAATGGATATATGAGACAAGTCTAAAAGTACCATGAGGGATACGATCCTTTAACTCTACAAAATGGAATGGTTAGACAATGATTATGGCAAAAACAACGATTCATCAAGGAACTTAATAAAAATCATTAGACATAGCCTTGTTTAATAAACTAAACTTGTTATTGCCTCCTTATGGATGGTTGCCACTCTTTCCAAAGGGTGTTAAGAAAGTATTAAAGCATTTGAATAGGGAGGGAGAAAGGCATCTCATCAACGGATGATATCTCAGCATAAATTAAGATAAAAGCAGCGAATATCATAAAGGACAACGATTCCTTAGAAGGCTGAGTATTAAAGCACAAATTATTTATCTAAAGATTATCTTTGGGTAATTGAAAATGGATCGTGGGGCCAAGAGAGTTGAATACCATTCGTAGCCTTATAAGATTTATGGTTTTTGAGTTTACATTTGTTGCTGGAAAAAAGGGAACAAAATCTGACAAGTGTGGGACCCCCATTCCACTCAACCAGCCAGCAAGGGAGATCGAGAGTTTTGTAGAGAAGGAATGTATATTGAAGTTTTTGAAAGATTTAATTTCCCATCACCACCTCCTCTTAAGGGAAATATATAACATTTATTGTGCCATTTAAAGAGAGTTCGATTGTTGTTAAGGAAAATTGGGAGCACCATCAGCATACAAGGAAGCTCAACACTTTGAGAATAAATTAGATTGCTTTGTGAGATATAGAAATAAGTCTGAGCTGCCACATCATTCTGTGAAGACATCGCAGACAAGAAGATCATCATCGCTAAACACAATACAAATAACAATACAAATCCTTAAGTCAGCAGCATAAAACAATTATATATATTTGATCTCATCAATCTAGATTAATGCAGCAAACAATTAGACCATCAGTAGTTATAATCTTCAAGGAACAGTCTGTTATACAGAGCAGAGCAACATCAAACAAGAAACATTAGTCTCTTGGCTAGGGATATAACACAAGGTATAATTCCCACATTTTAAATGAATGTTATCTCAACGATATATATCTAACTGTGTATGAATAGAAATGGCTATCAAGTGTCATATGACAAGGAATGATGGACTAAGTCCAATTCCTATGAATAAGAATATATGCATAAGAAGCATTATTACTATGATCCATGAGATCACTAGAAACAAGAAGGCAAAGACCTTAATGGTATGATTCCTAACCCTACTCATGATATATTAGGGATGAGTGTCACAATGCCACGTCATTAATCTTATCTATCATCCTATAGGAGCGTGTGAATTATTAAGGAATGACAATATTATTTAGCGCCTTAACAAGTGATTGTTAAGGAATGGCGATATTATTCAACGCCTTAATGAGTGATCATTAAGGGATGGTGATTCATGGTCTCACATGGTAGGTGACCCTCAAGTGGTGAAGAATTGTCGAGTGTAGCAATGAAACCCTTGAGCCAAGTGGTGAAGAATTGTCAGGTGTAGCAATGAAACCCTTGGGCCAATGGAAGTGGAGTCTTATTATTCTGTGCCCTAACAAATACATTTCCCATCTCCACTAGGGTAAATGCCTAGGTTAGATTAGTGACCAGGCACGATAATCCTCATACCCGAAGTATATCATGAGATCTCAATAGCATAAAGAATGAGGAAAATATACATTGGATATATGTAATTGATCATTGTTATTGATTATGTTTATGATGTTACTAACCCCACTTAATGATATTGGTTTTATTATTGACCTATTAATCACTAATGTTCTCTTTAAGAAGCTATATTTGTGTGCAAGGTGAAGAAATCTAGAACTTCCTAAGAGGGGACATTATAACTTGATTTTCTAGGAAACATGACAAGCATGTAGAGATTGAAAGAATGATTTTAAAAACATGTCCCCAATATTGAGTCAGTGAAGACATGCTTTAATTTGAGTTCCCTAGGTTGTGTGATTATCAACAAATTGCTTCTATTGTCAAATCTTGGCTTCTTAGTTGTAGAGTAGGTGAAAATGGTTTCTCTTCTATCTTTCTAGAGGAAAAATGGAGCTTTGAGGTGGTGGTCTTGTATAAACAACGATAAAACAACACTAGTTGATGCCCATAAATGTGTACAAAGTGAGAAGTTTGCTTGATGACATCATTCCACCATTGATTCTAGCCAATCCATGGTGGTAACATGGCTTTAAGTTCCAAATACATTGTATGTGTGCAAGAGAGGGTTTATGACTCAACAATTACATGTTGAGAAAAAACTACATTTTTCCACCTTGGGTGCTGTTAACAATAAAATATAGGCCTAGGGTCTAGATTATTTATGTTAGAGAAGTTAATCCTAGTGTGGTGTAGTAAGAATCAAATCATAATAGTGTGGTAGATTTACATATGCACAATATAAAGATTTACTCTATTGTACACATTCATAGACACCATAAGGTAGGTCTAATCATATATTTATAGCATATACTCTTTATACAATGTACATTATTTACTGCAAGCATAGATATACACATCATATATGCTTGGATAACTTCTATTACATATCTTCAAATGTTATTTTCTACTTCTCCTAATGTGGGGACATGTCCTACTATGTGTCATTGTGCCTTTCTATCCTTAAAAAAGTACCACATGATGGTATTTTTTTCTATAGTAGTCTTCCATTGATTATTCTTCTATTTTTTAATCCTAGCCTACCAACATCCTCCCTAGGCCTAAAACATCATCTTTTCCTCAAGACAAAAAAACTTAGTTATGAAAATTTTGTTTTTACTAGTCCTCAATCATGGTGGTAGACGTCTACTACATGAGCTGATTTTCTCATATTAATTGTCCTAGGTTAGCACCATGTGTTGTATTCTTTATATCTAGATTGAAAGATCATTATAGGATCATTCTTTAGAAGTGATGGTAGTTTGATCTATTAGTGTAGGTGTCATCTATTTCATACCTTGGAGAAGCTTGGATAATAGTGACAAGTAGACATTTACTTTGACCTTTAATTCCTTCATTTGAGCTATTGACTGCATCCTTTGTTCACTTAGCTAGCTATATTGTAATATGATATTTCTCACCTATTGGCATTGTGACCCATCTAAGTTATCCATAAAGTTGCAACTTATTGAAATTTTTAGAATTTATGACTCCAGTTGGTCAATTTGGTTCAATTGTTGTTGTGTGAGATATGGCCAAGTGATGCAATAATGATATAAGGTAGATCCATGGCTGCAAGTACCCTCTAACTTCTTTATTTGTTGGTCTAGTTGCTTTTGTCAGTTCTTCCATTTTTGTTTGGGCAGCTTAGTTTTTAATTTTCATATTCCATAATTATTTGCTTCCTAAAAGTTCATTTTTCTTTCTCCGAAATGCTAATTTGATCCTGCAGTCCTTGTATAGCCCCTTCCAATTGGTTTAATGTTGTTATTAAAGAGTATATTTGAATCTATGGCTGATTTTTTGTTGTATCTTTTGAAGCATCTTCTCCATGGCTTCCTCTAATGTTACATTCGTATGCATTAAATCATGCTTTGCACTACTAGTAAATGCCTCTCCTAATTCCATCTTCTATATTGGTATATCTATGTGAAATCAATATGGAGTCTTGTAGAAGCATGCATGAGTATAGTTGGGCTCACTATATCATTATTGAAGTTGGTTGCTTCTATTTGGCCAAATATTCCTTTACCTTGCTCATTGGGTTGCTCACTAATTTTCTAGATGGAGTGATCAATTATTTTGATCTCTCCCCTATTTTGTTTTTCTTTCTTTTTCCTTCTCTCCTCTGGTATGTTGTTGGTGATTGTCCCTAATCTTTGTTTCTATTGTATCAATTTCCTTTGTATATACTGGTTCCTTTGGTTGCAGGTCGAGGTGGGGATGGCAATGTTATACCAATTTTTACTTCTTTTTGTTGATGCTTGCCTTCTAGAAACTTATTATAGGCTTGTTGGGTTGTCTCAACAACCTCTTCATAAAGATTTCATGGAATTTTTGTATTTTTATCATTGTGCAATAGGGTATCTACCCTATGTTTTGTTCTTAATTTTTTCCTTTGCATCTTTCTTTGTCTTTTTATCAATATATTCTCTCCAAGTTCCAAATCTTTTTGTATTTGTATCTTTTGGATATGATAGAAGGTGTTGAGTTGTGCTTTGCATTAGCTCATTGGATGCTTCATATGGTAATGGAAGAAGGTGTTAGTTCCACTGCTTCTAGGTGAATGTAGTCTTTTTTGACCATGGACACCACATAGTTCCCTAATTTTGTAATAATGTGGTTACTTAGTTGGTCTCACTCTTGCATTTTCTTTTGGAATTTTTTAAATAGGTATTCATACCCATATTGACAAATGACTTTGTTAGGGAACTAGGTCCATATTTTCCTTGATCTTCTCTACTATTATTGTGTAGTATCTCCACACACATGGGGTAATTCTTGGTAATTCCCTTAGGAAATCAATAGCTTTAAAGAATATGATTAATGATTCATATCTAAATTCATAGTGGCTTTTCTTTGTTTTCTCCAAATTGCCCATTAATTACTCCCTTAGGGTTTTACAAATATCATATTATTTACCATTTGTTACCATTTTGTACGTCACATGAATACAAGTGGCTATAGTTGAATCCTCTCTTTTGGTATGAAATATTTTATAAGCTATGCATTTGGTAGCAAAACTTACTCTAGGGTTTGTAAATTTTGTCAACTATGAGAAATCTCTTATGAAAAGTGGCACTTGTGAGTGCAACATGGCTTTGTTATCTACCTTTTTGGGTTTTTTCCGTTTGTTCCACAAGTTAGTCATGCAATGAATAACTTATTTGGTTATTAGGAATGGCATGTACAAGTACAAAATTTTTCCATGAATGTGGCTTAGAACCAGTTGGATTCACTTGTGGTTGCTGCAAAAGTTTGGAAAATTCTCCCAAATATCTTGTTTTAACCATCTAATGTTGACGTATTGTGCCAAAACTCTACCATATAGTTCATTCCTTAGTGTTATTTCTTGTGCAAAGTTGCTATGGTCTACTTCTATCAATTTGGCATGAATATACTTATGGACATCTTCCATGTAGATAACTCTATTGGGGATGCTTGATAAAGCTCCTTCTGGGTCATTCTCCATAGCTTTTCCATGGGAGTGGTTTATACACTAGTCTCATAATACCTTTGGCCTTGATTAGTCAAGGAGCAGATGTACTTGCCATAGATTTGATTTTTCTTCTTATCTCTTTTCTCTTTTGTTGAAATTGTTGCTACTTTCTTCTCACACAATGCCTTGTGTTTGCAAATTTTATTTATGTATTTTGTGTTACTCCTTGCCTCCTTTTATAGTTTTTTTGGCCTTCAATGGTGATGTCATTGCTTCTATCATTGTGTTTGACTATTGACCATGTATAATGGTTTTATGTAGGAGATTATTTCCTAAACTAAGTACTTTTTATGGTATATTATAATACCTTGTATATATTGTCTTCTGGTTCTATGCTTTATTGTGGTTCATAGTAAAGTTTTATTCTTTCTCCATTAATGTACCCTTGAATAATGTTCTTATTTCAATTTTTTAGTTGAACTACACCATTTGGTTGTATGTGATTGATGTGGTACAGTCCTATCCATAATATCTTTAGCTTACTTATTTTTTGAACTTGCTATCGTAGAGTAATACCAAATCTTACAATTGGAGTTATTTAGTTCTTATATTTCAGTCACGCCGTGCCTTCTGCTCCCATTTCTCCTAGGTTTGATTGTAGGTTACAAGTAACTAGTTCTCATAATTTTTCAACCTCTACTAATCAATTTTAAGGGAATCTTCACTTAGTCATGTAGTAATTGTGGTTCTTAGGTTGTAAACTATGCGCTAAATTGGTAATTCTATCTCTAATCCATACACTAATTGGAATGGTCAATATATTTTAACCATTTATAGGTTGTCTGGTAGGCCTAGAGTATCATTGATATCTTTGTATCCTAATTTGATGTATCTTCATTATAATTTTTTTCAAGTGTTTGTCCCAAAATTTAAGATTCACTTGATCCATTTACTTTGGGGTGATATGTTGTGCTTTTGCTATGACTTATCATAAATGTACTTAAGAGTTTCTTAATAGTTCAATTGATTGAAATACTTTCCTTGATCACTAGTAATATTTAGAGGACATCCATATCTTGTGATAATATTTTTGTAAATGAAATTAGTCATTGTCTTTGAAATGCAATTTTATTGGTTTTTCTTTCACCCATCTAGTTAGATATTCGATATTGGTTATGATGAAGCATGCCTTAGTCTTTCTAGAAGGTGGATTTATAGGTCCAATGAAATCAATTATCCACTTCTCAAATGATGTCATTGCTAGTACTAGTTGAAGTGGCATTTCATCTTGTGTGGTTGGTCTATCAATTCCTTGACAAATGTTGCATGTGTAGTAGTAATTGTTAGCATCTCTAAATAGTGTTGACCACCAAAGTCCTACAATAAAACTTTTCTTGTGATTTTGGTTCATGAATTGGTGCCCTCTATAAATTCTTTCATGTGCTTCTTCTAAGAATTGGTTTCGTTCATGGTCCATGTTTACTCTTCGTAGGATTTTATATTTTCCTAAAATATATATTTATCAACTAATAATAGTATAGGGGAGAGCTCTTGTGGTTATTATGCTTTTATCTTCTTTGTTGTAATGCTTTGGGAAGGTATTGGTAGATAGTAGTTGGGTAATGTGTAGTGCCCCTCCATTCTCACCATGGATATGCAGGTGGTCGGGCTAAGGAGCATGAAGATGAAGTCAGTATGTTTACCGATAATCCTTGTTGCAACACTAATAATTCATATGCTCTGACATTGTTTTACATTCAGGTAATTATGATGTTGATTTTACTATGGTTGTCATATGTTAGAATTAGATTTTATGCGACTGATTCTATCTTATAGGATGATCTAATTATGGTGGGGTGTGAAAAGAGACAATGTCGTACCACTCATTCGTGAGCATCTGACAACGTTGCAATTCTCTTTCACTTTGTGGTTGTTTTATGTTTATTATACTCATGCATAGACCATGTTGTGTGCTGCAAGTTGCAAGTACAAGGCATCGACTCCACTTGAATTAATAGGTCTGAGCGTGCCTTAACCAATGGAAACTATTGAACGGAGATAGCATGTGGTCCCCTAGTTAGCCATCATCCTTAAAAAGGATGAATATCCAGTTTTGCACCCAGTCAGTGTTGTCTGTATGGCCGTAATGGTCAGTCACTGTCATTGTGGTCATGCTTTCGATCATGCATTGTGTCAGGTATTGTTTGGCAATTGGGTTATTTAGTTTGGATTGTTTGATTGATGCTTTGGTTAATCATGGCATTAAAATAATATTATTAGTTATGAAGGCATTTTTGATAATTAAATAAATATAAATATCTTTATGTAAATTTAATTTATGGAAAACATATTATATTAGAAGTTAGTTAATAAATAATAATAATAATAATAATAAATGTAATTGCCAGCTAAAGATAAATAAATAAATTAATATAATTTAATGTTGTGTTAGTGGCAATAAAAATACATAATATTTATGTGTTGTCATAAAACATGTATAAAGTAAATACTAAAATAGATAAAATCAGAAAATCATGGTCTGGTTGTAAAATGATAAAAATAGCAAATTGTAAGAATAGTGATACATGTAGAATTTATTGCCTCTTTGTGAGGAGAATCTTCTGGAAGATTGGGGGAGATTCTCTCTCATAAATCTTGAGTAGATTGAACTTTGGGGGGAAGAGAGAATGGTCCAAAAGTTAGAAAATTTGGGAGTTCTTGTGAATGAGTAATGGGACTCACTGGGAATGGGTCTGACATTAGAACTTTGGTTTGGTGTTGCTGAGAAAATGGATGGAGCAAATGGAGAATAGGTTGGGGGCTTGTGAAATGAAAGAGCTTGGCCATTGAGACTTGAAGATCAACAATCTCCATGTTGCACTCAACCTCAGAAATCATGTTAATTTTTTCTACCCTATTTGGACCTCCTCTATTTTGGATGTGATCTGTTGTAAATACCTCTAAGCCTATATTTTCCTCGAGCGCATTAAAAACACATTTTTTACCACCATAGGTTTTTTTTAATTGTCATCTTAATGGTAATACCAGGGCATCATAATGGTAACCAACATGGTCTAAATGGTTAACCTACTGTGCATATCCTGGATTCACTGCATTCCATGCGGTGACATCTCTCTCCCTTTGAGTCATTTCTAAACCAAGCAGTCTGCATGCTTTGTCTCATGCCCTAAAACATTTAAGTCAGAAAATGTTTTGAAGTCGTTAGCTATTTCTATCAGCGCTTGTGAGCACTATAGTTCTCGATATTGTCTCACGCTGAAAATCATTCACACCAGAAAACCTTCTAAACTCGTTGTGGTTCCTATCAGTGTAATCCCTATAATTCTTATGGGTGCAAGTGCTCAGTATCCTTTGTAACATTTGCATGGTAATGGCATTAGGCTATGATCCTCTTACTTTTGTTGAAGCTAATCGAATGAGGTTCAGATACGTTTTGAAATTCTGCTGGAAGTTGTCTGTGTTCCCACCTTTCTTTCTTATTGGTCATTTAGAACTTTTCCAACTTTTCTATCTAGGAATTCTACATCTGGTCTAGATGTTCATTCTATGTTTCCAAATTCTTATACTGGCATATGTAGATAGGAAGATGGCTATAGAAATTGGCATTGCAAATCTATTATGTGTTCACCCATGCAGTCACCGCAGGTTTAACTGGCATTGTAACAAAAGTTTAGGGTATCCTTAAGATAGCCACACGGGCCAGAGGGTCAACCATGCCAATAATTTCATGATTATATATATATATATATATATATACAATTATCACCACCACTAAGATTATGCAAACCTGTGTTGCACAATCATTTGACCAATCTGCAGTAAAAGTTGTTAAAGTTGCTCTCACCTGTAGCTTTTATCTGATATTTGTTTCAACTACCTTTACATATCAAGCCTCGATGATTATAGTGATAGTAGAAATGCTAATTGAAGTATTATAAGTTGTTTTAACAATTTTATTTGAAAACTTATTAAACGTTCTTCCCCACCATTTTTTTTATTGACAACCAAGCTGCCACGAAGGTCGTCCATGTGTGCATAGAAATTAATTGTAGCTGTATAGCATAAGGGTTACTCATGCGATTGAAGTATGAACAACTCTCATCACAGATTTTGGAGAGCATCCTTGCAAAATCCATATTCTGCATACCCTGTAATCTTTGTAGTCCATAAGATGACATATCTTCGAGGCATTCTGTCAAGCAATCTGTGTACTTTGTCTATGATTCCTCATTTTACACACATGCATTCTAGAGCTTTTGCAAACCATAATTTATGATAGATTTCCCCTTCTGTTATGCTCCTTCATTATTTTGAAATCATCTGAGTGCGCAGGGCTTCTTTCTTTTAGATTGCTATATTTAGCATCACCAATAATTCCCACTTGAACCTTGCCTCTGTTTAAAATAATGGAAATGGTTTACATCTCACATGCTAGTTTCTCTAGTTAATCTTGGAGATTAAACTTCTTATTACATGGCCATCAATGTATACTCAAAAGTTCAAACAACTCTAATGATTGCTGCATGGGCTTTTTCTCAAAATCAATTTTAATTTCCAACTTTCCACCAAGGCGATAGAGAATAACCCTTCCCCTATGCATCCAACATTAACTAAATATCTTAAATCTGGAATGCCTAGCTACTTCCAACGCATGCCACTAATTATGATTTCTTTATTTAGCATTGCAAATAATCTCTTCTATCCTTTAACCTTCGATGAAAACTGATACCCCTATCCCTAAGCTTCCAACGGAGGTAGAGAGGTCACTTTTAAATTTATAGATATGCCTAAAGGTTTCCGCAGCCATTATAGAGAAAAGATGGCATTTGCAGTAGGAAACCAAATGTGAAACTTGCCATAGGTTTTGGCTTGAATGCCTCTTTGTATTTTAACTGCTCAACTGTTAACTTCTAGTGATCGCTTGACTTCTCTTCTAGGTATTAACGGACCTGCTTATTTCATGGTGTTTCATTGTTTAAGTTCTCATAATGTAATTTAGAGATAATGAAGATAGGACATTATAACTTGGGATGGCGATAACATGGTATGTGTTATTAAATAATATATTGCTTGCTAGGTAAATAAATACACTAACCACTCTATGTTAACCTTTGTAGTCATTGGCATCAAATAACAATTTGTGAGTATAAGTGGTTCCCAAATGCCATAAAGGGCACTAACATAGGTCAAATCAAGACTCCATGTTCGACATTGGTGACAGAGTGAAACTAGAAAGAAAGGTAGAAACTATTATCAGTAGTGATAGTGTCATCTTGTGATAAGTTCCTTGGGTTTTTCGTTGAAAAGCATATGCATCATCCTTAAAAGTACAAGATACCAGTCTAGTTAATTTAGTTTTCTTAGGTGAATGATAGAGAGTTAGGAATCATTAAGATAATATTTTTAGATTATGTATTTTGTCAAATGAAGTATGGAATTTTTAAATAATTGGTAGGATAAAATAATAGTATTGTGCTAGGTAAAATTGTGTTGATGAGTTGTATTTGTTTTTATTAAATTATATACTTATTTAACGCGAATGTGTATTATAATTTGATTATATTGTTAGTGAAGTTATTGAAAGTACAAGAAATTAGATGAATAGAGTCAACAAATTGATTGAGAATAAATTTTGTATAATCATTGTGGAATGTAATATCAGCTTGGCCTCTTGTGCCTATGACGACCTAGGACATGGTAGGTACCTTTTCTTGGACCATTAGGAATGTTATCTCTCAATCTTATGCATGTGAAAAAAAAAAAAAACTCCTCTTTTAGTATGAAATTCATAATCTTCCACAAAATGATTTATCCTTCGATGGTGTATAAATTACTTCTTATCAATAAATGAAGTATTTATTAACTAGTTTTGAGTTGATTTGAGTTTAGAAAGAATTTGAGAGGCTTTACAAGTAAAAGACATTATAGATCTAAGATAGTCTTTAACAAACCAAGGTGTGTATTACATCTTTTGAATGTTTGGAAATTTAGGTAGATGATTTATTATGGAATAAGACTATTGTTATGGTCTGTCTATCAAATTAAAAGAATGATCATTATTGTTGGCTTCAAGATTAAACCTTGGATGATGTGTGAATACTTGCTTCTTTATGTTGCTACTTTTAAATCTATAAGATACCTTTCTTGCTGTGAAACCATGGTGTTTTAATGGTGTCAAGTTTTGTTGAAGTTGTTTCCAGAGGCCTAGGAGGGTATGATTGAGTGGAGGTTGGCTCTGTGTGCATCATGTGAGTTGAATGAAATGCATTTTTGAAATGTTGCCTCCTATTCATGTTGGTATGATACATGTGCAAGATGGATAATGCCTTGCTCAGTGTACCTATTCATGTGGTTATGATGACTATGCAAGATGGATAATGCCTTGCTCTATGTGATGTAAAATGATGTGTATTTTGTGTCGTAAATGCATCATGATGAGAATGTGATAGTTCATGCTTGATTTATGTTTTGGGACAAGGATATAAGAATTGGTCCCTGTGATTATGTTTTGTATGCTAGAAGGTAAATGCCTTGCATTATATATGTTACTTGTCATTGTGACGGTATTTGTCTTTCTTCAAGGATGGGGTCTTCTAGATGCAGGTAGGGGAGTGGCTTTCAATGTGGGGCCGGTACCTAAAGTGGCTGCCAGGATAATCTATTGGAATTTTTTAATCCAGTGATAACTTAATAATAAATTTAGAGGGTTGGTATTTTCCACACTAAATAAGATAATTAGATGCCTCACCCATGCCTGTAATGCTCGTTCAGGCTAAGGATGGTATGAGAAGGTCGTGGTTGGCAAGATCAACTTCCTTATTCTCATGAACGGAATGTTGGTTTTGCATGTGTCACCCTATGGGGCCGGTGTCTAGTGAGAGACTGCCAGGATAACCATAGATGGGGGCCGACGTCTAGACGGCTAGGATAACCCATGGATGGGGGCCGGCGTCTGGTGAGAGATTTCCATGACAACCCATGTTAGGACCATGCGATGACACTCTTCCCTACTGTAGCCTAGCATTCCCTAAGTGTGTTTTCCCCTTTTATTGTGTGATTGCCTCTGGAAGTGATGTTTGAGTTACTTGTGTTGTTCATATTGACCCATGTTGTATTGGAGTCATCTGTAGTCCTTGCACCTATTAGTCTTCTGTCTTTCTAACTATTTTATGTTGTGGGACCTTATGTTATCTCCTAGCATGGGGGGTGGACCTTAGGGTTCCACATGGTCGGTGTTGTGCTTTTATCTCCATTGGTTTCCCTTGTCGTTGTTCATATGCGAGGAAGAGGTATCTCATGTGACAGATTCTAGATCTTGTACTAGTTTGAGGAGACAGTAATATATGTTCATGTACTGTAATCTAGATGTTTATGTCCCAATATATTCAGGAAAGTGAAATTGTAAACAATGTAATTGTGTATTCTCATGTAAAGGAAATTGTTATGTACTTGCAATCCTATTCAGGATCTTGATGTTAACTTATCTGATATATTATGAAAGAAGTGTATGTGTTGTTTCCTTTAATACATTTGGATTTAAATGTACCATGGTTGATAGTTAGATTATGTTAATAATTAGTAATGCATCCATGTAATCCCTAGAGGTTAAAGCTTAACTTAGATGTTATGTAGATGTATTTCCATTTATTTGTTATTTCTTTCAAAAAAAAAAGTTTGCACTTTGTAATGCATAGTTAAGCTTATCTCTAGGGTTTTGTGGCGGGGCATTACATAATGTCTAGTAACCTATCATAGGTAATGTAAGATTGATAATACCTTGCTCTGTGTGATGTGAAATGATGTGTATTTTGTGTCGTAAATGCATTATGATGAGAATGTGATAGTTCATGCTTGATTTATATTTTGGGACAAGGATATAAGAATTGGTCCCATTGATTATGTTTTGTATGCAAGAAGGTAAATGCCTTGCATTGTATATGTTACTTGTCATTGTGATGGTAATTGTCTTGCTTCATGGATAGGGTCTTCTAAATGCAGGTAGGGAAGTGGCTTTCAATGTGGGACTGGTGCCCAAAGTGGTTGCCAGGATAACCCATTGGAAGTTTTTAATCCAGTGATAACTTAATAATAAATTTAGACGGTTGGGTAGTTTCCACACTAAATAAGATAATTGGATGCCTCACCCATGCCTGTAGTACTTGTTTAGGCTAAGGATGGGATGAGAAGGTCATGGTTCGAAAGATCAACTTCCTTATCCTCATGAAAGGAATGTTGGTTTTGCATGTGTCACCCTATGGGGCTAGTGTCTAGTGAGAGACTGCCAGGATAACCATAGATGGGGGCCGGTGTCTGGACGGCTAGGATAACCCATGGATGGGGGTCGGCGTCTGGTGAGAGACTACCAGGACAACCCATGTTAGGACCATGTGATGACACTCTTCCCTACTACAACCTAGCATTCCCTAAGTGTGTTTTCCCCTTTTATTGTGTGATTGCCTCTAGAAGTGATGTTTGAGTTACTTGTGTTGTTCTTATTGACCCGTGTTGTATTGGAGTCATGTGTAGTCCTTGCACCTATTAGTCTTCTGTCTTTCTGACTATTTTATGTTGTGGGACCTTATGTTATCTCCTAACATGGGGGGTGGACATTAGGGTTCCACATGGTCGGGTAGTTGTGCTTTTATCTCCATTGGTTTCCCTTGTCGTTGTTCGTATGTGAGGAGGATGTATCTCGTGTGATAGATTCCAGATCTTATACCAGTTTGAGGAGACAGTTATATATGTTCTTGTACTGTAATCTAGATGTTTATGTCCCAATGTATTCAGGAAAGTGAAATTGTAAACAATGTAATTGTGTATTCTCATGTAAAGGAAATTGTTATGTACTTGCAATCCTATTCAGGATCTTGATGTTAACTTATCTGATATATTATGAAAGAAGTGTATGTGTTGTTTCCTTTAATACATTTGGATTTAAATGTACCATGGTTGATAGTTAGATTATGTTAATAATTAGTAATGCATCCATGTAATCCCTAGAGGTTAAAGCTTAAATTAGATGTTATGTAGATGTATTTACATTTATTTGTTATTTCTTTCAAAAAAAAAAAATTGCACTTTGTAATGCATAGTTAAGCTTATCTCTAGGGTTTCGTGGTGGGGCATTACACTTGGTATCAGAAACAGGTTACAACACTGGGTACTCTGGTTTTATATGAGCCCATTATGTTATCCTAGTTGCTTAGATAAGAGGATGTAGATAACTTAGTTGTCTGTGTGTTTGGTGTACATTCTCTAACACATTTTGGACTTTGAGCCCTAGGATGTTGTGTAGCGGATACTCCCTTTTGTGGCTAAAATAGTCACACCGTGATGTGGATTTGTTTGTAATATTGGTTGTTTTGGAATTTTGATAGTTGTTTCATGTGTTGTTGGTGGGCTAATAGTGAATTTGTTTTCTTTGAACTTTCTTATGATAGAAACTTGGCCACCAAAACTCTTTTCTCTATACTTGATTTATTGTTGCCCACATTTTGTGAGTTAAGATTGAATTTGATTATTTTCCCACTTAGGTTTGCATTTTTTTATTCTATGGTGGCTATTCCAAATGTTTGTTTCTATTGGCCCCGTTTTGTGTTAAGTGTTGTTTCTATCATGTTCATTTCGAGCCTCTGATAGTATGTATAAGGGAAGACTCCATAGAGAATTGTACTTTGCATGTTTATTAATTAGTGGAAATAAAAAATGAGATGTATTTTTCCTTGTTCATATGTGAATGTGATTCTCTAAATCGTATGAAATTCTCAATATATGTGTGATTGGTTATAAGTAGATCACATAAAACACCGTAAAGGTTAGGAATTGATGTTCTTTTTGTCTTTATTGAATGATTGTGCTTGTCTTATGAACAATTGCTTAATATGGAGGTGTATGCTAGTAATAAAAAATTTACAGAACTAATATGCTATGTTTCCACCCTAGTCTGTGACTTCCAGGAGTAAGTCAAGTTTTAAGGGGGGAGGATGTAGTGTTCCTCCATTCTCACCCTGGATATGCAGGGGGTCAAGCTAAGGAGCATGAAGATGAAGTTAGTATGTTTACCGATAATCCTTGTTGCGACAATGATAATTCATATGCTCTAACATTGTTTTACATTCAAGTAATTATGATGTTGATTTTACTATGGTTGTCATATGTTAGAATTGGTTTTTATGTGATTGATTCTGTCTTATAGGTGATCTAATTATGGTGGGGTGTGAAAAGAGACAATGTCGTACCACTCATTCGTGAGCATCTGACGACATTGCAATTCTCTTTCACTCCGTGACTGTTTTATGTTTATTATACTCATGCATAGACCATGTTGTGTACTACAGGTTGCAGGTACTAGGCATCGACTCCACCTGAATTAAAAAGTCTGAGCGTGCCTTAACCAATGGAAACTGTCGAACAGAGATAGCATGTGGTACCCTAGTTAGCCATCATCCTTGAAAAGGATGAGTATCCAGTTTTACACCCAGTCAGTGTTGTCTGTATGGGCGTAATGGTTAGTCACTGTCATTGTGGTCATGTTTTTGATCATGCATTGTGTCAGGTATTGTTTGGCAATTGGGTTATTTAGTTTGGATTGTTTGATTGATGCTTTGGTTAATCGTGGCATTAAAATAATATTATTAGTTATGAAGGCATTTTTGATAATTAAATAAATATAAATGTCTTTATGTAAATTTAATTTATGGAAAACATATTATATTAGAAGTTAGTTAATAAATAATAATAATAATAAATGTAATTGCCAGCTAAAGATAAATAAATTAATTAATATAATTTAATGTTGTGTTTGTGGCAATAAAAATAGATAATATTTATGTGTTGTCATAAAACATGTATAAAGTAAATACTAAAATAGATAAAATCAGAAAGAATCATGAACTGGTTGTAAAATGATAAAAATAGCAAATTGTAAGAATAGTGATACATGTAGAATTTATTGCCTCTTTGTGAGGGGAATCTTCTGGAAGATTGGGGAGAATTCTCTCTCATAAATCTTGAGCATATCGAACTTTGGGGGGAAGATAGAAATGTCCAAAAGTTGGAAAATTTGGGAGTTCTTGTGAATGAGTAATGCGACTCGCTGGGAACGGGTCTGACATTAGAAATTTGGTCTGGTGTTGCTGAGAAAATGGATGGAACAAACGAAGAACAGGTTGGGGGCTTGTGAAATGAAAGAGCTTGGCCATTGAGACTTGAAGATCAACAATCTCTATGTTGCACTCAACCTCAGAAATCATGGTAATTTTCTCTACCTTATTTGGACCTCCTCTATTTTGGATGTGATCTATTGTAAATACCTCTAAGCCTATATTTTCCTCGAGCACACTAAAAACACATTTTTTACCACCATAGGTTTTTTTTATTTGGCATCTTAATGGTAATACCCAGGGAATCATAATGGTAACCAACACCGTCTAAATGGTTAACCTGCGTAGCGTCTTGTGCACATCCTGCATTCACTGCATTCCATGCAGTGACATCTCTCTCCCTTTGAGTCATTTCTAAACCAAGTAGACTGCATGCTCTGTCTCATGCCCTAAAACATTTAAGTCAGAAAATGTTTTGAACTCATCAGCTATTTCTATCGGCGCTTGTGCGCACTATATTTCTCAGTATTATATCATGCTGAAAATCATTCACACCATAAAACCACCTAAACTTGTTGTGGTTCCTATCAGTGTAATCCCTATAATTCTTATGGGTGCAAGTGCTCGGTATCCTTTGTAACATTTGCATGATAATGGCATTAGGCTATGATCCTCTTACTTTTGTTGAAGCTAATCGAATGAGGTTTAGATACGTTTTAAAATTCTGCTGGAAGTTGTCTATGTTCCTACCTTTCTTTCTTATTGGTCATTTAGAACTTTTCCAACTTTTCTATCTGGCAATTCTGCATCTGGTCTGGATGTTCATTCTATGTTTCCAAATTCTTATACTGGCGTATGTAGATAGGAATCTGGCTGTACATTTTGGCATTTTAAATCTATTATGTGTTCACCCATGCAACCACCAAAGGTTTAACTGGCATCATAACAAAAGTTTAGGGCATCCTCAAAATAGTTGCATGGGCCAAAGGGTCAACCATGCCAATAATTTCCAAATTATATATATATATATATATATATATATATATATATATATATATATATATATATATATATATATATATAATTACAACCACCACTAAGATTATGCAAACCTATGTTGCACAATCATTTGACCAATCTGCAGTAAAAGTTGTTAAAATCGCTCTCACCCGTAGCTTTTATCTGATATTTGTTTCAGCTACCTTTACATATCAGGCCTCTATGGTTATAGTGATAGTAGAAATGCTAATCAAAGTATTATAAGTTGTTTTAACAATTTTATTTGAGAACTTATTAAACGTTCTTCCCCACCATTTTTTTTATTGACAACCAAGCTACCACGAAGGTCGTCGATGTGTGCATAGCAATCAATTGTAGTTATATAGCATAAGGGTTACTCATGCAATTGAAGTATGAACAACCCTCATTATAGATTTTGGAGAGCATTCTTGCAAAATCCATGTTGTGCATACCCTGTAATCTTTGTAGTCTGTAAGATGACATGTCTTCGAGGCATTCTGTCAAGCAATCTATGTGCTTTGTCTATGATTCCTCATTTTACACACATGTCTTCTAAAGCTTTTGCAACCATAATTTCTAATAGATTTCCCCTTCTGTTATGCTCCTTCATTATTCTGAAATCATCTGAGTGCACAGGCCTTCTTTCTTTTAGATTGTTATATTTAGCATCACCAATAATTCACACTTGAACCTTGCCTCTGTTTAAAATAATGGAAATGGTTTACATCTTGCATGACAGTTTCTCATGTTAATCTTGGAGATTAAACTTGTTGTTACATGGCCATCAATGTATACTTGAAAGTTCAAACAACTCTAATGATTGCTGCATGGGCTTGTTCTCAAAATCAATTTTAATTTCCAACTTTCCACCAAGGCGACAAAGAATAACCCCTCCCCTATGCATCCAACATTAACTAAATATCTTGAATCTAGAATGCCTAGCTACTTCCAACGCAAATTGCAAATAACCTCTTATATCCTTTACCCTTCGATGGAAACTGATACCCCTATCCCTAAGCTTCCAATGGAGGTAGAGAGGTCACTTTTAAATTTATAGATATGCCTGAAGATTTCCGCAGCCATTATAGAGAAAAGATGGCATTTGCAATGGGAAACCAAATGTGAAACTTGCCATAGGTTTTGGCTTGAATGCCTCTTTGTATGTTAACTGTTCAACTATTAACTTCTAGTGATCCCTTGGCTTCTATTCTAGGTACTAATGGACCTACTTATTTCATCGCGTTTCATTGCTTAAGTTCTCATAATGTAATTTAGAGATAATGAAGATAGGACATTATAACTTGGGATGGCAATAACATGATATGTGTTATTAAATAAAATATTGCTTGCTAGGTAAATAAATACATTAACCACTCTATGTTAACGTTTGTAGTCATTGGCATCAAATAACAATTTGTGAGTATAAAGTGGTTCCCAAATGCCATAAAGGGCACTTACATAGGTCAAATCAAGACTCCATGTTCGACATTGGCGACAAAATGAAACTAGAAAGAAAGGTAGAAACTCTTATCAGTAGTGATAGTGTCATCTTGTGATAAGTTCCTTGGGTTTTTCGTTGAAAAGCATATGCATCATCCTTAAAAGTACAAGATACCAATCTAGTTAATTTAGTTTTCTTAGGTGAATGACAGAGAGTTAGGAATCATTAAGATAATATTTTTAGATTATGTATTTTGTCAAATGAAGTATGGAATTTTTAAATAATTGGTAGGATAAAATAATAGTATTGTGCTAGGTAAAATTGTGTTGATGAGTTGTATTTGTTTTTATTAAATGATATACTTATTTAATGCGAATGTGTATTATAATTTGATTATATTGTTAGTGAAGTTATTGAAAGTATAAGAAATTAGATGAATAGAGTCAACAAATTGATTGAGAATAAATTTTGTAGAATCATTGTGGAATGTAATATCAGCTTGGCCTCTTGTGCCTATGACAACCTAGGACATGGTAGGTACCTTTTCTTGGACCATTAGGAATGTTCTCTCTCAATCTTATGCATGTGAAAAAAAAAAAAACTCCACTTTTAGTATGAAATTCATAATCTTCCACAAAATGATTTATCCTTTGATGGTGTATAAATTACTTCTTATCAATAAATGAAGTATTTATTAACTAGTTTTGAGTTGAGTTGAGTTTAGAAAGAATTTGAGAGGCTTTACAAGTAAAATACATTATAGATCTAAGACAGTCTTTAGCAAACCAAGGTGTGTATTACATCTTTTGAAAGTTTGGAAATTTAGGTAGATGATTTATTATGGAATAAGACTATTGTTATGGTCTGTCTATCAAATTAAAAGAATGATCATTATTGTTGGCTTCAAGATTAAACCTCGGATGATGTGTGAATACTTGCTTCTTTATGTTGCTACTTTGAAATCTATAAGATACATTTCTTGCTGTGAAACCATGGTGTTTTAATGGTGTCAAGTGTTGTTGAAGTTGTTTCCAGATGCCTAGGAGGGTATGATTGTGTGGGTGTTGGCTCTATGTGCATCATGTGAGTTGAATGAAATGCATTCTTGAAATGTTGCCTCCTATTCATGTTGGTATGATACCTATGCAAGATGGATAATGCCTTTCTCACTGTACCTATTCATGTGGTTATGATGACTATGCAAGATGGATAATGCCTTGCTCTGTGTGATGTGAAATGATGTGTATTTTGTGTCGTAAATGCATCATGATGAGAATGTGATAGTTCATGCTTGATTTATGTTTTGGGACAAGGATATAAGAATTGGTCCCTGTGATTATGTTTTGTATGCTAGAAGGTAAACGCCTTGCATTATATATGTTACTTGTCATTGTGACGGTATTTGTCTTGCTTCATGGATAGGGTCTTCTAGATGCAGGTAGGGGAGTGGCTTTCAATGTGGGGCCGGTGCCTAAAGTGGCTGCCAGGATAACCTATTGGAAGTTTTTAATCCAGTGATATCTTAATAATAAATTTAGAGGGTTGGGTATTTTCTACACTAAATAAGATAATTGGATGCCTCACCCATGCCTGTAGTGCTCGTTTAGGCTAAGGATGGTATGAGAAGGTCGTGGTTGGCAAGATCAACTTCCTTGTTCTCATGAACGGAATGTTGGTTCTACATGTGTCACCCTATGGGGCTGGTGTCTAGTGAGAGACTGCCAGGATAACCATAGATGGGGGCCAACGTCTAGACGGCTAGGATAACCCATGGATAGGGGCCGACGTCTGGTGAGAGACTGCCAGGACAACCCATGTTAGGACCATGCGATGACGATCTTCCCTACTGCAACCTAGCATTCCCTAAGTGTGTTTTCCCCTTTTATTGTGTGATTGCCTTTGGAAGTGATGTTTGAGTTACTTGTGTTGTTCATATTGACCCATGTTGTATTGGAGTCATGTGTAGTCCTTGCACCTATTAGTCTTCTGTCTTTCTGACTATTTTATGTTGTGGGACCTTATGTTATCTCCTAGCATGGGGGGTGGACCTTAGGGTTCCACATGGTCGGGCGATTGTGCTTTTATCTCCATTGGTTTCCCTTGCCATTGTTAATATGTGAGGAGGATGTATCTCGTGTGACAGATTCCAGATCTTGTACCAGTTTGAGGAGACAGTAATATATGTTCATGTACTGTAATCTAGATGTTTATGTCCCAATGTATTCAGGAAAGTGAAATCGTAAACAATGTAATTGTGTATTCTCATGTAAAGGAAATTGTTATGTACTTGCAATCCTATTCAGGATCTTGATGTTAACTTATCTGATATATTATGAAAGAAGTATATGTGTTGTTTCCTTTAATACATTTGGATTTAAATGTACCATGGTTGATAGTTAGATTATGTTAATAATTAGTAATGCATCCATGTAATCCCTAGAGGTTAAAGCTTAACTTAGATGTTATGTAGATGTATTTACATTTATTTGTTATTTCTTTTAAAAAAAAAAGTTTGCACTTTTTAATGCATAGTTAAGCTTATCTCTAGGGTTTCATGGCAGGGCATTACATAATGTCTAGTAACCTATCATAGGTAATGCACTTATCTTGAATAAGTGTGCACCAAGGAATTCATCCCCAATTTTTTCTCCTTCTTCACTATTATTAATTATAGAAAGATAGTGTAGTCCCTAATTAGCTTTACCAAGTTTAACCATAATATTGAAATCAAATTCCTAAAAAATTATTAGTCATTGACATATCTGGTCATGTATTACTTGTATTTTCACAAGATATTTTAGTGGTTCATGATCTATGTACAAAGTGAATGGAGTCATTAAGAGATAATTTCTAAACTTATGTAGAGAGAACACCATGGCTAAGGCCTCTCTTTCTATTATTATGTAATTATTTTTAGTTACTACAAGTTTTATGCTTGCAAAAGCAACAAAATAATCCTTCTTGCCTCTAGGTTGTGCTAGTATCATGCCTATTGTGGTTCCCGATGTATCAACATGAACATGAAATAGTTGTGTTCAATCTGGCAACATTAAGATAAGGGTTTTTGATATTTTGTTTATAAGTATATCAAACACGTTTTGGCATTGGGTTGTCCATTCAAACTTCCTGTTGTTCTTTTTCTTTAGTAATTATTCAATGAGTCCAAGGATTGTGACAGTTTTTGATAATATTTTGTGGTAACTAATATACTTCCTAAGAATGTTTTTGTCTCTTTTATGCTCTTTGGTGGTGGTATATTTAAGACTATTTATATTTTATGTGGGTCTACCATCCTTCCTTCTTTATAGATTATATGTCCAAGTAGAGTGCCAAATGGAGTTGCAAATATGCATTTTTCAAATTTAGTGCAATTTAAGACCATGACATCTTTCAAACATCAACTTTAGTGCTTGTATGTGTTTTAGCATTCCATATATTGTCTAGTCATCAAGATATACCTCAATATAATCATTATGAAATCTTTAAATGTGGAGACCATAATTGTACTAAATATTATGGGTGCATTCTTTAGCCCAAATGGCATAATTGTATACATATATGATCCCTATTCTATTGGCAATGTAGTTTTTGGCTGGTCTTCTTTTGATATTAGGTATCCAAAAAATATATCTGATGCAGGGACTTCCGGAGGTCATAACTTTTGACTCGGATGTGGGTTTTCTACGAAATTTTACAGGTGGATGCGTTATGAGGTGGCTAGTGGTTTCACAACCAACCCTAGTCCATTGGACCTCGTCTTGGCACATTTTCAGGGCTTGAAACTTTCATCTTGGCCCTCAAAATGGCAAATTAGTGTTTTTTTTCTAGTTTTTTAAAAGTTGCTTTTTTTAATAACTCGAAACTCATGTTTCGAATTTAGGATGTTAGTTGGTTTTTCATCCTACCTTAGCTTTATGATCTTTTTGGGAAAAAACTGGATTCTCAAGATATGATTGTAAAATTACCTAAAATGGCAAAATCTGACAATTGTCGAAAGCTGCCAAAAAAGGTAATTTTTTGTTTTTTTTGTTTTCTTAGATATAAGAGAGTTTTCTCTCATTGTAGCGGGAGAGTTGATGAATAGAAGTTTTGTTATGTTTCAGCTTCCAAATTTTTGTCTCTCATGTTTAATGGCACAATTCTGTTGAGTGTATGTTGTGTGCTGTATCATTTGGTATCAGAGCAGGAAGATAGCTAGGAGAGGAAGAGGAAGAGGCGGTCTTGCCCAAATGCATAGAGAAATGCAAAATCTGCAAAGGCAAATAGCAGAACTTACAACACGGATGGAAACCCAAAGACTGGGTAGAGGAGGAGACGAATTTGATGAAGAGATAGGTCAAGGAGGTGCAAATCAAGATACAGAACATGAAGAAGAAGAATTAGAAGGCATGAGTTTTGAAGAGAGGATGCTCAGGGCCTTAGAAGGAAAAAATGAAGGGATCAAGGTAGATGTTTTAGATTATGCAGGTAGTCTTAAACCAGAGGAGTTGATAGACTGGTTGAATGGCATGAGAAAATTTTTTGAATGGAAATCCATGACAGAGGAGAAGAAGGTAAAATTTGCATGCACCAAATTAAAGGGTCATGCAATGATTTGGTGGGATCATCTTCAAAAGGAATGAACAAGGAAAGGCAAGGATAAGATCAAGACATGGAATAAAATGGAGAAGAAGTTGAGAGAAAAATTTTTGCCCATAGATTATGCGCAAACCCTTTTTCGTAGGTTTCAAAATTTAAAGCAGAACCTCTCTTCTGTGCAAGATTATACAAATGAGTTTTATACACTATCTATACGTATAGAGCATCAAGAAACTGATGAACAAATGGCTGCTAGATATGTGAATGGCCTGAAATTTTCTATTCAAGATGAATTGAGCATGCATCGACTCAACAATATGGAAGAGGCTTACCAATTGGCTCTAAAGGCTGAAGAAAAACAAAACAGACAGTACCATCAGAGGAATAGAGGAGGAAGAAGGGGTACATCAACCCCATTTCAAGGAGGTTCAAATTATGGCAGGGGAGAGTCATCCCATGGTTTGGAAAAACAAGTAGACACTCGGCAAGATCCTCTGAATCAAAAATGAGGAAGGGGATTTCAAAGAGGTAGAGGTTATGGTAGCGGTAGAGGATGGGAAAACCAGAGAAGGCCTTTCACCTATTTCAGATGTGGAGAAGAAGGTCATAGGGCATTTGAATGCTCCAATTATAACATGCAAGAAAGAAATCAAGGAGGACAACCTAGGGTGAACATGATTCAAATGCAGCATGAAGTGGAAGGGACAGAACTAGAGGTTCCACCAGATGTGGGAGAAAGTCTCATGATGAGAAGAGCAATGGTGATTCCAGAGAAGAAGAAAACACAAGCCAAAAGCTCTGATGGTTCATGGCTTTGAACCAATATCTTCAGAACTAGATGCACTTCGGGTGGCAAGGTATGTCAAGTCATTGTTGATGGAGGTAGTTGTGAAAATATGGTTTCTAAAGAAATGGTAGACAAATTGAATTTACACTGTGAAAAACATCCTCATCCGAATCGCATTGCATGGTTTAAAAAGGGAAATGAAGTCACTGTTGATAAAAGATGCCTAATTAAGTTTAGCATAGGGAAGATCTATCAGGATGAGATATGGTGTGATGTTGTCCCAATGGATGCCTGTCATGTGTTATTGGGAAGGCTATGGCAATATGATAGAAAAGTTATGCATGATGGAGAGAAAAACACATACACCTTTTGGAAAGATGGCGCTAAGGTGATTTTATTGCCTCTCAAGGATGAAGGAAAAGGTGAGAGCATGTTGTCTGAAAGAGATCTTGTTAAAGAAATGAAGGTGACAGGGTGTTGCTATGCATTAGTAGTGAAAAAAGGTGAAGAGGAAGACATTTCAGTTCCCCCAGAAGTAGCCAAGCTATTGAAAGAATTTGTTGATGTTTTACCTAATGAATTGCCTGATGGTCTACCGCCAAAGAGAGATATTCAGCATCATATTGATTTGATTCCAAGAGCAACTCTACCCAACCAAGCAGCTTATAGGATGAATCCAACACAACATGCAGAGATGAATAAGCAAGTAATAGAACTCCTAAGTAAAGGTGTGGTGAGAGAGAGCATGAGCCCATGTACTGTACCTGCATTGTTAACCCCAAAAAAAGATGGAACATGGAGGATGTGCACTGATAGCAGAGCAATTAATAAGATTGCCATCAAGTATCGGTTTCCTATACCTTGTATGGAGGACATGATGGATGTCCTTGCAGGGGCTAAATATTTCAGCAAGATCGACCTACGAAGTGGCTACCACCAAATCTGGATTCGAGAAGGGGATGAGTGGAAGACAACCTTTAAGACTAGAGATGGATTATATGAGTGGATGGTTATGCCATTCGGGTTATCAAATGCACCTAGCACATTTATGAGATTGATGAACACTATACTATGCCCTTACATTGGTAAGTTTGTGGTAGTTTATTTTGATGATATTTTGGTATTTAGTAACAGCAAAGAAGAGCACCTACAACACTTGAGGATCATCTTTGGTGTGTTAAGGAAGGAGGAGCTCTATGCCAATTTGAAAAAGTGTAGGTTCATGTAGGACAGTTTGGTTTTTTTAGGCTTTGTCATTTCTAAAGATGGTGTCAGAATGGATCCAGAAAAGGTCAGGGCAATTCTAGAATGGCCTAGTCCAAGCAGCATCATAGCGGTAAAAAGTTTTCATGGCTTGGCCACTTTCTATCGAAAGTTCATTCAAAATTTTAGTAGTATTGTAGCTCCTATAACAGATTGCACCAAAGGGAGGGAGTTTGTATGGACCAAGGATGCTGAGGAGAGCTTTAAGTACTTGAAGAAAAAGGTAACAGAAGCACCTATACTTGCATTGCCAAATTTTGATAAAGTATTTGAAGTAGAATGTGATGCCTCCCATGTGGGAATAGGTGTTGTGCTTAGCCAAGCTGGAAAACCTATAGCTTTCTTTAGTGAAAAGCTAAATGTAGTGAGAAAGAATTATTCTACTTATGATTTGGAATTTTATGCAATTGTTCAAGCATTGACGCATTGGAGACATTATCTAGTTCCCCAGGAGCTTGTATTGTTTACAGATCATATTGCACTGAGATACTTGAACACACAGAAAAAGTTGAATAGTAGGCATGCCAAGTGGGTCTCTTTCTTGTAAGGTTACAACTTTGTGCTGAAGCATAAGTCTAGAAAACAAAATCAGGTTGCAGATGCGTTAAGTAGGCGTGTTGCACTTTTGACCACAATGGAAGCTGAGGTGATTGGTTTTGATGCCATCAAAAATTTGTATGAGTCTGATGATGATTTTTGGGAGATTGTGGAACAATTGAAGGCACCAATATCTAGTAACTTGGATCACTTTAGGGGTGAATATTTTATGCAAGATGGGTATCTATTTAAAGGAAAACAACTATGCATACCGGCTGGCTCTATGAGGGACAACATTATCAGAGAATTTCATAGTAGTGGGTTGGCTGGACATTTTGGCAAGGACAAGACAATAGCCTTGATAGAAGATAAATATTACTAGCCAAAGATGAAAAGGGATATAACTAAGTATGTAACAAGGTGTAGAATCTGCCAAGTGGCTAAGAGACATTCATAGAATACAGGATTGTATATGCCCTTACCAGTACTAGCTGCACCATGGACAGATTTGAGCATGGACTTTATGTTGGGACTTCCACATACTCAATGAGGTAATGATTCCATTTTTGTAGTTGTTGATAGGTTCTCCAAGATGGTTCATTTTATTGCCTGTAAGAAAACTAATGATGCAACGAGGGTAGCAGAGTTATTTTTTTCAGAAGTTGTTAGACTACATGGTGTTCCAAAGACTCTTACCTCTGACAGGGATACCAAATTCCTCAGTCATTTCTAGAGGACTTTATGGAAGAAGATGGGGACCCAATTACAGTTTAGTAGTGCCTATCATCCTCAAACAAATGGGCAAACAGAGGTAGTTAATCAGAGTCTGGGAAATTTGTTGAGGTGTATTATTGGAGAAAAGCCAAAACAATGGGATTTGGCATTACCCCAGGCTGAATTTGCCTATAATAGTTCTGTTAACCGATCAACAGGAAAGTCCCCTTTCTAGATTGTGTATGGCAGGAATCCTCAGGGTGTTCTAGATTTGGTACAGCTACCAATGAAAGATCGTGTCAGTGATGATGGGGAAGCATTTGCAGAACACCTTCAACAGTTGCAGCAAGAAGTGAGACAGAAGTTGCAGGACAGTAATGAGAGGTATAAGAATTTAGTGGATACTAGTCGGCGACATCAGACATTCAGTGAAGGTGACTTAGTGATGGTATATTTGAGAAAAGAGCAGTTTCCTACTGGAACATATCACAAGTTGAAGTATAAGAAAATTGGTCCTTACATAATTACAAAGAAGATCAATGATAATGCATATGAGGTCAGTTTACCAGATGATCTCGCTATTTCTCCCATGTTTAATATTTCTGATTTATATGCATTCCATGGTGACGATGATGCTGAAGATAGTCAACCAGAGGTGGCATGGCACAACCACATTCCCCATAAGAAGGAGGAAAAGATTGCACAGATTCTTGATAAGAACACTATCTACACTCGGCAAGGGCGTTACAACAAGTATTTAGTACAGTGGGAAGGATTGCCACCAACAGATAGCACATGGATTACAGAGTGGGAAGTGCAGAGGTTAGATCCCGTCAAATGGCAGCAGTTTGAAGACACTCACTTGCAGGAGCTGTGTTCTTTTCAACCAGAGGAGAATGATGCAGGGACTTCCGGAGGTCATAACTTTTGACTCGGATGTGGGTTTTCTACGAAATTTTACAAGTGGATGCGTTATGAGGTGGCCAGTGGTTTCCCAACCCACCCTAGTCGGTTGGACCTCATCTTGGCACTTTTTCGAGGCTTGAAACTTTCATCTTGGCCCTCAAAATGGCAAATTAGTGTTTTTTTTCTAGTTTTTTAAAAGTTGCTTTTTTTAATAACTCGAAACTCATGTTTCGAATTTAGGATGATAGTTGGTTTTTCATCCTACCTTAGCTTTATGAGCTTTTTGGGAAAAAACTGGATTCTCAAGATATGATTGTAAAATTACCTAAAATGGCAAAATTTGACAATTGTCGAAAGCTGCCAAAAAAGGTAATTTTTTGTTTTTTTTGTTTTCTTAGATATAAGAGAGTTTTCTCTCATTGTAGTGGAAGAGTTGATGAATAGAAGTTTTGTTATGTTTCAGCTTCCAAATTTTTGTCTCTCATGTTTAATGGCACAATTCTGTTGAGTGTATGTTGTGTGCTGCATTAATATCTAGGAATGAGTAGACTTCTCTACCAATAATGCTTTCTAGGACTTTTTTTGTAAATGGTGTTGGGAAAGGATCATGCTTACAATATTTGTTAAGTTCTTTGAAATCTACACATATCCTTATGTTTACTATTTTCTTATTCTAGACTACAATGGACTTTCCAACCAAAATTTTCTATTGGTTTTTATTATACCACCAACCAGCATTCTATCTATTTTAGTTTTCTCTTTTACTTTTAAATTTGGATTGATCTAGTATGGTCTTTATTTATGTGGTTTGGCATTTTCTTTCAATTGAATTTTCATTACTCTTGCTTCCTCTTTTGTCCCCTTCAATTCGGTGAATGACTTTGGAAATAGATCTTCATATTCCTTTGGTATTTCTACATTTTTTTCTATTTCTTCTTATGTCCAATAATCATTAATAATAGGTACTTTTGGCTCACCATTTCTAACTATGTTTTCTTCAAGTTTTAGTGGCTAATAGTAGTATTGAATCTTATCCTTAATTTTATATATTATTTCTCTTTCATCTTCTTCTAGTTGTATATTTAAATTTTTAGGATTTTCATCTTCTCCTAAAGAGTCATTTTTCCCTTAGTTTGTTGAATAGAAGAATCTTTGTAGTAGTGGCGTATGTGGTGTAAATTCCATAGTTGCCTACTAGTGTTCTTTTTTTGAGATGTTTCTTGTATATATTATTTTCCAAAGTTATGTTTTAATTCTTTTATTAAAGTTATTACCTTTTTAATTCTTTTGAGCACACTATCTATTTGTGGATTTAGATCCCAAACTATGAAAGTTCTATAGAAGTCTACCTTGATTGTATTCTAATGAATTGTTTCTCCTCTTAATTCCTAGTGAATATACCAAGCTCTTGTTAAAAAAGTTAGACTCCAATAAATTAGTTGTGTTCTTAGCCTCTCATTAGTTTCTCCTATGTCATCCTATGAGTAGTCACAAATTTCTATGTGATCTAATGATTTTTTTGTTCCATCATATTCGATTATTTCATCAATGGTTCTTTCTTCTTCCAAATACCTATTATTAATTAGAATTATTAATGCTTTCCAAGTAGGTATATTTTGTTTATGGGTCTTCCACCACCTTGTGCTACTTAATATCAAAGTGTCATCTAAAGATTGCATTTTAAATTCTTCATTTGTAAACGTCCTTTTCATGGCCTCAAGATAGTTTAGCAAATCTCTCTCTCCTAAATAGTGTGGTAATTTCATATGTGAAGCTTGCTATTGTATGTGTTTCAATCTCTTATTATGTGTATGTTCACTTGATATGTAGTATCCAGTTGTGTCATTATGGGAATTTTTCTAGCCATAAATTTTTTTTTGAGTCCTAATATCTTCTTATTATGTTTCTCTATCTCTTGCCATGCCCATAATTCTACCATATCCTTCATATCAGTTGAAGAATCATTGTCCATAAATATTTCACCCTCTAAATTGGGTTCACCATCCCATTCCTTTCTAGGTATTGTACTTATTGTGAATAATTTTTTACTATATTCATCCTCACTTTCTTCTTCTTTCTCAAAGTGAATTTCTACTATATATACACCTTTCATTCCTTCATTGAATGACATACATATTGCTTTTCCATTACCTTGTAATATTAATTCTTCCTTATTTATATCAAATATTCCATTGTTATCTACAAACCATTCAATATCTAGTATGATGTTGACAATTTCCTATGATCCTTCATACATATCTATAACTTTGAAGTCAAATTTTATCTTTATACCCATGAATTCTACTTCTACATTTCACCATGTGCCTATTCAACATATAGGGATTCTATTTGCTAAAGAAATATCATATGGTGTTTCATATAGTTGTGGTTTGCCAAATGTGTCCCAAATCTTTTTAGGCATAATATTTATGTTTGCTCCTAGGTCCAATAAAGCTTTTCAAACTATTTTTCTGTTTACTTTAGCATTCAATAGTATTGGTTGCTCCTTCCATTTCTTTTGAGTTTTTACTAAATATCTTATTTGAGGTTTCATTTGATTTATATCCTTTTATTCCAATATTTGGAGAATCGTTTAAATTTTTGAATCAAGTTTTCTCTTCTATTAAGTTGGCCATCTCCTTCAAATTTTGGGCTTCTTTTTCTAAGAAATGTCTTATAATTTTCTTCTTGTTTTTGTAGTTATTCTATTAAGTTTTTGGATTTTGTGATCACTATATCATGCTTACTTTTGTTAGGGTATTTTTTTTCCTCTTCACTTTCATCTGCTTCTAGTAGCTACTTGATTTTATTTGTATCTAAACCTCCTCAATTTATTGCCCAACTCTATTTTTTCTTAAATTTTTCAAGAACTTATTTCCTTAGTTGTTCTTTTCATTGTTTATATTCTTTTTCCAGTAATTCTTCTTCTTTCATAAAAGGTTCTCTCACTTCATGTTTAGGTTTTGGATTCATTTTCTAACATCTCCTAATACTTGGTCATTCTTTATTTGGTATTTTCAACAATACTTTAACACCACGTAGTGCAAACATGACAGTTCATCATTTCTCGTTCCTTGTACTGGTCCATTATTATAAAATTGTGTGGATTTATGACAATCTAATGCATCATGTGAGTTGTCACGTAAAATCCACAACCTAGTTTTTCTTATTTCTTTCTACTTTTTGCATTCATTAGCATAATGACTTGTCTTACCGCAATAATAGCAGGTTAATCTCTGACTTCTTCTTCTACCTCATCCACCTCTAAAATTATTGCAATAGTCTCCTCTACCATATCCTTGTGAATATTCATTGGTATAGCTTGTAAAAGGTTCTACATTTTTATATTTGGGGTACCACATGGTTCACATTATTGATTTGTCTTTGGTTTCTCCTCCATGTTGATTCTTAGTAACCATGAGTTGTATAGCGATTTAATGCTATTGTAGTCAATCATTGTGCTCTAGTCATTCCTTAGTCTATAGAATATCCTTCACTATTCATTCCTCTAACCAATGGTTCATATCCTTCTTCCAATAATATGGGGCAACTGTCTGTTATATATTTATCCAATTGTTTACATATACCACAGTAGAAGATCATTATTCTTCTTGGGCCCTTTTCAAGTTCTACCCTTAATTTGATGGCTTGTTTAGTACCTCCTGCCATTGGGTAGTCATTTCTTAGCTATCATTCTATACTACAATATGTACTAAATATTGGTCCTTTTGTCTAAGGGAGAAGTCCCACCCCTCTCACCTTTTGCTATAGTTTCTTTCTTCAATTTTAAATTTTCTAGTTCTAATTTGATTTTTTTAATTTTTGCACTTTCACAGAGTTATTTCTCCAAGTTTTGGCTTCCATTCCATTTGCCAATTCTACCACTTCACTATAGGTAGTAAACATTCTTCCATATACCATAGCTCTAATTTGTGGATTCGAACTAGATACAAACCATTCAATCCTTTATTTTTTTTTGTTAAAGGTTCTTCTAACTTGCAAACAACACTTTTGAAATGTTGATCATATTCCTTTATAGACTTATTCTTTCCTTGTGTCATTTCTCTCATTTTTCTCACTTCTAGTTAGAATAGAAATTTACCAAAAAATAGATTACTTATTTCTTCCCATTCCTTGTCATGTTTTGGGCACACCATGATATACCATTTTAGAGATTCATCTCTGAGTGTTTCTACAAATTCATATAATTTGGTTTGATCTTCATCTATGTTCTTCTTTCTCTAGTGGGATTGCAAGATGAAGAGATACTCACTTGCATCTTTGGTATCCTTACTAAACATAGGGAATTTTGTCCTATTTGCATCCATCCTTATAAAAGTTGAAGGTATTTTGATTTATCCTTTTATGGTTTAGGACTTGTCCTTCCTTTTGATGTATCTCCAGCTCTTGGTTCTCTTTCTTTCTTTCTCTTGGGTCTTTTCTACCTAGTTTTTGTTGACCCCAATTGGCATTTGTTGGCAATGATGTCAAACAATACAGTTGGCAGTTGGTAACAATCTCAGGTGACACATGGTAATGATATGGTAAGTGTTCTATTGTGACATGATAGTAAGTATGGTGACATGATGGTTTTCATGTGTGACAGTTGATCTTGTTAGTGAATATGATAGTTGTTATCTTCATAAATCTTCATGTTGGCATAGTGACATTTCATACACATTGATCTATGAGGCTTTTACAATATCATATGTATTTTAATGCTCTTGGTTAGGGTGACTAAGAGTCACTCAAAGACACACCTTGTTAATTTATTCCTATGGCATGTAAATTAAAAGTCATAAACTTGTTTTAAATGCCACTTCGGGCTATGTAAGTGATATAACTTGTTGAACAGGTCTCAAGCTCAACAACAGGTTAAAAAGAAGTTTTGTTAAGAATGGTTTACCGATCCCTTTTAGGGCACACCGGGAATGTAGGTAATAGGGAACAAAAAGAGTTTCATAACAATTCATTTGGCATAGTTTGAGCTTCGAATATGACTCGGTTGAGCTAGGGTATGAAGAAGGGTTTTATAATTTTTTCATCATTGAAAGTCGTGGTCTTTGAAGAAGGATTATGCAGATGTGATAATGTTGACTGAAGGTTATGGATAGTCAAGATTTCAATTTGTATTTTAGGTGTTTTCATTCTATTTACCCTCATTCTTTTCAGCAGTTAGTAGTTATTTTTGTTAAAGTTGATTAAGGGTTGATATAGTTGTTTTTCTTTTTGAAAACATGATCATTTTGTTTCAGTTATGGATTTCTTGCATTAAAATTTTGAACAGCCTACATACTCTGATTAAACGGTGATTATATGTTACTAAAGGTAGTTTTGTTTAAAAGGGGTTTCATTGAATTATTAGTTTGCTTTCATTATGATAAACACAGTCGGGTTATTAATAGGGTTTGGCAATTGAAAATGTGATTATCTATGTTTACCCATAAGCAAAGTATGCTAGGGTTTGAAATATTTTTTGACAGATATTGTTACAGTTAATTATCTATGGACAACTTTTATCTAAATATGATTTTAGTAACTGTGAAGGACTTTGTTTTGACGTCTTGTGATAAATGCAGATTAAACATGATTTGGTACAACCATTTTGCACGACAAGGGTTTGACTTACAAAAGTTTTGTTGAAATTTTGTAATAACATTGTAAATACTGTTTAGGGTTTGATTCTAATCATGACTGGTTATCTGGGTTGTTTTAATTAGTTGGAGCAAAATAGTTATATTTTCAAATTGTTCAATGAAAGAAAGAGATATGTTTTTGAAAAGTATAAAATAGTTGTACATCTTTCTGTATTCAGTTGTATTTATGCACAAACAGTTGTATCTCTTAGAGTCTCAAAAATTCAATGAGACATTCAAGAATAAAGCATTAAGAGAAACAGAGTAACCCTTTGTGATTTGTAATTATCTTTTTGTATTAAGGGTTGATGCTTCTAAACATTGTCGCCAGTGAGGCAGGATAAAAAGCCAATGAGGCAAAGTTGTAATAGGCCAGTGAGGCAAGAAAAGAAGTTAGTGAGATTGTATGATTGGTTTTTGATATTAAGCCAATGAGGCATCTTTTTGAGTGGGTTTTATTCCCCAAGAGGGTTTTCCACTAATGCATTTTTTTGTGGTATGGTCTCTATGTGTGTGATCCATTGATGTCTTATGTCTAAGTTTTTCATTACATTCACTATTCAATACTTCATTTTATGTCTTGCAAAACATTCAAATCAACATTGCAATTTATTATTTCAAGTTTGAAAAGAAATAAAATTTATCTATGTTTGTCTCCAACACTAATTCACCCCCCCTCTCAGTGTTGGTTGTACTCTAATAAGTGGTATTAGAGCCAGACCCTTGAGTAAAGGTTTAATCAACCTAAGGGTTTTCTAGTAGAGTACAAATAATGTCATCCCAAGAAGGTCTTTCTACTTTTAAGGCACCTTTGTTTGATGGTTCTGATTATGTTTTTTGTAAATTTAGAATGGAGCATCATATAAAGTCTTTAGGCTTTGATGTCTGGAATGTTGTTGCCTCTAGTTATACTAGTACTAGAACCCCATCAACTGCTGATGAAAAAGAACCTATGAGTGTGATTCAAAGGCTTCAAATGCTATTTGTTGTGGTCTATCCAATGATGTCCTTGTCAAGGTCATGGAGTGTAAAACTACCAAGTCTATATGGGAAAAGTTGTCAAACATATATGAAGGAGATGAAGATATTAAAGAAGCAAAACTTCAAGCTTTGAGAAATAAGTTTGAAGGATTAAGAATGACAGAAGATGAGAAGGTGGCAGAATACCTTCAAAGAGTTTAGGAAATTGTGAATACAATGCAAGGTCTAGGAGAAAAAATTGAAGAAATTATTGTTGTGAAAAAGATCTTAAGAACTTTATCTCCTAAGTATGATTCTAAAACCTTTGTTGTAGAAGAAAGAAACATGAAAACATTAACTGTAGATGCTTTGCATGGTATATTCACTGCATATGAAATGAGAAAGATTGATGATACTTCTAATAAAGAAACTTCATTCAAGTCTGTTAAAAAGGATAATGAAGTTAAATCTGACTCTGAAAAATTAGATGATGATGAATCAATTCTCATAAGTAGATTAAGAAGAGGCTCTGCAGGTAAGTATAAAGGAAAACTACCCTTCAAATGTTTTAACTATGGTAAAATAGGACATTATGCTGCTAAGTATCCTAACAAGGAACAAGAAAGTGAAGAGGAAGGTAATAAGAAATATGCAAAGAAAAAATATAACTTCAAGAAGAAAAACAGCTTCAAAAAGAAGAAAACCCTGATTGCTGATATAACTGATAGCTGTACTAAAATGTCTAGTGAAGAAATTGATGAACATTTGTTCATGGCTGCTATTTGTGAAGATGAAAAGATAGAAGAAATCAAATTAGATGAATTTGAGACACAAATTGATCTAGAGGGTGAATTAAAATGTGCCCTCAGTGAAATCAAGAGGCTTAAGAAAGAAGCTTTGATACACAAAAATAAAGCTCAACAAGAAATTGATTCTTTAGTCAATAAGATCACTGATTATGAAAATCAAATTTCTGTTCTAAAACTCCAAAATGAAGAAAACAAAAAGATAATTGATGAAACTCAAAAGTAGTTATTTATAAAAGACAAGAAATGCTACACTCTTGAGGCAGAAGTTGTAAATTTGAGGAAAAAGGTTGCTAAGCATGAGAACAATAACAAGCTAATTGATCATGATTCCAACAAAGAAAAAGGAGGTCCTGAACTGCAAAAGGGAGAATGTTCAAACTCAAACAATACAACTACAAAAAGAGGTAATTCTCTAAGGTTTAACTTGCATTTTTATGGCTATTGTTTTTCTTGCAATAGATATGGACATAAAGCACAAGAATGCAGAGTTACATCTAGAAGACAACCTAGTTTTGTAGATGGTAACTTGTTTAAGTTTTTGAATAATTTGAAGTGCCATATCTGTGGAAATCTTGGTCATATAGAAAGGTTCTGCAGATCTTTCAATGTAAGACAACTAGACAAGGCTAATTCTTAGGCATCTCACAAAACTAAGAAAGCCAAATTGGTTTGCAGATTGAAACAAACTGATAAAAAGGTTGATGCTATGCTTGTGCAAATAGCCTTTCATGTTCAAAAGAAAGACTTGTGGGTAGCGGATAGTGGTTGCTCTCACCATATGACTGGTGATAGAAGCAAGTTTGTTGATTATGAGGATCATGATGGAGGATCAGTTAAGTTTGGAAATGATCTGTGTATATCAATTAAAGGAAAAGGCACAATCTTACTTGATAATGATACACCATTGCATGATGTTTATTATGTTGAAGGACTGACTCATAATCTACTTAGTGTGAACCAGGTTTGTGACAATGGATTCAAGGTAACTTTTACTCCTCAAGGCTGTGAAATCAGTAAAAAATTTGGAAAGATAGTAGCAGTTGGGCTCAGAACAAAAGGTAACATTTATAACTTACATGAGACCACTAGTAATTATAAGAATACTCATGTATGTTTTATGAGCCAAATAGAGGAAAGTAAGTTATGGCACAGAAGGCTAGGTCACATGAATTATGATACTCTAGTTAAAATAAGTAAACATCAGAAAGTTAGAAATATGCCTATCATTACAAAACCTAGCAATGTTACTTGTCAAGAATGTCAACAAGGAAAACAGACTAGAGTAAGTTTCAAGTCTAAAGAACATTTCTCCACTACACCTCTACAATTGGTTCATACTGATCTTTGTGGTCCTACAAGGACCAGGTCTCTTAATGGTGAACATTATTTTATGTTGTTTATAGATGACTACATAAGAATGACATGGGTTACTTTTCTAAAACATAAGTCTAAAGCATTCAACATATTCAAAATCTTTAAGAAAATGGTAGAAAAAGAATTAGATCTGAAACTAAAATGTCTTAGGTCTGACAGAGGTGGAGAATACACCTCACAAGATTTTGTTGATTACTGCGAAAAACACGGGGTCAAGTGGCAGTACTCAGCCTCTAAAACACCTCAGCAAAATGGTGTTGTTGAAAGAAAGAATAGAACAGTAAAGGAAATGGCCAGAACTATGTTGCAGGATGTAAACTTGCCAAATACCTATTGGAAAGAAGCTGTTCATATAGTTGTATATATTTCAAACAGGGTACAATTAAGGACTAAAACCAATTACACCCACTATGAGCTGTGGTATGGCAGGCCAGCCAATGTTGAATATTTCAGATTATTTGGCAACAAATGCTTTATTAAAAGAGATGAAAATCTAGGTAGCTTTGGGTGAAGATGTGATAATGGTTTTTTTCTAGGCTATTCTACTCATAGTAAAGCCTAAAAATGTTACAATAATAGGCTGAAAAGAATTGTAGAAAGCACTAATGTGAAAATTAATGAAGAGCTGCAGCCTAGTGTACAGGTGAATGAAGAAAATGTACAATAAAATCTTCCAGAACTTGAGGAGAAATCTAAAGAAGAGAAGGAAGCTGTTGAACCTGAAGAGTTCATAAAACTCCATCAAAATCTATTTAGAAAAATCATCCTGAGAAGCAAATCATAGGAGATAAATCTGCTGGAGTATAGACAAGGAGTAGAACAAATGCTTAAAATCAGGTACATTTATGTTTACTTTCTCAGTTTGAACCAAAAACATACAATGAAGCTTGTAAAGATGAATCGTGGATAAATGCTATGAAAGAAGAATCGAAACAAATTGAAAAGAATAAAACTTGGGAACTAGTCGCTAGACCAAAAGATAAGAACATAATTGGTGCCAAGTGGGTTTTCTGGAACAAATTAGATGATAAAGGGAATGTGGTAAGAAATAAAGAAAGGTTAGTGTGCAAAGGGTACTCTCAAATTGAGGGTATAGAATTTGATGAAACTTTTGCCCCAGTTGCAAGAATTGAGGCAATCAGAATATTCCTTACTTTATGTATATAAAAACTTTAAAGTCTTTCAAATGGATGTGAAAACTACATTTTTAAATGGTGATCTAGAAGAAGTTTACATGGAACAACCTGAAGGTTTTGTATGTCCTTTTTGGGATAAGGTGCCATTAACCTTGTAAATTCCAATATTGTATTTATTTCATTTATTATATGTAATTTGTAATTATCCATGAGGAGATGTACTAGTTTCAATGGCAGGGGTAATTTTGGAGTCACCGGAAGTTATTATAGAGTGACTTTTACTATTGGAAAATGTAAAAAATCATGGTAAATGAGGATAGGCATGCTCCCTTGAGGAATATACTATTTTTGGCATGTATGACAACTGTCATAATGTTTGGTGAGTGAATCTATGACTGCTGCAAGTTGTCATAAGATTCTGAGATTCTATGACGCATATGACGGATATGTTAGTTGTATATTTGCTATATTTAGCCCAAGGTTCCTATCTTGGAAATATACTCTTTTGTGGAATCTATGACATGGTTATGACATGTCATAAGATGCTGTAAGAGGCCAGATTTAGTCTTGGGCACCCAACCTTTGCATGGTTGTTTTTGGACAAGTGGAAGGTGCTTGTAAGATGGCATTTAATGTTTGTATGTTGGGGAATCTCATGAGAGAGAAGGTGAATTCCTAAGATGAGTTAGAAAAGGTTTCTATAAGTATTTTCCATGTATTAGTTGCTGCAATACAGATTTTAGGTACTCGGGTGCTGCTGGAATGCTGTCAGATTGAAGACTGGTGGAGAGAGTTGAAGTGTTGTTGTATTGTAAATCATTTTCAGATTAATACAAACATTGGGCCTCTTTCCTGTGTGGAGTTTTTTACCCGAAAGGGTTTTCTCCACGTTAAACATTGTGTTGTGTTCATATTTCTAATTTTACATTTCTGTGAAGCATAGTTTTGTTTCTGTGTTACAATCTCCATTAATAACACACAATTAAAGATTGCAGAAATTTATATTGAATCAAATTTCCATTGAAGTAGTGTTGCTTTCATTTCTAACATTTGGTATCAGAGCCTGGCCAGCTTTGACTCTTGGGTGGTAGTGTGTAAGTTGTAGCTGTAGTGGGAGATTTGGTTGCATTTGTTTTGCAGATCTTGTGTTGTTATTATGGCTGCATCCACTGTTGCATCAACCTCTTGATTGGACATTAAGAAGTTCAATGGAATAGGGTATGAGTTGTGGAAGCTGAAAATGGAAGATTTGTTAGAAGAAAGAAACCAATGGTTGGCTATTCAAAAAGAGAAGAAACCTGATGATGTCTCTCAAGATGAGTGGGATAGACTGGATAAGAAGGCACGGGGAACCATCTGGTTGTGTCTTTCAAACTCTGTCCTGTTGAATATCACAAAGGAAAAGACTGCATACAAGTTGTGGAAACGGTTGGGTGAGATCTATCAAGCCAAGACTATGGTAAATAAACTTTATTTTTAAAAAAAAATTCTTTTCCATGAAAATACAAGAAGGTGGATCAGTTGCAGAGCATTTAAATTCTTTTAATTTGTTAGTGAGTCAGCTTAATTCAGTAGATGTTGAGGTTAGTGAAGAAGATAAATGCATCTTACTTCTTTGTTCTTTATCTGAGTCTTGGGAGAATGTTATCCTTGCTATCACTACTAACCTTGCGGATCTGAAGTTGGATGCTCTTGTTTCAGTGCTACTGTCACAGGAATTGAGGAAGAAGAGTTCAGATAGTTCAAGGAATGCTCTCAGTGTCAGGGGAAGGTCTAAGGAAAAAGGACCTAAAGGAGATTAGAAAGGGGCTAAGGACAAGTCTGAGGGCTGGTCTAAGACTCCTGGTAAAAAGAACAGAGTTAAGTGTTGGAACTGCGGTAAAAGGGGACATGTGAAGAAGGAGTGCAGAAACCCCAAGAAATAGTGGGAGAGTGCTTTAGATAAGTCCTCGAATGCAGGTGAAGAAGTTTTACTTTCTACATGTAATCTTATTTCTAATGATCACTGGTTGGTTGACTCAGGATGCTCATTTCATATGACTCTGCATAAGTAATGGTTCTCCTCATATGAAGAATATGATGGAGATAACATCTACCTTGGTGACAACTCTTCATATTAGATTGTCAAGAAAGGAAAGGTAATGTTGTGTTTTAGTGATGGGAAGATTAAAACCCTCCCTAGTGTTTTGCATGTTCCTAGATTAGCTAGAAATCTGATTTCAGTTTCGAAGTTGAATGATTTGGGAATGCATGTGACATTTGACAAGCATGGCTGTAGATTGGTGAGAGGGAAGTTGGTGGTAGCGAAAGGGAACAGATTCAGGAAATTGTTTAAGCTTGAAGCCACTACAGTTTGTAATGCCTCCTATGTATCTGAGGCCACTACTAAAAATACATGTATGTTGTGGCACCGTAGATTGGGCCACACAAGTAATAATGTATTGAAAACTATTAAGAATAAAGAATTGTTGGACGGTTTCTCTTATTCTGATGAGCACTTTGATTTCTGTGAGCATTGTGTGTTTGGTAAACAAAATAGAAAATCATTTCCTTCAGGAAGCAATAGAGCAAAAGAGAAATTAAAAATTATTCATACGGATGTGTTTGGACTTGTGGATAATGAATCTATTGGAAAATCTCGTTATTTTGTCACCTTCATTGATGATGTATCCAGATATACATGGATTTATTTTATGAAACATAAATTTGAAGTTTTCACTAAGTTTAAGGAATTCAAAGTCTTAGTAGAGAACCAATCAGGTTTAAAGATTAAAATAATTAAGATCTAACAATGGAGGGGAATATTGCTCTAAGGAATTTGATGAGTTTTGCAAGCATGCAGGTATAATCAAACAAAAGACAACTCCATATACAACACAGCAGAATGGTGTTGCAGAAAGGATGAACTGAACAATTATGGAAAGAGCCAAAAGTATGCTTAGTGATGCACAGTTGGATAAATGCTTTTGGGCAGAGGCTGTGTGTACTGCTTGCTACTTGATAAATAAATCTCCTTGTAAGGCTCTTGATTCGACACCTTATGAAGTGTGGACAGGTAAGAAACCTTTTGTTTCACATTTAAGGGTTTTTGGCTGTGAGGCTTTTGTTCATGTGCTTAAGGAAAAGCAATCTAAGTTGGATCCAAAGGCTGAAAAGTGTACATTCATTGGATATGGTGATAATGTGAAAGGTTATAAGCTTTGGAATCCACTAACCCATAGGATTATCTTTTCTAGAGATGTTATTTTCAGGGAACTTAGAGCTATTTCTGAACTTGAGTAACCAAAAGAAAAAGATGAAAAGGTAAAGAGAGTGCACTTTGAGTTAGAGAAGCAAGATGCACCTCAAGAAGAATAGAATGATGGATTGGGGGGTGAAGATGAAGAAGACGATTCGAGTAGTTCTGATGAAGGTGAGTCTGTAGTTACAGAAGAAGTTGTAGATGATCATGCAGAAGAATGAGTAGAGTCTCCTACTCCACCCTTGAGGAGATCCAAAAGACAACAGAATCCAGTTGACAGGTATAGCCCACCAGATTTTCATTGTGTATATGTTTTATTGAGTACTAACGATGAACCTAGATCCTACAAGGAAGCTATTTCTGCAGATGATAGTGAGTCTTGGCAGTTAGCCATGCAGAAGGAGATGATGGCTTTAGACTCTTGTAACACCTGGGATCTTGTTCATTTGCCCAAAGGAAGAAAGGCCATAGGATGTAAATGGGTCTTCAAGAAGAAGTTTAGAGTAGGTGGGTCATTAGAGAAGTACAAGGTTAGACTGGTAGCCAAGGGCTACTCCTAGAGAGATGGAGTTGATTTTGGTGAGATATTCTCTCCTGTTGCTAAATTAACTTCTATTAGATTTCTCTTATCCATTGCTACAGCTTATAATTGGGAGATTGAGAAAATGGAGGTTAAGACTGTGTTCTTGCATGGAGATCTTGAAGAAGAAATTTATATGCAACAGCCTACAGGTTTTGAGGTAAAAGGAAAAGAACATTGGGTTTGCAGGTTAAAGATGTCTCTCTATGGTTTGAAATAGTCCCCCAGAATATGGTATCAAAAGTTTGATTCATTTGTTTTGAAATTGGGTTTTGTTAGAAGCGAGGAGGATCATTGTGTTTACATTCATTGTGTTGATGAATCTATACTAGTTATTGCTTTGTATGTTGATGACATGTTGTTTTTCAGCAATACTAAGGGTATGGTCAGTGAGCTTAAAGTCCAACTTTCAAGTGCATTTGAGATGAAGGATCTTGGTGTTGCAAGGTGTATTTTGGGAATGGAGATTAGGAGGGACAGAGTTAACAAAAAGCTTTGGTTGTCACAAAGTAAGTATGTGAATACTATTTTGCAGAGGTTTAGTTTGCAGGACTGTAACCCAATTAGAGTTCCTTTACCCATTCGTACTAATCTTTCATTAGATATGTGTCCAAAGACTGAGGATGATCTTGAGGATATGTCTAATGTGCCATATGCTAGTGTTGTAGGGAGTTTGATGTATGCAATGGTTTGCACTAGATCAAATATTGCCCAAGCAGTGGGAGTTTTAAGCATATTTATGTCTAACCCTAGTAGACAGCATTGGAACTATGCGAAGAGGGTGTTTAAATATCTTGCAGGTACTCTTGATTATTGTTTGGTTTATTCTGGTACTGATAGCACTAATAAATCTTTAGACATATAGGGTTTTGTTGATGCAAATTGGGCAGGTGACTTGGATGGTCGAAGGTCCACTAGTGGCTATGTGTTTACTCTGTTTGGAGGTGCAGTGAGTTGGATGAGTAAGAGGCAGCCCACAGTTGTTTTGACCACCACAGAAGCAGAGTATATGGCTACTACTCATGTCTCTAAGGAGGCAGTTTGGTTGAGGAGACTGTGTACAGGTATTGGTTTTGATTTCAGGATCATTCAAATTGGTTGTGATAGCCAGAGTGCTATCTGTTTGGCCAAGAATCCCATGCATCATGCTTGGACTAAGCATGTTGATGTTTAGTATCACTTTGTTTGAGAGTTGGTTGCAAATGGAGAGATTGAGCTAAAGAAGACAGACATTTAAGAGAATGTTGTAGATTCATTGACTAAGCCTGTGAGCACAAAGAAGTTCATGTGGTGCAGAGAGGCCATGGGCCTTGTTTCTAGTGCTTGATTATTTTCATTTGATATCCTATGGGTTGATTTACAATGTATAATGTCAAGTGGGAGAATGTTGGGATAAGGTTCCATTAATCTTGTAAATTCCAATATTGTATTTATTCCATTTATTATATGTAATTTGTAATTATCCATGAGAAGATGTACTAGTTTCACTGGCAGGGGTAATTTTGGAGTCACCGGAAGTTATTACAGAGTGACTTTTACTATTGGCAAATGTAAAAACTCATGGTAAATGAGGATAGGCATGCTCCCTTGAGGAATATACTATTTTTGGCATCTATGATAACTGTCATAATGTTTGGTGAGTGAATCTATGACAGCTGCAAGTTGTCATAAGATTCTGAGATTCTATGATGCATATGACGGATATGTTAGTTGTATATTTGCTATATTTATTCCAAGGTTCCTATCTTAGAAATATACTCTTTTGTGGAATCTATGACAGTTATGACGCATCATAAGATGTTGTAAGAGGCCATATTTAGTCTTAGGCACCCAACCTTTGCATGGTTGTTTTTGGACAAGTGGAATGTGCTTGTAAGATGGCATTTAATGTTTGTATGTTGGGGAATCTCATGAGAGAGAAGGTGAACGCCTAAGATGAGTTAGAAAAGGTTACTATAAGTATTTTCCATGTATTAGTTGCTGCAATACAGATTTTAGGTACTCGGGTGATGCTGGAATGCTGTCAAATTAAAGACTGATGGAGAGAGTTGAAGTGTTGTTGTATTGTAAATCATTTTTAGATTAATACAAACATTGGGCTTCTTTCCTGTGTGGAGTTTTTTACTTGAAAAGGTTTTCTCCACGTTAAACATTGTGTTATGTGTTCATATTTCTGATTTTTCATTTCTGTGAAGCATAGTTTTGTTTATGTGTTACAATCTCCATTAATAACACACAGTTAAAGATTGCAGAAATTTATATTGAATCAAATTTCCATTGAAGTAGTGTTGCTTTCATTTCTAACAGTCCTGACAAACCACAAGCTGAAAAAGGCTTTGTATGGCCTTAAACAAGCTCCTAGAGCTTGGTATGCTAAGTTAGATAAACATTTGCAATCACAAGGCTTTACCAAAGGTGGAGTGGATAGCAATCTGTATTTCATGACTAAAGGTGACAGTATCTTAGTTGTTGTTTATGTTGATGATATCATCTTTGGTAGCAATGATGATGAGTTATGTTCCTCCTTTCCAAATATTATGAAATCTAAATTTGAAATGTCAATGTTGGGTGAACTCTCCTTCTTTCTTGGCTTACAAGTTTCACAACTCCCAAAAGGTATCTTTATTTCACAGATAAAGTATGCTAAAGAGATGCTTAAATGTTTTCATATGGATGAATGTAAGCCTGTTGGTACTCCTATGGAGACTAGTTGTAAATTAAGTCATGATGTTGATCAGCCTGATATAGATCACACTATGTATAGGTCAATGATTGGTAGTTTGTTATATTTAATTGCCACAAGACCTGATATAATGCAGGTAGTGTGCTTAGTTGCTAGATTTCAGTCTGCACCTAAGCAATCTCACTTAAATGTTGTGAAAAGAATTCTGAGATATATTCAAGGTACACTTGATTATGGACTTTGGTACCCAAGGCACAATGATTTCTCTCTATTGGCTTATACAGATGCTGATTGGGCAGGTAGCATTGATGACAGAAAAAGTACATTAGGAGATGCATTTTTCTTAGGTGGTAGACTGGTAGCCTGGCACAGTAAAAAATAGGATTGTGTATCTCTTTCAACTGCAAAAGCTGAGTATATAGCTTCTGCTAGTTGTTGCACTCAAGTGCTTTGGATGGTACAGACTCTGAAAGATATAAAAGTAGAAGTTTCTAAACTTGTTACAATACTGTGTGACAATACAAGCACTATAAACATCTCTAAAAATCCAATCATGCATTCAAGAACAAAACACATTGATATCCATTATCATTTTCTCAGGGAAAAAGTGTTGTCTAATGAAGTTACTCTGGAATTTGTGTCTTCTAATGATCAAGTGGCTGACATTTTCACTAAGCCACTTCCAAAAGAGGTTTTTGAAGGTCTGATGGATAGACTTGGATTTCTTTTCCTTAGTTCTTTACAATGATTCATTTTTTATGGTACTGGTGTCAGGGGGAGCTACTTGACATATTATTTCTTATCCCTGATGATTATTTAGTTGGCATTTACAGTTGGCATTTGTACAGTTCTTCTATATGAGTGTTGCAGTTTATATTTATCTTGGCTATTCTATGATGATCATTTGTTCATGTACAGGTTCTTTGGTTAATATACATTGTTTCTTGATCAGTATATCTCTGTAACTGACATTTTTTTTCTATTGGTGTGAATAGAGTTTCTCTCTCATCTTCTTTGGCATTATTGTCAAAAGGGGGAGAAATTCAGGTATACAGTATAGTTGACGAGATCATGCATGCATATTCATTTCAGTTGATGTTTAGTTGATGAGATCATGTATTTCATTTGTAGTTCATTTGACTGGCATGTTGGCATTTTGATTGACATGGTTTGACATCAATGCCAAAGGGGGAGTTTATTGACCCCAATTGGCATTTGTTGGCAATGATGTCAAACAATACAGTTGGCAGTTGGTAACAATCTCAGGTGACACATGGTAATGATATGGTAAGTGTTCTATTGTGACATGATAGTAAGTATGGTGACATGATGGTTTTCATGTGTGACAGTTGATCTTGTCAATGAATATGATAGTTGTTATCTTCATAAATCTTCATGTTGGCAGAGTGACATTTCATACACATTGATCTATGAGGCTTTTACAATGTCATATGTATTTTAATGCTCTTGGTTAGGGTGACTAAGAGTCACTCAAAGACACACCTTGTTAATTTATTCCTATGGCATGTAAATTAAAAGTCATAAACTTGTTTTAAATGCCACTTCGGGCTATGTAAGTTATATAACCTGTTGAATAGGTCTCAAGCTCAACATCAGGTTAAAAAGAGGTTTTGTTAAGAGTGGTTTACCGGTCCCTTTTAGGGCACACCGGGAATGCAGGTAACAGGGAACAAAAAGAGTTTCATAACACTTCATTTGGCATAGTTTGAGCTTCGAATATGACTCAGTTGAGCTAGGATATGAAGAAGGGTTTTATAATTTTTTCATCATTGAAAGTCGTGGTCTTTGAAGAAGGATTATGCAAATGTGACAATGCTGACTAAAGGTTATGGATAGTCAAGATTTTGATTTGTATTTTAGTTGTTTTCATTCTGTTTACCCTCATTCTTGTCATTAGTTAGCAGTTATTTTTGTTAAAGTTGATTAAGGGTTGATACAGTTGTTTTTCTTTTCGAAAACAAAGTCATTTTGTTTCAATTATGGATTTCTTGCATTAAAATTTTGAACAACCTACATACTCTGATTAAATGGTGCTTATATGTTACTAAAGGCAGTTTTGTTTAAAAGGGGTTTCATTCAACTATTAGTTTGCTTTCATTATGATAAGCACAGTCAGGTTATTCACAAGGTTTGGCAATTGAAAATGTGATTATATCTCTTTACCCATAAGCAATGTATGCTAGGGTTTGAAATATTTTTTGACAGATATTGTTATAGTTAATTATCTGTGGACAGCTTTTGTCTAAATATGATTTCATTAACTGTGAAGGACTTTGTTTTGACATCTTGTGATCAATGCAGATTAAACATGATTTGGTATAGCCATTTTGCACGACAAGGGTTTGAGTTACAAAAGTTTTGTTGAAATTTTGTAATAACAGTGTAAATACTGTTTAGGGTTTGATTCTAATCATGACTGGTTATCTGGGTTGTTTCAATCAGTTGGAGCAAAATAGTTATATTTTCAAACTGTTCAATGAAAGAAAGAGAGATATGTTTTTGAAAAGTATAAAATAAACACTATACTCTATTGGGTTTGCTTGGTTTTTACAATCACTATGATATCAAACAAAGACAAGAGAATATAGTTGTACATCTTTCTGTATTCAGTCGTATTTGTGCACAAACAGTTGTATCTCTTGGAGTCTAAAAAATTCAATGAGACATTCAAGAATAGAGCATTAAGAGAAACAGAGCAACCCTCTGTAATGTGTAATTATCTTTTTGTATTAGGGGTTGGTACTCCTTGAAGTTGGTGCTTCTAAATGTATTAGGGGTTGGTGCTCCTTGAAGTTGGTGCTTCTAAACATTGTTTCCAGTGAGGCGAGATAAAAAGCCAGTGAGGCAAAGTTGTAAAAGGCCAGTGAGGCAAGAAAAGAAGTCAGTGAGACTGTATGATTGGTTTTTGATATTAAGCCAGTGAGGCATCTTTTCAAGTGGTTTTTATTCCCCAAGAGGGTTTTCCACTCATGCAATTTTCTATGTTATGGTCTCTCTCTGTGTGATCCATTGATGTCTTATGTCTAAGTTTTTCATTACATTCACTATTTAGTACTTTATTTTCTATCTTGCAAAACATTCAAATCAGCATTGCAATTTATTATTTCAAGTTTGAAAAGAGATAAAATTTATCTGTGTTTGTCTCCAACACTGATTTACCCCTCCTCTCAGTGTTGGTTGTACTCTAATAGTTTTATCCTTCTGTTGTTGACTAATTTCCTTTCTTTACCTTTGTCTCTAGCTAATTGTGTTTCAAAATAATCATTGCCTAATATCTCTTCAAATTCTTTCACACACTCTATTCTTTCTCTTGTTGTCACTAGCCTAAGCAACGATTCAATACTTAAGTCTTCAAAAAACATTTCTTGTCTTATTTGGCATGAGGGGTAGTCTAGGGGGTTCACCTCTTCACTTCATCTTTGGAGAACTAACTTTTGATAATTTGTCATTTGTTAATGACATTTCATTAAATAATGTACGATTCCCCCCATCCCTCTTCAATTGTTCCAATTGTATCAATGACTAATTGATTGCACATTTCCCTAATATCGACATTTTCCACATCCCTTTCCCAAAATTGTAAGTTTTCAACATCTCTAAACTTTTTGTAATTGCCCACTTTTACTTACTATGTTTTCTAAGTATTCTTCGCTCAAATTTAGAGGTTTTAGTTTTCAAATTAGGGTTAATAATCCCTCAATTTTTTTTATTAATTATGACCCTAATGCTAAATAGATCTAGTTTCTAGAATATAGATTTATTGTTAAAAATTCAATTTGGCCTTGCTTCTACACTCTGGAGTTAGGAATTCATATTGTAGAGCACCATTGCTTCTATGCTTTAGCTGAGCACTATTGCTTCTAAGCCTTTTATCTAATGATTGATTAAATTCATCATAGTCTCTTATCTCATATGTTAATTTGGTCAATTTTTTTTGTTCTTTTTATATGGATAGTTATTTTTTTAGATGTTTCATTGTTATTGAGTGGTATAGTAAATATATGTCCCTTTGTTGGTGGGCTCCCATCACTTTCAATAGTGGACATTTTTGCGTGCTCTATTAAATCTTCTTTGGCTTTCTCCATCCTTTTGCAACATCCTTCTTGTCTTTCTTGGGTTTTTTTCAACCTCCTTTCCTCTTCCATGTGCATTTCATAAGTCATTTTAATTTCTTCAAAGATTTCTCTTAACTTCTTGTTACCTCCTTTTTCCATGGATGGTTTTAGATTGGAATTTCATTAAGCCTTTTATTCCTCCTTAATGACTAAAGCAATCATATCACTTTAGGATCCCCCTCTTTCCATTCATCATCCCCTAGGTGCCTAACCACTCTCAAAGGATAGGACCTAGAGTGTGTTACTACACATCTCTTTTACTACAATAACTATTATTTTTTTTATTAGGGTTACTTGGGTTTTTACCTTGCTCCGAGCCTAGAGTGAACCTTACAACGGATCTCTTCCCATGGCTTTATCATTGAGACCACTACTAGAGGGTCTCAATCCCCAAGGCATTATCACAAAGTTCAAGCCCTTGAGCTCATTGGACTAGCGAAGGCCCAAATCCTGTGAGAATGACAGCCTAATGAAGACATATATCCTACAAGCACATCAACCCAACGAAGGCACAAGGCCTATAAGCTTGTTGGCCCAGCGAGGGTTTGAACCTTGGTGGTTGCCACAACCTTGTGAATTGACCACTGAACCACACCCTTATCGACTACAATAACTTTTATTAATACTCCTTTCTCCGGGTAGTATTCCTTACCATAATTTTTTTTCTTGTTTCTATAATTTATCTTTTTATACACCAACAAATTGAATCTCGGCAATGGAACCAAATGTTGACAATAAAATATAGGTCTAAGGTCTAGATTATTTTTTTTAGAGAAGTTAACCCTAGTGTGGTGTAGTAACAAGGAAATTAGAATAGTCTGATAGAGAACATATGTATAATATAAAGATTTACTCTATTGTACATATTCATAGACATTATAAGGTAGGTATGCTCATATATTTATATCATATATTCTTTATACAATTTACATTCTTTATTGCAAGCATATATATACACATCACATACTTGGGTAGCTTCTATTACATATCTTCACATATTCTTTTCTATTACTCCTTCCTTGTAGTTAGGTTTAGTGCTTATGTAGCTTTCTCCTAATGTGGGGATGTGTTCTTCTATGTGTCCTTATGTCTTTCCATCCTTCAAAAGGTGTTACATGATGGTATTTGTTGTCATAATATTTTTCAATTATTGTACTTTTGTTTCTATTTCCTAGCCTACCAACAAGTGTGATGGTTTGCCATCCAATAGAAAACTTGATAAAAAGGATAATTTATGGCAACTTCGGGTGATTAGAAATATAAAATAGTTGGGAAAAGAAAAGATAGGTTGACTTGACAATGTGGCTATGTCAAGTTGCTTGAGAACCCTTTTAGCACTAAAAATAAGATTTTTCCCCATACACTTGAAGTAAAATTAGAATTATGACAACCAACATTAGGATCAAAAAGTCCCAATTTATTACACATGTAGTACTAGGCTTTCCCTTCACTAATTTCCCAACACATAGGAAGGTTGCCACATTTATTAGATGCTATCTCAACCATATTAAAATCCCAAAATATGACCTAAGAGGTAATTGATAGAGCTTCCATGGTCCAATGCCAAAGATTAGACATTTCAACAATGTCATTAGAAGCATAAATATTGATAAGCCCAAAATAATGGTTATTAATATTAAAGAGGACCCATAAAGCATGACAAGTGGGGTCATAGCCTTGATCAACTAAATTCTACTACCACTTAGGAGAAACAAAAATAGAGCCATCCTAGCTAATGATCACTATGAAAAATAGCTAGTAGGCTATATGATTTGACTTATAGTAGAAAGCAAAAGACTTGAAATCTTTAATTCTTCCAAATAAAGAATATCAAGGTTGGGAAATCTTTGTTGAGTGCCCCATATGATATACTTTCATCTAAGGTCTGTCAAACATTGAACATTCCATGAAAGAAAATTCATGGAAGATGGGAATCAAGTGGCATATCATCACTATCAAGCTCATCAAGAGCTTCATAGTTGTTATTCAAAAATTATTCCTCTATAAGTTTTTAAGACAACTTTTAGATTCCCATCTAGAATTTTTGGACATGGGATTAACATTTTTCTGGCACATACTCACTATCCTCCACCTCATGACATAGATTACGTGACACATGTCTAGCATTCACTCAAGGAGAAGCTAGAGCAGAAATTTCTTGAGTAGTAATTTGAGAAGATATAACATCAATAGAAAAAGTGTTATATTGTACCAGCTTGCTCACCACTTTGGAGGATTCTATAATATGTTGTGAAGCAACAACCTCTTTTGCCTTTTTAACAATCTTTGAAACTTGTGGCCCAATAGCTTGGTTTTGAGGTCCACTAGAAATTGGACCTCCACTCAATTATTGTAATATTTCTTCCTACTACGTACTATGGTCTATCCATCTTCATTATTTTGAGTAGAGTCACCATAAGGATTGGAGTTAGCTTGGGTTGTTGCAGAGAGACCAAGGGACAATCCCTAATTTTTTTCTAAAAAGATTTTCACCTATAGCATGTGTAAGGCAAGTTGAGATACATGACTCTATAGGTAATACATTGCTCACTAACCTAGATATCAATAGAGCCTTTAAGGTCCTTATATAGGTCAACCTCAACACAAACTCTTTTTTGGGGATAAGCAAAAAAATCTATATTGAGCTCAACATGAACAACATGACCTAAAGAGGCCACATTATGGTTGAGAAAAGACTAAAGAGGTAGACCTGGAGACTAGGAAACTCAACCCAAATTGGGACATAGAAGGAATGCTCCTCAAAGACAACAAAGTCTCAAGGCCATTAGGAAAATACTAGTAAAGAATTGTGAATATACCAAGGGCCATGTTAAAAAATGACATTGACAAATTTCACCTTCAAGATATGATAAATGAAAAACCCTTGGTGAGGTTTTCAATAGTTTCCATATGGACCCCATGCGAGACCCAAGTAGAATTAACTCAACTTTTGAGCATGATTTCATAGGGGATCCTACCAACAAAATAGTCTACTAATGTAAAACTCTCAAGCCACTTACATGCATTATCAAAGTTATCAAGACGAAAAATGACATAAAGAGTAGAGGATTTACCTCATGTACCACTTTTAGGATGAAATTTTGAGGTCTTTAAGAGGTGCCATTGTTATGTGCATCCAAGCCAACAATCTCATCAACAATTTTTAGGATGCTAAGGTTGTTGACTATTTATATAGAAGCGAACCACCCAAGGGCAATAAAAACTTTAAAATTCCACAAGGAATGTGGTAGTCCTACTTTGAAATGCAGTATAAAATAGGGTGACAAGGACAAGGGATTGACATAAGCAATAATATGCAAGCCAGACCAAACCAAAACCCTAATATTTCTCTCTTCGTCATAAACTCTAGCCTAAATTATTATTAAATTGAAAATCATGCAATATTAGTTTAACAAATGATGTAAAAAGACTTTTCTAAGGCAAAGCTTTGTACTTTGATTGCAAGATGTGGAAGCATATATATGGCATGAAAAATGGCTCTCAATTTTTATATCAAAGAGATGTCTTATAAACTATAATGATTTTTGCATATAAAAATTAATTTTTTCAACAAAATTCAAATAAATTATTTAATAAGATGTAACCTTTTAAATTACAATAATTATTAAATGTGTAGAGAATAATTATTTTTAGTTAAACATATATTTTTCTTACTATTAGAGTAGAGAATAATTGTTTTCACTAAAAATATATTTTCCTTACTATTGCATTCTTTGCTAGAGAAAAATCTAGTCTTCACCATCGTAATTTGCTTTCCCTTTATCCAATTCAATCTAGAGAATATAGATATGTTAAGAGGATGAAACCATTTTATGCCACAAATAATAAAGTCTTTAAACTTGCAAAACCTTATAAAGTGAAAAATATGCATAATAATCTCCACATTACATCAAGAAAAAGATTGCATTTCCACGCCTATTTGTCTATTGGTTGCCATGACAAGATATTTTTAATTCTTCAAATTTGATAAAAGGTTTAGGAAATGTTCGATTCAATCCAAGTATCCATGAAGTTAGTGGAAGATATTAAGTTATATGCATTCTCCCTTAAGTTTATTTTTCACTAAACCAAGCTGTGTTCAACTTATCCTTAGAAAGGATGAGTCTGATGGTAGTTTTGGACCGTAGTAAGAGAAAGGAGAACTTGTTTTTGCTTAGTAGATATGACTGTGATTGAAGGATGGAGATCTTTCTTGAGGTGGATTAAATGCTTAAACAAGCTATAAGTTTTTGGAAAGTTGAAAATATTTTTATTAATGGGAGGGAATTATTTTAATCAAAAGAGATTTTTTTAGATTTGATGTTAGTAATTAAATTTGTAAGATGTTGACTAGCACTTGCACCCATAGGAGTTTCAAGGAATATGTCGAAAGGAAAATCGACGAGTTTCAAAAAATTTCCAGCGTGAATTTTTGTACTTTTACGGCGTGAGACAATTCTGAGTACTATAATGCTCACATATAAAAGCCTATGGACTAATTAAATTTAAAATTTAATTTTTAATAAGTTTAAGTGAAACTAAAAATAAATAATTAATGAAAAAGTTTTGGTTAAATAAAATTTTAATTATGTTGAGAGGTATTTTTATATTAGCATCAAAGATCATTATGTTGTGATTGTATTTAAAAAAATTATTTAGAGGGTAAATAAAATAATTCTTAAGTAAATAAAATAGCTTTAAACTAGCCTGTCACTTAAAAACTAAAATATAACTGGCATATATTTCAAAAAAAACATAGCCAACATATATTTGAAAAATAAAACTAAAACTATCAAATAACCCTTAAGTAAATAAAAATAAGTACAATAAAATAACACTTCAATAAATAAAAACTATAAATAGCTCTTAAGCAAACTAGTATAGATATCTTAACACATCTATCTAAAAGATGCTAAGAGATGTCAGTCTTTTATTAGCTAGATGTATTAAGAAATCTATACTAGTTTACTCCATATTTACCTACATAACTATTTTTAGTAACTATCTAAAGCACCTAGAAATACATCTCTCTAAAAAATGTTACATACATTTGTTTTGTCTTCTTCCACAACATCTAATTTGTCTTGTGTGACTCTCAATATGTTTGCAATCTCATATAATCTCCTTGCCATGTTGAGAGCACCTATTATACCTCTACCAACTATTCTTCTTGAAGGCATGTTGGCTAAGTTCTCTTTTGGCTATTGTATGGCTATTGGCAATAGTGGGGAGGATATTAAGCCAAGGGGAACTAAATAAACCTAGTTAATAAAATTTGCAAGCACAAAAGACAAGAGAGAAGATGAAAACCTAAAATGATTTTGGAAAGGTTACTTTACACTACAACAAATCCCTGTGATTAGCTCCCTTTTTTGCTTCCACCCACTATTTTAATGTATTTTTCTCTAATTGTTTGAAAAAGTCGGCGCTATTTATCGGGATGGTGCTATTTTTGGCATTTTTTGTGCCAATCAGAACACGTAGGCGCTAATTTAGGTGCAAAGTAGCACCTAATTTAGCATCGACTTTAGCACCTACATTAGCACCGCCTTTAGCGCCTACATTGGCGCTGACTTTAGCGTCAACTTTAGTGCCGACTCTGGCACCATCTTTAACCCCTATTTTTGTTAGATAAATGTCATATGGTGGAGGATGGTGTCAAGATGAGTGATGATTGTTGTGGCAATGTTATGGTCAAATGTGTTATGAAAATGAGGTGGCATGGGTAGTGGGCTATCAATGTTGGGAAAGGGGTTAGGAAGGATGTAATGGAGGAAGGGATGTGTGTCATGGTATGATGTCTATATATGGATATATATATATGGAGAGAGAGAGAGAGACCAATAGAGAGAAACTAATTTGTGCCTAGTTATGATGGATGATTATAGAAATTATAATGAGTATGATATGAACTTGATATGAACTAGTATAAAGAAACTAATTTGTGCCTAGTTATTATTTCAATGAAATTTAATTGATGTGCAATTTAATCAATTACATCTCTCTATAATTACAAGTCCTCGCTATTCCATCCGCCTTGTCTAGCATAATCTACGAATTTGTTGTTATGATCTCCTCCAAAAGATATGTTGTGGCAAATGAACCATTTAAGTACTCATGCTAACATGCATTAGCCTATCATAAAAGAGTGATTGTAAGGCACTATACTAATTCACGATCTTCAAGTTGAGCTTATGAGCTAAATTACATGTATTTTGCATATGCACCTAAGACAAGTCAAGGTTTGAACAACTTACACAAATTTGTACTGAAAATTGAAGACTCTTGATATGAGTTATAGTATACAAAGATGCAAATTTCATGTGAAAAGTTTATTTAAGAATAAAGGAATAAAAAATTTTGTTATCGACGTCTTTAATTTCGAAGTGGGTATCATACATGAGAAGATACAGTACAAAAACTAGAAAATGAACACAATTGGTGTCGATGTTCTATGCATATGATATTGATTAGTGATTTCATAGATACTTTTCTCCTCAAGCATGAGTGTTGACATTGGTTCTGATTCACAAGAAGGGATATTACTTCAAGCAACTCTAGATTGTAATGCTAAATTTGAATGGCAAATGCACAATTGAGTACAATAGGATAACAGCTTGGCAAAGAATTATAACAATATCCTAAAACAACTCTTCGATCTAAACACTTCAATCAATACTTTCTTCTCTAGGTCATCCATCTCTAATCAAAGGAGCCACTAATGCATAGAGTTAAAATAATGTTGTCAATTGTCATTTGAGAATTAATTACTTTCTACACAAGTAATGAAAATAACTTTTGCAATGAAATGTACAATTATATATCTGCTCACATAATGACTCTTCCAAAGCCACTAAGTTTTGATTTAATAGCTACTAGAATCATGATAAAATCTGCCATGACTTGTTAATTACAATTGTATTTCCCCTTCTGATATCCATGACTACTTCTATTCCTGTACATTTTGTTCCATGTTCCAGAAGTAAAAAATTAATTGCATACCAATAATAACATCCTTGCAAAAATATAGATAAGTATAGTTTATATAACCAAATTAACACTATTATCACCTCCAAATCTAACTACATTAGAGGTCATTTATTTGCAACCACTTTCTTTTCTCATTGATATATCTATTTGTTGTATGTTTTGAATTCTATTTTTGGTCATTTGTTGACATTAATAGAATTATTTGGAAGGGTTTAATGTATCTAACATCTTGATAATTTTCTTTCTTGCAAACTAAATCAGTTTGCTATGTATTTGACAAATTCTCTATGCACTTAACTTTTTCAAAATAATCTTTTAAAAATAATTTAAATCTTGTCCAAATCTCTAGACAACTAGAATTGAAGTAAAAGGTTGCCTTATTGCCTCAAGACTAAAGATGGTAAACAATATATAGTTACAAGGAATAGTATGCATTCTACTTTATAAGTAATTCACAAATGTCATCTAAGCCAACTACCATATGACTTGTTGATGCTTATTTTATTTTACTGCTCTAATACATACAACCTTAGATATATGTCTCCCATCATGAACTAGAATAACTACCATATAAATTGCATAACTCATTTTGCATAAGCACAAAATAATCTTGCACAGTTGATTGTTTCATGTTTAGTTTGCATCAATGACCTACTCTTAATTCATGTTTAGTTAGGGTGATTTGAAGGAAGATCAAAGTTGCACTCCAAGTAGATGTGTGGATAAAGAAGGGCTTAACAGAATATGGAAACCTTTAGATTTTATGATTTTTGTTTTTCCATTTCAAAACTATTTGTTTTCTTTCTTTACTAATGAACATTTATTCAGAAGCCCTTTCCTACACTCAAATCTTCAATTTTAAACTCACTTGCATGGAAGATGCATTAAAGGTATCAATTATATATGTTCCATGATTTAAATCCATTATTTTGTGGTTCTCAGTATGACAGAAAGAAGAATGTTGTTGCTTCTTAGACTTGTTGCACACCTTGCACTAGGTCCACAGGCTGGTGGAATGGTATCCAAGGACACAATGGCTCTCATATCATATTTTTTTGCAAGGAATCAATTTAAAATGGTCTGAGGCCTAGCTTTCATTCCAACCTAGGATTCCATCACAATAATGTCATATTACAGTCTTTAGATATGTGTATAGTTTATGTGCATGGTAGCAACCATTTAGTAATAATTCCTCACACACCACACTGTAACTGAGATGTGTGAATTCCCTAAAACTATACAGGTTCAGTCCAAACACTATCATAAGATCATGCTTGATAAGATCACAAATACATCATAGTTTAGGTTTCTAAATGCTTAAGTCCTCCTTTGTTAGATGTTGTAGTTGCAACTGCCCTGTTAGACATGTATACAAAATGTGGAAGCATAGACAAGGCATGTGAATTGTTTGACAGAATGCCTCAAAGAAATGTGGTCTCATGGACAACAATGACCGCAGGATATGCACAAAATGGATTTGTTGAAAAGCCTTTATAAATTTTAAAGCAAATGCAATTGGTTGGTGTAAAGCCAAATTCCACAACCTTTGCCTACATCCTCCTTGCCTGTGTCAAAATGGGAGCTTTGGAATAGGGTATGGACATCCATCAAAACATAAAGAATAGAGGAATTTTGTCAGATGTTGTAGTTTCAACTGCCCTATTAGACATGTATGCAAAATGTGGAAGCATAGACAAGACACGTGAACTATTTGACATAATGCCTCAATGAAATGTGGTCTCATGGACTGCAATGATTGCAACATTTGCACAAAATGGATTTGTTGAAAAGACTTTAGAAATTTTAAAGCAAATACAATTGGCTGGTGTAAATCCAAATTCCACAACCTTTGCCAGCATCCTCCCTCCTGTGTCAAAGTGGGAGCTTTGGAATAGGGTATGGACATCCATCAATACATAAAGGATAGAGGAATTTTGTCAGATGTTGTAGTTGCAACTGCCATATTAGACATGTATGCAAAATGTGGAACCATAGAGAAGGCACGTGAACTATTTGATAGAATGCCTCAAAGAAATGTGGTCTCATGGACAGCAATGATTGCAGGATATGCACAAAATATGGAATCATAGACAAAAAACGTGAACTATTTGACAGAATTAAAATATGTTGTAGTCATCAAATCCTCATTCATAACTTCCTCGCAATGAATCGAGGCCATTGTAGAGTTAAGCCTAAGGTTTCTTCTTAGTGCAAAATGAGTATTAGGTTGATACCTTGACATTAAAGCAAAATATAAAGCAATGAAAATGAAATTGCATCCAAGTAATCCTAATTTTTTTTGCCAACAATTCATACCAAAGATTGAACAATTTAAGGATATTGCAACAGGTAATTTGTATCGACATAAATAATATTACTGAAGCATTACAAAGTTTAGGCCATAAGAATCATCCTTTTTTAAACATGGATTGCAAATAATTCTAAAAATTTAGAAGTCTTGGTCATTAACATTATTGTCTGCTACAATGTCATCAAGTGTATCATTGTCAATGTTCATATGTTCTTTCAAGTATTTCATATTATCATCATCCTCATCTTGACTTGCATCATCTTCATCATCATTGAAATTTAACTGTAGACCATCTATATTGTTACCAGATTATTTGGATCATCATTTTCTATACCATCCATATTGTTGTCTTCCATAACATCATCTAACTCTGGATTGTTGTCTTCTTGTGCTTGAACATAACCATCTTCAACATCATCATGGATGTCAATTTCTTCGATGTTCTCTAATCCCTCTCTCTCATTTTCTTAGCCATCATTGTTTTGCTCAGTATCCACTAATGCATCATCAAATACATGCCTTAATCTTGGATCATAATGTATGACACATATCCAATTCGGGTCCAAAATATCTTCATAGAAAAATACCTGCACATGAACGACATACATATATTAGACGTATGGTATAACAATTTTATTGATTAATAAACACATGTATATATTCACAATAAGCTATGAATTAATAGATTAATGATCACTACCACTTCTTGTTCGAGTTAAAGAAATACTTGCTCACAATGAATTGGTAGAACATAAGGCTCCTTATCCTCCAGTAGGAAACATGAGGAATCTATAGAAAACAATCCACTATGGGTATCATGTCTTTGTGTCCTCTCAAATGCTTCCTACTATCTACACTTAAATACACAACATTTAAAAGAGCGAAAATCCAACTCAATAATTTCTTGTATTTTCCCAACATATTGTAGATTCCCTTCAATTATATTCTTATATTTTGAGCTTGATCGACTGGATTGCTTGAAGTCAACCATGATGCCACAATTGAAGGATCATCTCTTTACATCTACACTTTCTACATGATAATGTTGACCATATGACCACATTGCTAGATATTTCCTCGCCTGTGAAAGACCATTTATTTCAGTGAAAACAAATATAATGACGAATATTAAAATAGTTAATAGTGTCAAAATTGTAAGGAAACAACATTTTATAAAATTCCAACTGTACCTTTCTTTCACATCCTCTAGACATGTTGATTTCATCTTCTGTTATGTTTGAATCTATACCTGCATCTTCTATTTGATTTTGAATTTGTTCAATAACCCATTCTAGTGTGCAATATTTGCCCCATTCCCTAAGCAGATCAGTGGGAAGTGGAGTATTCCTTGGGTTCGTTCTCTTAAACTGTCTCCTTGCTTCTAACACGTCTTCTCTCTTTTTATCATACAAATCGATCCATTTGTTCATAAAGTCCATGTGGTACAGAATGAACTTGATGAGTATAGCACTTTCATCTACACCTATTACATGTCAACATGTTTATTTCAAACTCCAAATGTCATTCTGTTAATTTGACAAATAAATTACAGAGTCAATTAATGATTGCAAGAAAAACAACCACACTGATCATGAATTTACTTACTAATTTCTACTTGAACACCATTAGATTGTGGTTTTTCTCCATCAATAATATCTGATGCTCGTTCTTCATCCCAGAAGCGTGGCTCATCTTCAAAATCCTTACCAAGGAATTCACATAGGAAGAAAAATGCTTCATTCAATACATACCCTTCAGCCATGTGCAACCCTCTGGATGTGCCTTTTGTCGGACATATCTTTTTAGAGTTTTCATATACCTCCCAAAGAAAAACATCCACCTCATTGATACGACACCCGCCAATTCAATGTCATCGAATAGGTGTATAAGTAAATGGACTTGTAGGTCCATGAAACTTGTAGGGAGATCCTTCTCAAATACACATACAATTTCTGCAATTTCCTTCTTCCATTTTGGCACTTCACATTCGTGGATCTCCTTGGAGGTCACCCACCTAATATAAGAATCACAAATTAGTATGAACCTTTAGTCAAAAATTAAAATGCAATATAATATCTCTGTCTCTCACACATGAACATTTCATATAACCACATACCTTGTAAATGCTGACAATCGATTTATGGCATTCCTTAAGTCAACTGTAAGACAGGAATCCCCCCTAATTGCCAATGGCATGATATGCTATCAAACACATTTATGAAAAGGTGATTAGTAATTTTTCCTCACACAATAAAATATCAAAATATATTTAGTACTTAATCAATGTTAGCCAATGACAGTAGGTGTCCTTATTGAATGGATGACATTTTTTAGTTGGTCTAGCTCTTTTTTTTTTCAAAATCCATGGAGCTTCTGCATATGTTTCATTTTCCCTGTTTGGCCACAAATATTTTCTATCAATTTTGGTATGCGAAAGAGCAATATCTCTCCTCGAAGACAAGGTGTCCTTCTCTTTGCCTGATATATGTCGAAATATAGAATCTAGGATATTTTTGAAGATATGCATAGGATCTAATAGGTTAGATATTAATAGATCCTTCCAGTAAGGGAGCTCATAAAATATGGATTTCCTTTTCATTCCTTCTGGCTTATTAACTACAACTTGTTCTGATTCTTCAATTAAATCACCCAGATCAAAAAAATCCTCCCAAGCTTTCAATTCAGCATATTCATACTTCTTAAGCCAATCACCTATACCTATAATCATGGGAGGGCCTCTATTTTCAACTTTTCCATCAAATTGATTCTTCAGGAGATTTCTAAACTTATGATCTAGTGGTAGAAAAACCTTGTTGTTTGCATAAATAAATTTATGTAGATCTTTAGAATATTGCCCTTGAAATTGTTATGCACATCTTGGACATGCAAATATCCCCTTTGTTTGAAGCCCTTCAATTCAATAAGTAATGTTAATAATATCAAAAAAATAGTATAAAACTAAGTATGAAAGTTGGGATTGAAATAAATTATGAGTTAAATACGTAAATATTTTATCTTACCAGAACAAACACCAAGTCCTAGGAAATCATGAATAGTCCAACATAGAACACCATACAACATGAAGGACCTATTTGATGGGGGACGTGATGTGTCATACATTCTTATGCCTTTCCATAGCAGTTGCATCTCATCAATAAAAGGTGCAAGATAAACATCCATGTTTTTAACTTGATGTTTTCCTGGAACAATGAGAATCAACATAAGGTACTCCTTTCTAACACTCATCCATGGGGGAATATTGTATACTATCAATACGACTGGCCAAACACTATAATTTGAGCTTAGGAAAGAGAATGGGCACACTCCATCAATTGCAAGACCAAACTTGATACTACGGGGTTCATCTTTGAATTTTCTTGGCCATTTTTCCTCTATGTGTTTCATTTCTTTGGAGTCGGCCGAAATTCATATGAATTCATCTTTACTCCTATTTTTTGCATGCCAGTCCATCAATTGTACAAGTGACTTGCAAAAAAACATTCGTTGAAGTCTAGGTCTAATTGGCATGTGACGTAAAACCTGCTTTGGAACTGTAGGACCTTGTACATCTGTACGATATCTCTTCTCTTTACATACAGGGCATTCTACCTTGTTTTCATATTCATCCCAGTATAAAATGCAATCATTTTTACATGAATGAATTTGCTTATATTCAATCCCCAACTCAACCAACAACAAATGTGCCTCTCTGCAAGTTGATGGCAACACATTCTCTTTAGGGAATATTTTAGTTTTTAGTGCCTTGTAAGATTGCCAGAGATTAAATCAATTGAATGTTTGACTTATGATAAACATGTTTCATATGTCAATCTATAGTAGGACTGTTTATATACAATATATGGTTTTAAATTCCCCTTAAATAAATAAAAACAAAGTTGATGAATGTTTAGGAATTATGTACACCAATTGACAATGCAAAGTAAGAAATGGATTTCATCTCACTTTAGTAGGGTAGTGAATCCTTTGTCTGACCAACCAAATAGTGACTTGATTTCTAATAATATTAATGTGCATGCCAGTTTTGAAGTTCTACTTGCACCCGATTTGAACACGAGTGTCTTTGCTGCTTGCTTGATGGAGTCTTTCAGGTTGTTGTCATCAACATTACGTTAGTGGTAATTACCCATCCTATCATCATTATTGTCAACCATATGATCATTATTGTCATCATTGTTTCCATCCCCAAAGAAACCTATAAGTATTTCATTCAATCCTTCTTCATGCACTGCATTTTCACTATCATGATCATCATCATTAAGGCTAGCTGGCATGTCATCAGTGTATGCGGATCTCATCAGCAGTTCAAATTTCTCAGCTACTAGTATTCTCTTCAATGTTGCTCTTTTCTGCCTGGTATGGTTTAAAGGATGGTTTGGGTCATCCTGTCCAAACCTTAATAACCCAATTGGATCTTGGGTATTAGTATGTGTTTCATCAACATCTTCTACCTATCAACAAACACAAGCATTATTTAATGTTTGGCAACAATTGCACTAAATGCAAAATGTATCAATTTCAAAGAAATATAATCAAATATGGCTTAAAAAATATAAATATAAATTGTATGAACATGTATACATCAATTGAATAATGGAACATTATTTTATAAACTACCTTTTTTATACAATAATTTAAAGAAAACACAATTTTGACAACATAGTTTATAAAACATGAGTCCACACTCATTTATTATTCTTTGGTTTTCTACCCTTAAGAACATCCTTAGGGAGACCTTGTTCTTCCCTTTTCTTTCACACAGGAGTGCATTTTAAGAAGGGATAATCAATCAATAACTCATCCCCAATGGTAAGGTCCATAATAGAATCAACCATTATGAATCTATCAACCTCTCTTTCCATATCTCCATCTTTATCATTTATAACCTCAACAAATTGACAATTCGGTCTTACATTAGGGTCCCTTCCCTTACTACTATTTATAAATCCTGCAATATTTTTGTGTGTGTATGCACGTCCATCTATATACATAAGATGACCTCTATTCATTTCTTTTCCACTTTCCAATTGGAGACGATGTGTATACATATTCAAATTTAGACCATATGCTGACATGCTAGACTTATATTTTGCTAGCCTTCTCCATTCACCACTATAATATGATGGACCATAATATGGCATTAATCTCATAGTAGTTTGTTCTAAATTTTTTCTATGTTTAGATCCCACATGTACATTTTGGACAACAAAGAGGCCTAGATTCACTCCATGAATATTGGAGGGTCGTATCATGTAGCTGTATCCCCAAAATTGAAACACCTCGTACACTCTAGGTAGTTGTTGATCACTAGGCCAAGCGCAATATAGTCGACGATCAAATGTCTCTTTGTAAATTGATCTCAAACTCAGGGGCAAGTCATCATCTCCATCACATTCATTCTCATAGGGTATGTAGTCCACCTTCCCCTTGTCTTTAAGCAAATTATGCATCTTTAAACCGGTTCTTGTTCTGTTACTTATTTTCATCAATTTCTTGTCTTTAGATTTGGTATATTGGGACATATTTTTGTTAGATGTATCATCTGATGAATGATCATTGCCCTCTAGGCTGGAAGTCGGTGATCCAGGAAACTTTAAACCAAGAACTTTATCCTACAAGTATCCATTAAGAAAAAATTAGTTATTTAAATAATATAAAACAATGTTTAAACGAAGTATACATGTTATTTATATCAAATTGAAAAATTCCTTACCACAATTCCTATTGGATTTGAATCAATTGTAGGAGGCATACTACCAACTGGAAGCTCATCATATATGTAATGTCTTTGTACAATCACTTGTTTGAATTGTTTCTTTCCACGACATAGAACATCCACAAACAACAATTTTCTCAAAGTATTCATCCCATGTACTATAGTCCTAACCAACCTCTTGTTTAGTGCAATCATTTGTTGTGTCTGCAGGATCCATTGTCATATCCTCTTCCACCCACTGTCGACTATGTGGTTTAACAGTTTTTGGTCCACATCCACGTACATATCTTTTTTTTTCTAGTTGAACGCTCAGGCTCTGCATTTGCTCCAATCTCCATCTAAAATAATCAACAACATGCATTAATTTATGTCAAGATTGGATTATACATTATAAATTTCAATAATACTGTGAAAAACGATGGACGTATCACAAAATGCCATCAGATCATTTTTTCCTAAGTTAAGTCAAAATTTGAGTACCTAATGTCCCGCTTCATCTGTTGTGTCCCCATTTGATATGACACGATCTGTTGCCATGGCCTCATCTGGCCCCTATAATACACAACATAGTAAATAATGTTTAGTACACCAATTATATCATTTCAACGAATATGCTATCCAACACAAAACCTCACTTTAGTCATATATGTGACATATTCATATCATGTTTTGGCCATCCTAATTTTTAAACTTTTCCCTTGATCATAGAATCACATTTAATCACCATTCCTGTGTATTTTCAACCAATAAGTTTGACCTCAGAGGCCTCATGGACAAAAAAATGACTTTATCTCCTCTATGTTGTTACATTTGTGAATTCATAAACACCTTCCTCATTTGGTTGTGGTTGCTTTCTCTTCTTACCTCTAATGTATCTGTAGATTCTGTTGTCATATCTATTTCCACCCACTTTCCTCTCTGTGATTTAGTAGTTCTACGCCGTCCATGTCCTCTCTCAATGGCCTCCTCTGGATCCTGTAATACACAACAATGACAATAGTCACATAACGGTTGTACACCAAGAGGTTAAAAGGAACCAATCAAGATAACCACACATGAATAGCAAATGTGTCATGACAGATTATATAAATGTCCTATATGTTTGCATTTATCCTCTAACCTTTCTACATCAGCCCTCAATTGTGCAGACCTCCTAGTTGTTATATGCAAATGATTTGTATCCTTGCATTCCTATTGGAAAATATAGTGAACTGATTTGAATCCTTGTATAACCAATTTGTAGGTACAGTTAATTGATTTAAGTTTTTGCATTCACAATTAAAAAATCATAGTGAGTTGGTTTGAATCCTTGAGTTTTAAGTAAAATGAAATGGGTGAGACTAGTGCCTTGTTGGGTAAATGGAATCAAATGAAAATTTGAGATAAGTGGCTTATATTTGGTAGTAATTCTAACTATTTGGCACACTAATATTGGTTAATAACTTGTATAACCATGCAAGGAAATAATTAACAGACTCTTCTTAATAATCCAACTGACACAACCAGGTTACTTGTAATTTATCAAAAGGATCTTTAATCCCTACTTGAAGGAACTAATTGAATAAATCAAACAAGAACAATAGATGATACCAACTTGGAAACAGAATGCCAACCCTAATTATGTGGTTCTTCTTACTGATCCAATTAATACTCCCAGAATACTATGATCTAAAAACAGTGTTGGTAAGATTTTTGGGATATCTTCAATGGGGCTCTCGGTATCACTAAAAGTAACATAGGGGAGAGGACCCAATTGCTGAGCATGTTCCAATAGCTATGATAGTGTTTGTGGACTTAAGGCTCAATATTTTTAAAACTTTAGCACTAGTAGTTGTACCTTTAAGGTTGTTAGTGTTGACTATAAGTACCTATAATTGAATGAATGTGCCCTTTAGATTTAAAAACAACCAATTATGTGATGCCACATCAGCACACCAACAAAACATGACTTAATGAACAACTATTGGTCCACCTTTGTTTCAGGAACTATTAGACACCTTAACAAAAAGCATGCTGAGCAACGAATGGTCCACCTTTGGTCAAGAGCATTGCCTTTAGACCTCACTCTAGTTTTAAAAAGAAAAAAATAAAAAACATTTTGAACCATGCTAGATGGAAAAACAGCATTTTTTTTTAATTTTTGACTTTTTTCCAATTAAATCCCAAATATTTGAATTACATTTATTCTTCTAGTTTGCTAAGTCAATCTTTATCCTAAGTAATGCTCCTATGGCCCTAGCAGAGATACAAACACATGGCTCCATAAAGAGATAGTAATTTTGGACTAAATGATACAAACTTCTTTCTACCATAATTCATGATTCCATATTATATTTTTTGTTTTTGATGCCATGGATATCATAATTGATAAGTTTATATTCCTAAAACACTTTGACAATATTTTTATATCTAAAAAATGATACAAACTTCTTTCTACCATAATTCATGATTCCATATTATAATTTTTGTCTTTGATGCCATGGATATTATAATTGATAAGTTTTATATTCCTAAAACACTTTGACAATATTCATATATCTAAAAATGTTGTTTCTTTTATACTTGATCTTTGTAGCTTCTATTAGATTAGTTTATTGTGTCTTTAAAATTTATTTAATAAAGGATGCATGAAACCGATTTTAAATCCTTAAAAATCTCTGTATTTAATTGCCTAGTCTTCACTGAGTTTTGACCGAATCTGAGCATAGAATCTGAGGTCAAAAAGAGTCCAAACCAGTTGGATCAAACCATCAAAAATTTTTATATGGCAGGCAGCTGTGACAAGAGTCAATACTAGAACCTATAGTAGAGGAAACCATCATAAATTTTTATATGGTAGGCAACTGTGATATATCAATTTAAATAATAAGGAAGCACTAAAATGGAGACAACCAAATAATTGAATAACTTTAACAAACAATTGATACCAATATGGCGCCATAGAATCAGAGATTTTCCATTAACTTCTTCAAAATTATGCTTGCAACATGGTCTTTGAGTTTGTAAATATTATGGAACTTTTTCTACTATCTACCACTACTAGCTCCTCTCTTCCCCTATATCTTTTTATCGGTTTTTGGTCTCTCTTTTTATAGGAGAGGTAAACAAGCTTCAGACCCGTTACAACAAAAAATACATAACTGTTCATAACTGTTAAGAAAATACTTTTAAACTTAACAAAATGTTTTTAATTAGAAAAGACCAATTCGTTATTCACCGAATAGAAACCCGTGACCATTCAAGGCCTGAGCAAGGCAGTCTACTTTCTGATGTGGTATCTCCTCTTCACATTCAATCCTCTTTAGAACCTAAATATGTTCATAACTATTAGGAAAATACTTTTAAACTTAACAAAAAAAATTAATTAGAAAACACCAATCTGTTAATCTGTGAATAGAAGCCCGTGACCATTCAAGGCCTGAGCAAGGCTTTCTATTAAGGTGCTTCATTTGTCTGCTAGCTAATTTACTCCCTCTGAAGAATTCATGGCGGCGGTAGTCATATCAATTGCACTGCACAAGAACATATTAATTTCAGATAAATGTTCAATATACTCATATTTTGCATATGTGTCAGCATTAAGGGCTATCCCTTTCATGTCGTGCTCCATGTTCATCATTTTCTCAAGATACTTGTAAATATTCTGCATGATCATATCTTCATTATTGATTTCTTGTAAAGCAGTATTTAGAACTATGGGTACATCTTCCTTCCACTCTTTATATTTTCACGGTTCTCCAGTATCATCATGAATTGAGGGAGCAATATCAAAAGAATTCAACTCCTTATTTAATTTATTATGATACTTTTCATGCATCTTGACCAAGTTATCATACATCTGCAATCCTTGTTCTGTTAAAAGTTTTTTTTCTGAAAGTTCCTCTTTCCTTTCCATCATCCTCTCATGCAATCTTTTGTTTTCTATAATGGTTGAATATGTTTGTTGGAATGATTTCCAACAGGTATCTGCACATTCCCACATCTTTTTGAACCTTTATTTTATTATTTCAGAGGCCATGGTGTATTTGAGGGTCTTTACTTCCCTACAAAGCTTCTCACATTTTTTCTAGGATTTAGCATGGCATTCTTTCCAATAGATTACATCTATTAATGCCTCTATCATTTCTTTGTCTTTCTGGATACATGGGGAATGTACCTCAGATGCAGAAGAAGAAGCTCTTTCCTTGTGGTATATTAATTCTTTCTTCATCTTGTCATTTTCCTTGATTAATTTCTCAATCTAGGCCTTAGTGAACTTTGCTACATTAACATTTAGTTCAGCAGTTTCCAAGGGATCTGTGTCTCCTATCCTTTTGACCAAGAGGTGACCATACATTTCATTTGGGTAATTGGTTATTATTGGTCTCTTATCTTGGGGATAAAAAGACTAAATCAATAAAGTGGCTTCATCTGCATTATACCCCGACCCTAAGTTATATACTTTGTCACTTGCTTCCTCTGTCAAACTTAGTGTTTTATCTTCCCTCCTCCTAAACATGTCAAATACAATGACAGAGCTCATATCCCAACCTAGCACAAGCAATACCTTGGCTTCTTAGAGTAGTTGTCTCCTCTTTATGGAGTAATAGACTCCATTTCTCTATCAATCTCTTTTTTCAATTCCTCCAAGGCGGCAGTTTCTTGCTCAGGGGTAGTATCTTTCATTTTTTGCCTCATTTTATTTCCTTGATATTCATATACAAAAGATTTAAATTCAGGAGTCTTAATAAATTCATCATCAGAGACAAACTTCTGAGCAGCCATAGCTCTGATGTCATTAAATAGATCCTCAGAAGTCTCTAATTTTACATGGTTCAATTCTGCAGGAGGCTCATAATGTGGAACAGCAAGAGCACTTATTGTTTGCATTTGTTCAATCTCATCATCACTCACTTCTTCATCTATATCTATATCTACAGAAAATGATACTTCAGGGATTAGCTATGAAGGTATGTGAGTCAGACGCTGCACCTCTTGAGCTTATGTCCTAGAGTATTGTATGTAAGCTGTATCAAAAGCAATTAAAGGCACACCCTCAATTATCTCATCTACATGAGCAATAAGCTGCTCAACTCTTGATAGTGGGTCTTCAATTCCAGAAAAAGGCTCTTGAGTATGAAGGAACATTCTTGCATTTCCAATCCTCTACAAGTAGAATTTTATTAAATATAGCCATTCTATCTTCAATAGAGGCTTTGTCTCGATTTCTAATTATATCTACTTCTGAAAAAAGATGTTCATAACCAGACAGACCTTGTGAGACCCTGGATCTGTGAATAAAACCCTCTGTATCAAAACCTTTTCTTTCATCTCCTATTGGGAGACCATAATGTGCTAGTTTGGCATTGACTTCTTCATAACCCTCATTCATGACTATTGTGAATTCCCCAAAGCATAAAGTGTTGGGCATGAATGATTGTTTGTTGTTCCTCTTTAGATGAATAGCATCAGATTTAGCTAATTGTCTCACAATTTCTAAGTATGCAATTCTTTTTGGGACAACCCTAGGCAATAGATAAGGGGAATCCTCAAATCCATAGACTCGTATCATGGTGCAGTCTGAAAAGGCATACCAATCTCCCCAGTTATGACCCACCTAAGTCTTTGGATCATTTTCCTTTGGCCTAAAAAACCTTTGTATCCTAGGAGAGAGGCTATAGTCATGAGAATGTCCCAATAGTTGCATTAGAGGCTTCACAAAATATTCTTCAAAGAAAAAATAATGAGATCTGTTCAAACGACAATCCCACAATGAAGTCCATATTTGCACTGGTTTTGGGTCCCCATTGTCAAACGAGTCCCGAATTTTCATCTCTGAACTCCACCATCCTCTACCATGCCCTTCATGCAAAAGCAAATGCATTAACAAAGAGTAGTGTTTGAAATTAATCTTATCACTATTATGTTTGATTTTCTCCAATCCATGGTTCAGAGCATTAGCTATGTAACTTGCATAATCAAAAGGCCTTGCTCCCTTTGTTTAAATATCTGCAGCTAACACCATAGGTGCAATTGACATTTGTGGGGGAACCTCGAGACCTAAGACTTGACCAGCAGCATAATAAGCGTAACGAAAGTACTCAAATAATTCTTCAGAAAATGGAGGGTTCTTAGCATTGGAAAATTTCCTCATCTAACCCTTGTCATCTTTTAGCCTATGTAAAGCTAACTTGCCTCTCTTATAACTGGTGTCCATATGTCTATACTCCAGCAATAGGTCTCTGATTGTAATGGGCATGTCAAAGCTACATTCCAATTGAAAAACATTCACAATGAAATCCTTGGAAAGCACTAGTATATTGTCACCAGTGTGTGATCTAATAGTTCTTGTTTTCAAGTCATATTTGCTAGCTAAGGCTTTAATCAAATCCACATTGATAAAGACATTAGACACTATTAGCCTTGCTAAATTTAACCTCCAAGGGTTGCATACAGGTTCATACCTATATTGTTTCTTAAAAGGGTCCAAACATCTCCTAACTCCTTATAGTTGTCTATCAATTTATCTATAGAGGGATTAGTCTGGGCACTTCTTTTTGGTCTCAGCCCAGACCTTGGGCATTGGTCAATTAAATCTTGATTCGGTGATCTTTTCTCGACCTTCTACTTTTTAACTTTATGTTTCTTTGGATTATTTTCCATAATGCAGACTCCAAAGCTTCTACACAGTATAAATTTATAGTCATGACCAATATACTTACTTGAAATATATTTGTGGTTGGCCTTTTTCTGCTCCTTGCTCTGCGAGAGGTCAAAATTCCTTTCTCCTTCTTTCTTTAGCCAAATCTTACAGGGGTGGAATAACTTATTTCAATCTCAGCTCATAAATGGACCATCGATGTGTATCTTGCCATCTAGCTAGTTTATTAATTGCAAATATTCAACCGATGTCTTGGAATGTCACATCAATCTTGTCTGACAATCATCGTTGTATCGCTGAGACTTTGTTTTATATTCCACAGAAGTCCATCCCTTCCATCAATAAATTTCCTTTTCTTGGTCCATCAGCGAGGTTCCATATGAAGTTGCCCCGATGTGCCCTAGTCCGACCAATGTTCTTCATATCCTCAATGTTTTATAGTTATTTCGGGATATCGGTGGAAACTCATCCTTAGTTCCACCGATCCTTACATGCTACAACAATACTTTTATCTTTGTTGGTTTTATCGGCATGTCAGGGGAACTCGTATATAAGTTCTACTGAAGTTGACATGTTTCGATGATATAACCTTCTTCAGCCAAATCTTACAGGGGTGGAATAACTTATTTCAATCTCATCTCATAAATGCACCATCGATGTGTATCTTGCCATCGAGCCAATTTATTAATTGCAAATATTAGACCGATGTCTTGAAATGTCACATCAATCTTGTCTGATAATCATCGCCGTATCGCTGAGGCTTTGTTTTATATTCCACCGAAGTCCATCCCTTCCATCGATAAATTTCCCTTTCTCGGTCCATCAACGAGGTTCCATATGAAGTTGCCCCAATGTGCCCTAGTCCGGTTGATGTTCTTCATATCCTCAATGTTTTATCGTTATTTCGAGCTATCGGTGGAACTTCATCCTTAGTTCCACCGATCCTTCCATGCTACAATGATGCTTTTGTCTTTGTTGGTTTTATCGGCATGTCAGGGGAACTCGTATATAAGTTCTGCCAAAGTTGACATGTTCCGGCGATAAGCTAACTCCTGTCGAGTTCATCAACTCATCAGTGAGGGTGTGATATGTATTCCACCGAAATCCACATGTTACAGTGATATAACCTTCTTCTACCAACTTTATCGGCCTGTCAGTGGAACCATGATGTGGTTTCCACCGATGTCTGCATGTTATCCCGATAAGCTCATTTTATTCATTTTTGTCAGTCTATCGGTAGGATGACCTCAAAGGTTACCCCGATAGATCGTTGTTTTACCGATATAGTGATACTATATCTTTATCGGGCCATCGGGATAGCAAAGTGAAAGGTTCCAATGATGGGGTCACATTGGGCCGATATGTTCTTAGGAAAGGCAAAGGGTAGAATTCATGGAATGGATATGCAAGACTTAGGTTAATTATGGATTTTGTAACACAATTGATTACTATTATAAGATTAAGGGTATAATGTTCCGATCTTGTTTGAAAAGGGGATGGATAGAAGTACAAAAAAATTGTGAAATTTTCCTGTCCCAACAACGTTTAGGGTTTAGGGTTGAGGGTTTAGGGATTACGGTTTAGAGTTGAGGGATTAGGATTTAGAGTTGAGGGTTATAGTCCCAATAGAGAACGATGTCCTCATGCATGGACCATGTCGAGTGCCCTCATTGATGTTGGTAAGGGATACAAGGAAGGCAAATGGATTAGGCAAATAGTGGATTATGACGTGGATTATAGAGGGGAGAAAAGTGGATTATGATATGGATTATGTAGGGAAAATAGTGGATTATGATGTGGATTATGTCAGACTTATGCCAAAGCATGGACCATAGGGATGGTATGTGGAGGGTATGTAGGATAGTAGATGAATGATGGTAGATTTTTTGTCTTTATCAGTAGAGGCATCTAATTTTTCATTTCTGGATCCCTTCAGGATGGTGGAATAAGTGGAAGCTTTAAGTTTAGCTTTAAGATTAGGGTTGAGGGTTGAGGGTTGAGGGATTAGGGTTTAAGGTATAGTGTTGAGGGTTGAGGGTTTAGGGTTTAGGGTTTAGGGTTTAGAGTTGAGGGATTAGGGTTAAAGGCATAATACTATTTAGGGTTGAAGGTTTAGGGATAGGGTTTAGGATTTAAGGTTCAAGTGTTGAGTGTTGAGGCTTTAGGGATAGGGTTTAAGGTTTAGCGATAAGGGATTAGGGTTTAGGGTTGAGGGATTAGGGTTTAGTGTTGAGGGATTAGAGTTTAAGGTATAGTGTTTACTGTTGAGGGTTTAGGGTTTAGTGTTGAGGGATTAGAGTTTAAGGTATAGTGTTTAGGGTTGAGGGTTTAGGGATAGGGTTGAGGGTTTAAGGTTTAAGGGTTGAGGCTTCAGGCTTTAGGGAAATCATTTATGGTTGAGGGATTAGGGTTTAGAGTGGAGGGACTAGGGTTTAAGGTATAGATTTTAGGGTTGAGGGTTGAAGGTTGCGTTAAATGAAAGGTTATAGTCCCATTAGAGAACGATGTCCTCGCATATGGACCATGTCAAGTGCCCTCATCAATGTTGGTAAGGGATACATGGAAGGCAAATGGATTAGGCAGATAGTGGATTATGACGTGGATTCTAGAGGGGAGAAAAGTGGATTATGATGTGGATTATGTAGGGAAAATAGTGGATTATGATGTGGATTATGTCAAACTTATGCCAAAGCATGGACCATAGGGATGGTATGTGGAGGGTATGTAGGATAGTGGATGAATGATGGTAGATTTTTTGGCTTTATCAGTAGAGGCATCTAATTTTTCATTTCGGGATCCCTTGAGGATGGTGGAATAAGTTGAAGCTTAAAGTTTAGCTTTAATATTAGGGTTGAGGGTTGAGGGATTAGGGTTTAAGGTATCGTGTTGAGGGTTAAGGGTTGAAGGTTGTGTTACGCTGCACTAAAAGGTTATAGTCCCATTAGAGAATGATGTCCTCACGCATGGACCATGTCGAGTGCCCTCATTGATGTTGGTAAGGGATAGATGGAAGGCAAATGAATTAGGCAGATAGTGGATTATGACATGGATTCTAGAGGGGAGAAAAGTGGATTATGACGTGGATTATGTAGCGAAAATAGAGGATTATGATGTGGGTTATGTCAAACTTATGCCAAAGCATGGACCATAGGGATGGTATGTGGAGAGTATGTAGGATAGTGGAAGAATGATGGTAGATTTTTTGGCTTTATTAGTAGAAGCATCTAATTTTGCATTTCTGGATCCCTTGAGGATGGTGGAATGAGTAGAAGCTTTAAGTTTAGCTTTAAGATTAGGGTTGAGGGTTAAGGGTTGAAGGATTAGGGTTTAAGGTATAGTGTTGAGGGTTTAGGATTTAGGGATTATGATTTAGAGTTGAGGGATTAGGGTTTAAGGAATAGTACTATTTAGGGTTGAGGGTTTAGGGATAGGGTTTAGGATTTAAGGTTCAAGTGTTGAGGGTTAAGGCTTTAGCGATAAGGTTTAAGGTTTAGCGATAAGGGATTAGGGTTTAGGGTTGAGGGATTAGGGTTTAGTGTTGAGGGATTAGAGTTTAAGGTATAGTATTTATTGTTGAGGGTTTAGGGTTTAGTGTTGAGGGATTAGAGTTTAAGGTATAGTGTTTAGGGTTGAGGGTTTAGGGATAGGGTTGAGGTATTAAGGTTTAAGGGTTGAGGCTTCAGGTTTTAGGGATAGCGTTTACAGTTGTGAGATTAGGGTTGAGGGTGGAGGGATTAGGGTTTAAGGTATAGTTTTTAGGGTTGAGGGTTGAAGGTTGCGTTATGCTGCAATGAAAGGTTATAGTCCCATTAGAGAATGATGTCCTCGCGCATGGACCATGTCAAGTGCCCTCATCGATGTTGGTAAGGGATACATGGAAGGCAAATGGATTAGGCAGATAGTGGATTATAATGTGGATTCTAGAGGGGAGAAAAGTGGATTATGACGTGGATTATGTAGGGAAAATAGTGGATTATGATGTGGATTATGTCAGACTTATGCGAAAGCATGGACCATATGGATAGTATGTGGAGGGTATGTAGGATAGTGGATGAATGATGGTAGATTTTTTGGCTTTATCAGTAGAGGCATCTAATTTTGCATTTCTGGATCCCTTGAGGATGGTGGAATGAGTGGAAGCTTTAAGTTTAGCTTTAAGATTAGGGTTGAGGGTTGAGGGATTAGGGTTTAAGGTATAGTGTTGAGGGTTGAGGGTTGAAGGTTGTGTTATGCTGCACTGAAAGGTTATAGTCCCATTAGAGAACGATGTCCTCATGCATGGACCATGTCGAGTGCCCTCATCGATGTTGGTAAGGGATACATGGAAGGCAAATGGATTAGGCAGATAGTGGATTATGACGTGGATTCTAGAGGGACGAAAAGTGGAATATGACATGGATTATGTAGGGAAAATAGTGGATTATGATGTGGATTATGTCAGACTTATGCCAAAGCATGCACCATAGGGATGGCATGTGAAGGATATGTAGGATAGTGGATGAATGATGGTAGATTTTTTGGCTTTATCAGTAGAGGCATCTAATTTTGCATTTCTGGATCCCTTGAGGATGGTGGAATGAGTGGAAGCTTTAAGTTTAGCTTTAAGATTAGGGTTGAGGGTGAGGGATTAGGGTTTAAGGTATAGTTTTGAGGGTTGAGGGTTTAGAATTTAGGGTTTAGGGTTTAGGGATAGGGTTTAAGATTTAAGGTTCAAGTGTTGAGGGTTGAGGCTTTAGGGATAGGGTTTAAGGTTTAGAGATAAGGGATTAGGGTTTAGGGTTGAGGGATTAGGGTTTAGCATTGAGGGATTAGAGTTTAAGGTATAGTGTTTAGTGTTGAGGTTTTAGGGTTTAGTATTGAGGGATTAGAGTTTAAGGTATAGTGTTTAGGGTTGAGGGTTTAGGGATAGGGTTGAGGGTTTAAGGTTTAAGGGTTGAGGCTTCAGGCTTTAGGGATAGCGTTACAGTTGATGGATTAGGGTTTAGGATGGAGGGATTAGGGTTTCAGGTATAGTTTTTAGTGTTGAGGGTTGAACGTTGCGTTACGTTGTAATGAAAGGTTATAGTCCCATTACAGAATGATGTCCTCGTGCATGGACCATGTCGAGTGCCCTCATCGATGTTGGTAAGGGATACATGGAAGGCAAATGGATTAGGCAGATAGTGGATTATAACGTGGATTCCAGAGGGGAGAAAAGTGGATTATGACATTGATTATGTAGGGAAAATAGTGGATTATGATGTGGATTATGACAGACTTATGCCAAAGCATGGACCATAGGGATGCTATGTGGAGGGTATGTAGGATAGTGGATGAATGATGGTAGATTTTTTGGCTTTATCAGTAAAGGCATCTAATTTTGCATTTCTGGATCCCTTAAGGATGGTGGAATGAGTGGAAGCTTTAAGTTTAGCTTTAATATTAGGGTTGAGGGATTAGGGTTTAAGGTATAGTGTTGAGGGTTGAGGGTTTAGGGTTTAGGGATTATGGTTTAGAGTTGAGGGATTAGGGTTTAAGGCATAATACTATTTAGGGTTGAGGGTTTAGGGATAACATTTAGGATTTAAGGTTCAAGTGTTGAGGGTTGAGGCTTTAGGGATAGGGGTTAAGGTTTAGCGATAACGGATTAGGGTTGAGGGTTGAGGGATTAGGGTTTAGTGTTGAGGGATTAGAGTTTAAGGTATAGTGTTTACTATTGAGGGTTTAGGGTTTAGTGTTGAGGGATTAGAGTTTAAGGTATAGTGTTTACGGTTAAGGTTCTAGGGATAGGGTTGAGGGTTTAAGGTTTAAGGGTTGAGGCTTCAGGCTTTATGGATAGCATTTACGGTTGAGGGATTAGGGTTTAGGATGGAGGGATTAGGGTTTAAGGTATAGTTTTTAGGGTTGAGGGTTGAAGGTTGCGCTACGCTGCAATGAAAGGTTATAGTCCCATTAGAGAACGATGTCCTCGTGCATGGACCATGTTGAGTGCCCTCATCAATGTTGGTAAGGGATACATGGAAGGCAAATGGATTTAGCAGATAGTGGATTATAACGTGGATTCTAGAGGGGAGAAAAGTGGATTATGACGTGGATTATGTAGGGAAAATAGTGGATTATGATGTGGATTATGTCAGACTTATGCCAAAGCATGGACCATAGGGATGGTATGTGGAGGGTATGTAGGATAGTGGATGAATGATGGTAGATTTTTTGGCTTTATCAGTAGAGGCATCTAATTTTGCATTTCTGGATCCCTTGAGGATGGTGGAATGAGTGGAAGCTTTAAGTTTAGCTTTAAGATTAGGGTTGAGGGTTGAGGGTTGAGGGATTAGGGTTTAAGGTATAGTGTTGAGGGTTGAGGGTTTAGGGTTTAGGGTTTACGGTTTAGGGATTATGGTTTAGAGTTGAGGGGTTAGGGTTTAAGGCATAGTACTGTATAGGGTTTAGGGTTTAGGGATAAGGTTTAGGATTTAAGGTTCAAGTGTTGAAGGTTGAGGCTTTAGGGATAGGGTTTAAGGTTTAGCGATAAGGGATTAGGGTTTAGGGTTGATGGATTAGGGTTTATTGTTGAGGGATTAGAGTTTAAGGTTTAGTGTTTAGGGTTGAGGGTTTAGGGATGGGGTTGAGGGTTTAAGGTTTAAGGGTTGAGGCTTCAGGCTTTAGGGATAGCATTTACGGTTGGGGATTAGGGTTTAGGGTGGAGGGATTAGGGTTTAAGGTATAGTTTTTAGGGTTGAGGGTTAAAGGTTGCGTTACGCTGCAATGAAAGGTTATAGTCCCATTAGAGAATGATGTCCTCGCACATGGACCATGTCGAGTGCCCTCATCGATGTTGGGAAGGGATACATGGAAGGCAAATGGATTAACCAGATAGTGAGTTATAACGTGGATTCTAGAGGGGAGAAAAGTGTATTATGACATGGATTATGCAAGGAAAATAGTGGATTATGATGTGGATTATGTCAGACTTATGCCAAAGCACGGACCATGGGGATGGTATGTAGAGGGTATGTAGGACAGTGGATGAATGATGGTAGATTTTTGGCTTTATTAGTAGAGGCATCTAATTTTGTATTTTTGGATCCCTTGAGGATGGTGGAATGAGTGGAAGCTTTAAGTTTAGCTTTAAGATTAGGGTTGAGGGTTGAGGGTTGATGGATTAGGGTTTAAGGTATAGTGTTGAGGGTTTAGGGTTTAGGGTTGAGGGTTTAGGGTTTAGGGTTTAGGGATTATGGTTTAGAATTGAGGGATTAGGGTTTAAGGCATAGTACTATTTAGGGTTGAGGGTTTAGGGATAGGGTTTAGGATTTAAGGTTCAAGTGTTGAGGGTTGAGGCTTTAGGGATAGGTTTTAAGGTTTAGCGATAAGGGATTAGGGTTTAGGGTTGAGGGATTAGGGTTTAGTGTTGAGGGATTAGAGTTTAAGGTATAGTGTCTAGTGTTGAGGGTTTAGGGTTTAGTGTTTAGGGATTAGAGTTTAAAGTATAGTGTTTAGGGTTGAGGGTTTAGGGATAGGGTTGAGGGTTTAAGGTTTAAGGGTTGAGGATTCATGCTTTAGGGATAGCGTTTACGGTTGAGGGATTAGGGTTTAGGGTAGAGGGATTAGGGTTTAAGGTATAGTTTTTAGGGTTGGGGGTTGAAGGTTGCATTAGGTTGCACTGAAAGGTTATAGTACCATTAGAGAATGATGTCCTCATGCATGGACCATGTCGAGTGCCCTCACGCATGGACCATGTCAAGTGCCCTCATTGATGTTGGTAAGGGATACATGGAAGGCAAATGGATTAGGCAAATAGTGGATTATGACATGGATTATAGAGGGGAAAAAAGTGGATTATGACATGGATTATGTAGGGAAAATAGTGGATTATGATGTGGATTATGTCAGACTTATGCCAAAGCATGGACCATAGGGATGGTATGTGGTGGGTATGTAGGATAGTCGATGAATGATGGTAGATTTTTTGGCTTTATCAGTAGAGGCATCTAATTTTGCATTTCTGGATTCCTTGAGGATGGTGGAATGAGTGAAAGCTTTAAGTTTAGCTTTAAGATTAGGGTTGAGGGTTGAGGGATTAGGGTTTAAGGTATAGTGTTGAGGGTTGAGGGTTGAAGGTTGCGTTGTGCTACACTGAAAGGTTATATCCCGTTAGAGACTGATGTCCTCGCTCATGGACCATGTTGATTGCCCTCATCGATGTTGGTAAGGGATACATGGAAGGCAAATGGATTAGGCAGATAGTGGATTATGACGTGGATTCTAGAGGGGAGAAAAGTGGATTATGATGTGGATTATGTAGGGAAAATAGTGGATTATGTCGGACTTATGCCAAAGCATGGACCATAGGGATGGTATGTGGAGGGTATGTAGGATAGTGGATGAATGATGGTAGATTTATTGCAGAATGGAATGGAACCATAACTGATGGTTGCACACATCCCCATAAAAGTTGAAGCTTGTGATGCGGAGGTGGTGTAGGGTGCAATGGAGATGTTTTCTTAGGAGATGGATGATGAAGGGATTTAGGAACCCACATAGACTTAGGCATTTTATTACTTTTGTTTTGCTTGTCGGATGGAATGTTTTGACACTTTTGAGTGGAATGGGAATTTGAGATGGGAGTAGATGGTTGGGATTTTCTAGAGGTAGATGCCTCATTTAACTTGATTTTGTTTCTTAGGTACCCATACCATTTTGTTTTTGGACTTTGCTTGTGGAGGTATGGGCTTGGATAACTTTTCAGATTGATTTTTCTTTGACTCTTTATTTTTATGTCCTGAGGTATGATGACCCTTAGAATGTTTGGATTTATCAGTAGAGGCATCTAATTTTGCATTTTTGGATCCCTTGGGGATGGTGGAATGAGTGAAAGCTTTAAGTTTATCTTTAAGATTAGGGTTGAGGGTTGACGGTTTAGGGATTAGGGTTTAGTGTTGAGGGATTATAGTTTAAGATATAGTGTTTAGCATTGAGGGTTTAGGGTTTAGTGTTGAGGGATTAGAGTTTAAGGTATAGTGTTTAGGGTTGAGGGTTTAGGGATAGGATTTAGGGTTTAAGGTTTAAGGGTTGAGGCTTCAGGCTTTAGGGATAGCGTTTATGGTTGAGGGATTAGGGTGGAGGGATTAGGGTTTAAGGTATAGTGTTGAGGGTTGAGGGTTGAAGGTTGCATTATGCTACACTGAAAGGTTATAGTCCCATTAGAGAATGATGTCCTCACGCATGGACCATGTTGAGTGCCCTCATCGATGTTGGTAAGGGATACATGGAAGGCAAATGGATTAAGCAGATAGTGGATTATGACGTGGATTCTAGAGGGGAGAAAAGTGGATTATGACATGGATTATGTAGGGAAAATAGTGGATTATGATGTGGATTATGTCAAACTTATGCCAAAGCATGGACCATAGGGATGGTATGTGGAGGGTATGTAGGATAGTGGATGAATGATGGTAGATTTATTGCGGAATGGAAGGGAACCATAACCAATGGTTGCACATATCCCCATAAAAGTTGAATCTTGTGATGCGGAGGTGGTGTAGGGTGCAATGGAGATGTTTGCTTAGGATATGGATGATGATGGCGCTAAATTAGGTGCACTTGGCACCGGTTTTGGCATCCCAAAGAGATTACATTTAGGGCTGAAAGTTGGCGCAAAAGTCAGAGTTAGAAACGCTGACTAATGAATCCAAAAAAAATTTTAAAATTTGTGCCAGCATTAAAACATACCACACAAAAAAAACACAAATAAGTTAATACATTTCCGCCCATAACACAGTGTACTTTGCCTCTGTTTTAGGTTTCCTGCGAAGCGACAACTTTATTATGTCGAAAACAGAAGTTACTGAAAAGTTCCTACAATGGATCCATGAATTTGTATTTTATTTATTTTTGGTTCTAGACATCAAGAAGATAAAAATTGCTTTAGCTAGCTGCTAAATTTGGGGTTTCTAGCTACCTCAACCATTCAATCAAGCTTGTATGTCTACCTTTTAGCAAGTAAGTTAACTCTTGACCTAGGTTTTTATCGATTTTGATATAATTTTGAGCTCAAAGAAAGTTTTTCTAAGATGTTGTACTCACGCTTTAGGGTAAATTTGAGTAGTAATGTTGTTAATTATCCTTTCTTGCAATATAACTTGCATTTACCATTTTTAGAAGGCCTACCAAATAAGGTCTCTTTGTACATCATACCCAAAATACAAGTTGTTAAGTTTTGTTTTTGGCTACATATTTGTTTTAGGCTACGATTGGTCAAGCACGCTGTTAATTCATACCTAGCTACGATTACCTCCATAGACTAGACAAAAATAATTTGCCCTAGGTCACCTCAAAATGTCAAGCAATAGACGGAAGGGAGAAAACTCTGGCCACAATTAGGTAATTCACTGTCAATTTATAGATTTGTAAATGTTTCCATTGTTTCTTTGATTTTTAGTATTTAGTTTTCTATTTCTAAATTTAAAAAAAGAAATTTATTTTATACATATATATATAAGGACATGAGACTAACAAAGATAAAGAGGCATTGGCTTCCATATTGGGGGTAGACACAGTGAACAAATTGGATGGTGTTGACTTGACAATGCTTTCCAGATACATAGAAAAATGATCTAGTAAAGCCCCTGAAACATTGCAACCAAATCAACAGTGTCAAAGGGAATCAATTGATTTCCCAACCAGTCATGGATCGAGCAAAAGATCTAGGAGGAAATCAATAATAGTAACCTCTAAGAATGTGGATCAGGGAGTAGAGGCTTCCAATGTCCTAGCCACTCCTAGGACATAGACTTCTTCGACCACCACGCCATGTTTTGCATCTTGCATTGGTAGCTATGATACCAAGATAGAATATGATGTGGTTTCAGGGGAAGTCCGAATGACAAATGCTGAAAAAATGTTTGTGAATAAGTTGAAGGAATCATGGCTTCAACGATTCAAAGACCATCTACATTTGCCATTCTCAAAGATACCCATGCACCTGCAAAAAGTAGTTATCCAAGACATGCAGACTGAATTTGGCACAGGTTGGTCTGTAAAGAAAATAAAGCTACGAATGTCTCAAAAATGCAAGAGATTTTGGTGCAACCAAACAAAAAAGATAAAAAAATCCCTCCCAAGCAAAGGCTCAAAAAAAGGCCAATTGATGTAAGTCTCAAAGTATGGAAAGAGCTTGTAAAAGCATATGAGAAGTCCGATGCACAAAGGAAGTCTGGTGAGGAGAGTACGCAGGTATTTGAATTTTCTCATAAGATTATATCAAATTTATTAAACAATTTTTAAATTTTATTTGTGCTTTACCTAAATTGAATTAGTATATGTTTTAGGACAAGGCCTCCAAGGCTAGGCTTGACAAGCTTCGTGCCACTCATCATAGTGGCCAGAAAGGTTTACAGGCCTTGATCTATACATTTGTAAGTACATTTAATATGTTAAATGATATTTCTTTTATTTCCCAGGAAAAACTAAATGATTGCATATTAATTAGTTTAACTAGTCCATGTGCCATGTTTTGACAGGAGGAGAAATATGGCCGGCAACCAACGCAATTTGAAAAGGAAATGTTACAAAGCAAAAAGTGGACCGATTTTGTAATCTGGATGGAGAACAAGGTATCAATAGTTGATTTTCAATAACTTAGTTGGATATTGTTGTGTTAATATGTCAATTTGCATTTCTTGTGTTGAGTTTCAATAATCTTTGAAGACGTTATAGAGTGATACTTGAGACAAACAGTTATAGTTGTACTCTGTTTGTTGTGTTTGGTTTCTATTGGTCTTCTTGTCTTTTTGACTCAAGTGGATTGTTATTCATAGGTCGCTTGTCATTGTTGTTGATCATGTGGATGTAGTTATCATTGAGTTTTCAGGTGGTCTCCTAAGTGAACAGACCAAAGGGTTTACCTCAAGTCTTTATTTCCTAACCTTTTTATTATAAGACTTAAAGGGGGGCATGCATTATAGTTACGTTGTTGGTTATATTTCAAACCTTTGAAATATAATAGTGGACATTTAAATTTTAATATGCACATTTTTTTTGTTGAGAAGGAGCCATCATTGGCAGTAGGCATTAACTCTCCTCTGCCATAACAACTTTGGGAAGTACTAGTCTTTAATGTGCTTGGTTTTGGGGTATGTGAGGGAGAAAAGGAAGGAGTGGGGAACCATTTTGGGGGGGGAATTCTTCTTTTTGCCTTGGGGTCGAGGAAGGAAGGTTGATGGTTGGACTATAAGTGATTTAGAGGAAGGGAGACTTTGGGTGTGCTCATCATGTTGGCTAAGTGTCTTGTTGTTTGGGTTTGAGACTAAGATTCAATCGTCAACTAGTCTTCTTCAACTAAGCTAACCTTTCTTTGAAGTAAAACTCCTTGTCATCCATTCTTGTAAAATTACACTGACCATTTTGGTGAAACATTTCCTTTAACTTGTGTAACTATATGTGGTCCTGTGAAAGCCTATGCTAAAGGGTTTGGATGAGGAAAATATTGTTAACTGTGAGAGTTCAAACTTAAGATCATGGGACTTATGAACTGTGGCAAACTGTTAGTTATTGTGTTTTGGATTTCTATCCTGAATGAAACTACATTAATTTGATCACAATTTGAAGTGGAGTTTCAAACCCTGGCTAGAATTGCTAGAATGTTATCATTGCAACATACCATGAGTCTTGAGGAAACCTGGCCTGGTTCATGGTTATCTTTTTTGACATGGTTGTAAACCCTAATGGTGTTGGTATTTCACCTATAAATGTCCACTCTCTCAATTGTGGATGCGAGGTCTACTTGGGATTAATAATGCCACTCCTAGCTGGGCTTTTGGGATGGTTTTGGATCCTTGGTTCAGGTCAACTTGTCCCCCAACACTCCCTCCAAGGTTATGAGGTTTGCATTACTGAAGCCACAATGGAATACAATGTTGAAACAACACTACATGATTGTATTTGATTACCAGTTGACTCTTGGAAAGAATGGGTTTTGTCAATTGCATATAGTTGTGTAACATTGCAATAGTTGTATTGTACTTGTAACTAGAATAGTCTATTGTGAAGTCATTCGTTTGATGAGAATGACCTTTGAGTTCATTGTAATGACTTGCACTAAATTAGAAATGTGATTTCAAACTAGTATTTTATTAAATTGGAGACTGTTTGTGAACAAATTTATCTTAGTATGGACTTCCTTGTGTTTGAATGTTTGAGCACTACCCACGGAATAGTAGATATTATGTACTTGTGATCACTGCATCATTTGGATAGAGGACTCATAAATGGAATATAGGACCTTCTATTTCATTGTACATAAAATCCTAAGGGTTGATTAAGTTATTGTGCATGGATGTAAATGGAAACTTTAAGCTCTCCGAAGGCTTGCTTATTGTTTGCAAAGTAGCATTAATTTCTTATTTTAACTATGGAAACATTTTCTGGACACTAGTATGGTGTTGACTAAGGAATTATCTTGTAAACACTAGAAAGGTCTATGCATGTTAATCATAGACTATAACCCTACATTTGGAAGGAAATTGTTACTGTAGATGTGATATATATTGTACAGTGGTATCTAGTCTATGGCATGACATCTTTAGTAGGAGGTACCTTCAGATTTCTGTAGCATCATGTCTGGGCTAAGGTACCGTAAAGTTAAGTGTGCATTGTATGGTGTTATTGTATTGGAGGTTGCTATATGCAAGTCTACAGTGATATAAGGAGACTCGACTCTCGTCATTTCATTGCACAAAGTGAGTGACAAAACAACTACCTAGTTTAAAATTGGCCCTTCTTTAAGCAACATATGTAGCAATGAGACTTAGGATTCTTGAAAATGAGAAGCATCCTTCTCCCCATACAACTTGCTAACTAGGGCCTCTATGTTTACGTGCATGGTTGACCTCCTTGCTGTTGCTGGCTATCTTGAAGACACCCTAAACTTTATCATTGAGATACCTGTTAAATCTGTGCTGGTTGTATGCATGTTTTTTCTTGGTGCCTGTAGATCACATATGAATATCGGCTTAGGAGTATTTATAGCACACTACTTTTTGATTTGGATCCTAAAAATGTTGCACAACTTATGTTCTCTCAAACATCTATCCACAAGTGGGCAGGTGTGGTGAGGTAAGGAGATTGATGAAAGATAGAGGAATTAAAAAAATGCCCGGATGCAGTTGGATTGAAGGGCATAAAATGGTACATGCTTTTTTGTGTGGGAGACAGATCACATCCATAGACAAAGGAGACCTATGCAAAGTTGGAGAAATTGGCTTGGAAGATGAAGGCGGCAAGTATTTTCTAGATTCAAGAATTCACTTAATGTTGTGGAAGGATGGGAAAAAAAAGAATTATTTCTCTGCCACCATGGTGAAAAGTTGACAATTGCATTTGGTTTGTTAAACATGCCCCATGGAACAACTATTAGACCTTTATCTTAAGGTTACTCATGAACCTTAAGATAAATAATTATTGAAAAAAAACTGTGCATTCATTAATGACATGTAAAAGAATTTAATCAAATGCTACTTAAAAACTCTTTAATGTTACTGTCTAATGCAGGTTATTAGATTAATGGTGAAAAAGAACATACATTGACCATGCAATTTGTGGCACTTAAGGTTATGTAATAGAATTTACAGTTGATAGTTAAATTGTATAACAAAATTTTTTATGATCTTTAGTAGCATTTATTAGAATTGTTGCATGTTTTACATCATTGGAATGACATATTAGCTATAACTTTTTTAAAATTTTATTATGGTATGTGCACTTTGATATGATGTAATATGATTATGGTTTCGTTTTATATGTTGGAATATTAGATATATAACAGAAAAATAAATTATTACATGAAATAAATAATAACTTTTCATTTTAAATATTTTTTTTTTTTGCAGAACACGGGTCTTCCAGAAGATGAAGATGATCTTGATGATATAGATCCAGATTATATTGGTTCTGGTACAGATCACATGGCAGAGGATGATGATGATGTAGATACAGAAGACAACAAGGCCAATGACGATGATGATCATGATCATGATGGTGATGATGATGATGAGGTAGTTGCTGGTAGTAGCCAGTGACATTCATGATCATATAGACTACATCATGGATCATTGCTGATATATCGTTATGATGCCTCTTTTCATGGTTACTATCATATGTAAAATTTTCACGGCCTGCAATACCATATTACTGAGTTGCATCATTTTCACATGTATCAATTTGACTTATATCATTTGGACATGTATCATCTTGACTTGTATCATTTTGAGTTACATAATTTATCATTTTTACTTATATCATTTGTACATGTATCATTTTGACTTATGTCGACTGTTGGACATGTATCATTTTGACATGTTATTGATCTACTGGTATATTTGACTTTCACTTGTTTTAGTTATATATGATGATGATCTTATCAGTATTGACTTGTCAATTTATATATATTAAAAGTGGTCGATGATTTTTGGATGGATATTTATTACGTATGATGATTTTAATTTACTGCTCAGGATGGATGTTGTAAAATTTAATTAAATTATAGATATTTGACTCACTTGTTTTAATTATAGATGATGATCATGTTATAATAATTATCTTGTTATTTAATCATGAGTTAAATAATTAAATTACTTACTTTATAATCATATGAGTTAGAATGTGTGCTTCTGGATTCGACTGTGTGTAGCTTTTTTAGATCAACGTTTCGGATCACACTCCGTGATCCATCATCAGGATGAAGAGAAGAGAATACTTAAGTTGCAATTGCAGAGATGGTTACTTATAAAGAGAGAGGGGAGTGTGGGCACAGATTTTAAGATGAGGGGAGAGAGACCAATAAAGGGAGAAGAAACAGAAAAAAGAAAGAAAATAAATGTATAAGTAAAAAATAAAGAAATGTTGGTTTGCCATGGTGATTAGATTTATATTCACATCATTTCTCATCTATCTAATTACCATGGCAAACCAACATTTCTTTATTTTTTACTTATACATTTATTTTCTTTCTTTTTTCTGTTTCTTCTCCCTTTATTGGTCTCTCTTCTCTTCATCCTGATGATGGATCACGGAGTGTGATCTGAAACGTCGATCTAAAAAAGCTACACAGTCGAATCCAGAAGCACACATTCTAACTATCATGGACTGTGGAAATATCATGTATTTAATCATATGAGTTATTTAAGAGGCATGATATATTTAACTAATTAAATTGAAATAAAACATATTAAATTAATAAATGTAAGCAAAACAATAAGCATTTTTAGAAGCAACAAAAGACACAAAAATGGAAGCAACAAGCGACGTTCTATCGGAAGCATAAAAGGAAGCAACAGTGGAAGCAAAACTAGAAGCAAAATTGGAAGAAAAACCAGACGCAAAATTGGAAGTAAAATCGAAAGCAAAATTAGAAGCAAAATTGGAAGCAAAACTGGAAGCAAAATGGAAAGCAAAAGTAGAAGCAAAACTAGAAGCAAAACTGGAAGCAAACCTGGAAGCCAAACTGGAAGCAAAACCAGAAGCAAATCTAGAAGCAAAACTGGAAGTAAAACCAGAAGCAAAACTAGAAGCGAAACTCGAAGCAAAACTGGGAACAAAATTGGAAGCAAAACTGGAAGCAAACCTAGAAGCAAAACTGGAAGTGAAACCGAAAGCAAAACTAGAAGCAAAAGCAAAAGTAAAACTAGAAGCAAAACTAGAAGCAAAACTGGAAGCAAAATTAGAAGCAAAATTAGAAGTAAAACCGAAAGCAAAACCAAAAGCAAAACCAAAAGCAAAAATGGAAGCAAAACCGAAAGCAAAACCAGAAGCAAAAATGGAAGCAAAAGTGGAAGCCAACCTGGAAGCAAAATTGGAAGCAAAACTGGAAGTAAAACTGGAAGCAAACTTGGAAGCAACACAAGAAGCAAAACCAAAAGTAAAATCGGAAGCCAAACTGGAAGCAACAAAATCCAACACTAAATCCGGCGTTAATCCTGGCACAAAATATCGGCGCTAAACCCGGTGCGAAATCTGATGCTAAATCCGGCATTAAAATTGGCGCTAAACCCGGTGCAATAGTGAGATGCTATTGGGCGCCGAGTTTTGCGCTGACAGAAGTGTCCAATTCATGGACTCAAATGCACTAAATTTTGGCGCTATTTTAGGCACTAATTTCCTATTTTGTTGTAGTGTTAGAATAAGTGAGGGGACATCAGGCGACCAAACAAGAAAGAAGAGAAGAAAGTTTAGAAGAGGAAATGAATAAATAGGGTGGACCATGCCAAAAAAAAGGCCAACAACACCAACCAGAAAATCAAGTCAAGAGTTTGTTAAGGGAGTTCATTATGGGATACCAAGTATAGCTCACTCCCAACCTTCATCTCATTGAGATTGTTGTCACAATGTTTACTAGTCTCAACAGTTTCATGTAAACATCTTTTGTAGTAGATATCTTTAACCGTTAATATTTGAGTATCTTCAATATATGTAGTATTTACTTTTGGTAGAATGCTATGTTAACATTGATTTGCTTGTACAATCATACATAATGTCAACTCCAAATTTTTTGATCCAAATAAAGATAAGTCATAAAATGTGTTCCAAAATATTGATGTAAAAAATTTTACATGCACTTTTATTTAAAAGTGTTTACCATTACAATATAAAAAACTATTATTCCTAACTAAATGTTTAATTTATTAAAATTAATTTAGAAAAACAAAAAATTAATCTAAATATACCTATATGATACACTCACATAAATTATTGATAAATTATAATCAACATTTCAACTATTTACTTAAGGGCCCACCCCAACATAAAAAATCGACATATTATAGTATTTACATGAAAACCCACCCAAATATTAAAAAACCAACACATTGATTACAGCATAAAGATAACTTAAATTTTACCCACATTATATAACACACGAGCTCACCATAGTCCCATAGTCGCACTCACGTGCAAGGCCGGATGAGCCTTGAGTATTCTAGAATAGTGTAATAAGGATAAGAATAGCATGCGTAATTGGAGCTAAATTCATAAGGCAAAGCTTTTAAAACACCATAAGTGAAGTAAATGAATGCATGGATTAATAGAATATTATTAATTTCCCACTTCAAATGAATAATATAATTTAGAAAAAAAATTAAGTGTCTCGCAATTTTAAAAGATTTTTCATTTAAATATTATTTAAATGGTATTTAGGATATCGTCGTTTTCAATATTAAATTGTGCTTTCCCATGAAAGCGATTTGCATAAATTCTATTGATTTTCATGAAATTAGGGGATTTAAAAAGTACAACGGTGGACAACAGGTTGTATGAATATTTAATTCATAATCAACAAACATTGAGGTGATTTAGTGATAAAGACATTTTTATGTGAACACTATATTGTTCTTGGGTGATTCCATGAGGTACTAATTTTTCCACATTGAACAACTTTTTCTAATGATTTTTGGGTGATTCCATGAGATACCAATTTGTCTATATTGAGCAATTTGAGATACCAATTTGTCTTGTCCTCGAGTTTAGTTGGTTGATAGGTTTACAAAGTCTATTTATTTCATTGTTGTTATAATGTTTATTTATTTCAATGTTAGTATGGGTAGACTTAATGATGTGCAATTTGGTATTAATTTGTCTATATTAAATAATTTTTGTTCCTATTTTCTATTTTTTAGGGTTCTTTAATTTGTGCTCCTATTTTTTAGGATTCTTTAATTTGTGTTCCTATTTTTTAGGGTTCTTTAATTTATATTCCTATGTTTTAGGGTTCTTTAATTTATGTTCTTATTTTTTAGGGTTCTTTAATTTATGTTCCTATTTTTTAGGGTTCTTTAATTTTTGTTCCTATTTTTTAGAGTTCTTTAATTTTTATTCCTATTTTCAAGATTCTTTTAAGTTTAATTAGTTGGTATGTCTATAGAATATGTTTACTTCATTATTGGTATGGGTAGAATTAATGATGTACAATTTGACATCAATTTGTCTACATCAAACAACTTTTGTTGACATATTTTAGAGTCCTTTAAGTTTAACTGGTTGTTAGGTTGATGAAGTCTATTAACTTCATTGTTGGTATAGGTGGAGTTAATGATTTATAATATGATACCAATTTGTCTATATTTGATATCAAATTTTGTTTATTTCATTATTAGTATGGGTGGAGTTCATTTTGTTCAATTTAAGTACTCTTCTTCAAGGTTGTAAGGTTTATAGATAAGAGTACATGTTCAAATTTAAAGTGAAGTAGGGTTGTATACTATTGTGAAAGTGGTTTGCATTAATTCTATTGATCTTTTCATGAAATTAGGGATTTAAAAAGTTCAACGGTGTACAAGATTAGCACATTGTATAATATTTGATTCATAATCAACAAACAACATTCAAGGTGATTGAGGTGATTGAGTGATAAAGACATTTTTATGTGAGCATATATTGTTTTTGGGTGATTCCACGATGTACCAATTTCTCCACATTGAACAACTTTTACTAATGATTTTTGGGTGATTCTATGAGATACCAATTTGTCCATATTGAACAACTTGAGATACCAATTTGTCCATAGGATCCTTAATTTTAATTGGTCGATAGGTCTATAAAGTGTATTTATTACTTCATTGTTGGTATAAAGTTTATTTATTTCATTGTTGGTCTGGGTAAAATTTGTCTATATTAAATAATTTTTGTTCCTATTTTTTAGGGTTCTTTAAGTTTAATTAGTGGGTATGTCTATGGAATCTATTTACTTCATTATTGGTATGGGTAGAGTCAATGATGTACAATTTGATATCAATTTATCTACATCAAACAACTTTTGTTGACATATTTTAGAGTCCTTTAAGCTTGACTGGTTGTTAGGTTTATGAAGTCTATTAACTTCATTGTTGGTATAGGTGGAGTTAATGATTTATAATATGATACCAATTTGTCTATATTTGATATCAAATTTTATTCATTTCATTATTAGTATGGGTGGAGTTTATTTTTCCCAGTTTAAGTACTCTTCTTCAAGGTTGTAAGGTTTATAGATAAGAGTATATGTTCAAAATCAAAGTGAAGTAGGGCTGTCTACTATGGTGAAAGTGATTTGCATAAATTCTATTGATCTTTTCATGAAATTAGGGATTTAAAAAGTTCAAAGATGGACAACATTTGATTCACAATCAACAAACAACATTCAAGGTGATTGAGTGATAAAGTCAGTTTTATGTGAACATTATATTATTCTTAGGTGATTCCACGAGGTAACGATTTATCCACTTTGAACAACTTTTAATAATGATTTTTGGGTGATTCCATGAGATACCAATTTGTCCATATTGAACAACTTGAGATACCAATTTGTCCATATGGTCCTTGAGTTTAATTGGTTGATAAGTATATAAAGTCTATTTATTTCATTATTGGTATAAAGATACTTTATATCATTGTTGGTATGGGTAGACTTAATGATATGCAATTTGGTATTAATTTGTCTATATTCAATTTTTTTTTCCTATTTTATAGGCTTCTTAATTTGTGTTCCTATTTTTTAGGGTTCTTTAATTTTTGTTCCTATTTTTGAGAGTTCTTTAATTTTTGTTCCTATTTTTTAGGGTTCTTTAAATTTTGTTCCTACTTTTTAGGGTTCTTTATGTTTAATTAGTTGGTATGTCTATGGAATCTATTTACTTCATTGTTTGTATAGGTAGAGTTAATGATGTACAATTTGATATCAATTTGTCTACATCAAATGACTTTTGTTGACATATTTTAGAGTCCTTTAAGCTTAATTGGTTGTTAGGTTTATGAAGTATATTAACTTCATTGTTGGTATAGGTGGAGTTAATGATTTTTAATATTATATCAATTTGTCTATATTTGATATCAAATTTTGTATATTTCATTATTAGTATGGGTGGAGTTCATGATGTTCAATTTAAGTACTCTTCTTCAAGGTTGTAAGGTTTGTAGATAAGAGTACATGTTTGAATTTAAAGTGAAGTAGGGTTGTATACTATGGTCAAAATTTGTCATTAGAAAACTTTTAGTTATGGGGTTGAAAAGAATAAAAGTATTCTTATTATGTAGAATATATTAGTTTTTAATGAACACATGTTATTAATATTACTTTTAAAAGTTACTTTTATATACTAATTCACAAAAAAAAGGTGAAATGGGATCACATCCTAAATAATCTACGTAAGGAAAATCTTCAAACCAAAAAAAACTATATTCAAATTGGTATGCAACAAGAGTTGAGAAGGTATTGATCAATGTTTTTTGAAATGGACTCCACTCCTACTCTTATGTCACTCTTGGTCCGTCTGCCTTAGCAAAGGATGATTTCTTGTTTCTTAGGACTGGCTATGGCACGTAGGGTATGGTTTCCACACCCTTTGTGGTCACAAACTTTATCCCTGCTACCATGAAACTACAAGATTTAAGTGTGGATTTGTGACCTCATGCTGTCTATGCCACATGACAAACCTCTGATTGTGCCACCATGCAACACACCCTCAAAATCATATGAAAATATTGCTAGGGTTGGGGTGCCTACTGGTGCTCCTAGGTCATGCTCATTGGGACCTACTTGTGCCTCTTTACAGGGTAAACCTTAGCCAAGGTCATGTTCTCCATCTTCCCCATCGTCATTTGTGGGCAAGAGGTATTGGATAATGAAGAATATTTTAAATGTCAAGCCCTCATCTATAGGTTCAATGGGTTTTGGAATCTTGGAGGCCTCTCACTAGGGGTAGGATTGAACTATATCCATGTGTTAGGGGATTTTTCATTGCATCCTTTTGATCGGAAGATGATAGGAAGCAGGTGCTAGAGGGTGGGCTTTGGATGTGGGGACAATATTCCCTCTCACTCAAACTGTGGTTTCCCTCCTTCAAACCTTTAATAGAATCCTTTAGTATCATGCCTATTTGGGTTAGAATGCCTAATCTCCCTCTCCAATTTTGGGAATTTTCATGCTTCAAATCTATTGGCAATGCTCTTGGTCATTTTAAAAGGAGGATGAAGAGTCTTCTAACTTCTTCCATACTACCTTCACCTACATTCTCATGGATATGGACACCTCTAAGGACCTGTCTAGGGATATAGTCCTACTTGTTGAGGACAAACCATGGACTCAAACACTGGACTATGAGGGTCTTCCCTTCCACTACAAGAGATGCTTCACCACTAGACACCTTGCTTCAGAGTGCCCTCACTCTTACCACAAGAAGGGAGAGGAAACTTTGTGAAGGAATGCCCTTCAAGATCATTTGACTGTCGATGATTTTGATACTAAGGAAGATGAGTCCTCTATGGCCCCTATAGATAGAAAATTGGTACAAAAGTAATGAGAAGATAATGACAAGATACCCAATACCTTCACCTTTAAACCAAGTCCTCCACACATGATAGAGCAGAGTAGATGCACCCAAATCTAATATCTTTGTTCTCTTTGATAGATGATGGATAAGATGAGATGTTGATTGCTCAAATCTGCAACATAGCATTGACATGAGGATGATAGATGAGAAGATCTAGAGTGAGTTGGACAACATAATGATACTTGAAGATGTGATGTGTTAAGAGCCTCCAAATGGCTTGGGCAAGGCTTTGAATTTATAGGAGATGAGAGATAGGAATGGATGGCTAGGATTAAATGACATATAGAGTTGTAGTCATGTGACAAGTGTCACATGAGGGTTGAATGAGAGGAATAAAGTCAAGAGGCTTCCACATAATAAGGATTAGAAGCTTCTAGCAATGTGAAGATAGAGACAAATGTCGAATTAATTAAATAAATCTTTAATTTATTTAATTAATTTGGAGGAAAAGTGAGAATTAATTAAATAAATTTAATTTAATTAATCAATTGGCTAATGGGATTAGAATGAGATTATGATGGGAAAGAGTTTCTAGGACAAAACATGTTACAAAGTGTCTCAAGTGATGTATCGACAAGGCATGGTCAATTTTAAGTGTCTACATTTTGCCCCTTTTTGAGATGGTGTTGCGACTAACAGAAGTAACATCATTTCAAAGAAGATAAGGTATGGATGGAAGAGAAAAGGATGCCCCAGCCAATTGAAGGAGTGACAAGAAGGAATGGATGTAGGATAGAATGATGATGTAAGAATAGGATGATGATGTAATGATAGGATGGTGCCCCCTCGAGAGGATAGGCAGGTTGGAAGAACACGGGTATGCTCTCGAAATGATTGAAACAATAAAAGATAGATAAGGAGATGGAGGATGTAAGAAAGAGGATGGATAGAAGAAATGAATGATACATTATGCTACAATGAAGTAAGCAATCATATAGTGTGATATAGCACTAGACATTATGCACCAAGGTATAAAGACTAGGGTGACGATGTGTCTTGTGCACCCAGCGTAATACAACCTTGTCTAGATGTATGAGGAAGAAAACTTAGAGCATTAAAGTTCTAATGCACAAAAGGTATGATATGACCTTAGATGCAAAGAATATGCAAAAATTTATTCCAACATACACAATATATGAATATTAGTTGGAATGATAAGGAGTTGATACAAATGCAAGATAAAATGATAACACACACAATCAAGCAAGCAAGCATGCATGCATAAATGATTCAAAAACAAACAAGGTATTGCCCTTGTAAAGCTATAAACCAAGGATTAGTTGATTAATGATTGATTAGGATAGTGTTGTCATTGCAGGGAATGATATATCCCTAGAGCAACACAAGGATGTGGGAACGATATATCCCATTGATGATTGATTGATGATGATTAATTGATTGATTTAGTGATTGATTTAGTGATTGATTTGGTTTACAACAAGGCTAGGATCAAGACCATGTATGCGATTGTATAATTTGGATAGATTGATTAACTTGATTGGTATGGATTAAGGATGACTTGCATTTGGATTTATTGTTTGGATTTTTTTTTGGATATTTGATGTTTTTTTGTGTTTTTGAAATATTTTCATTTTTTAGATTTTTGAAATGTTTTGGGATAGTTTTGTTTTTGGTATGACAATGGATTACAATTTAAATAGCCTATGTGCTAGTTACCAATGACAAGGGAAAACCAAGTCTAGGTGCAAGGGGTGGAGGTGGAATTGGATAGATGGATAAAAGGATAGGCAATAGGAAAGGGGATGGAAGACTCATGATAGATGGATGGATAAGAGGATAGGCTATAGTGGATGGAATGGAAAGCTCATGATAGAGGGATGGATAAAAGGATAGGTGATAATGGATCTATGCATCGTAAGGGTGCTAGGATGTGATCTCCAAAGACTATCACATAGGAATAACATGCCCCATTCTAAGTGTAATGCTTAGGATTTTACATGACAAATATTATGACGAGAGGATGATGGTAGGATTTGGAAAGGATGAGGTATATCAAGAGATATCCGAAGCATTTGTCAACATTTTTCCCCTATATCTTTATCAAGATCAAAAGGAGGAAGGGAGGATGGATGGATTCAATAGGATAGGTATGTGGGTATAATGGCTAAGGATGGTAAGATAGGATATGATAGGATGTGGTAGATAGAAAGGGAATGACAGGTTGGGTATGATAGTTTGGATGAGACATTGTGCCCCCAAGTGTAAGCTACATAGATAATCAACCTACACATGATGCTTGTTTGCCAGGTTTTCATCATGGTACTTATCCAGGGTGCCACCACGGTGGTTTTCACCATTGGACAAATGGATTTCTCTTTACTATTTTAATTTTTCTTTTTTTTTTAATCTTTTTTATGGGATATTTGGATATGATAGCTGAATATAGACAAGAAAGACTCAAGCATCTAGTTCCATGAAAGGTGATAGTCCCATTAGAGATGGATGTCACACATGGACCATGTCAAATGTTGTCATACTCATAGATGTTGGTAGGTAGTAGATTATGTAAGGAAGGATAATGGATTATGATGTGGATTATGTGGAAGGATAATGGATTATGTAGGGCTTATGCAAGGATTGGGGATAGTGGATTTTGATGTGGATTATGTAGGAAAGGATTATCGATTTTGATGTGGATTATGGATGGAAGGATTATGTAAAAGCATGGACCATAGGGATATGATGGGTGAAATATGTAGGATAGCGGATGAAAGATGGAGATATGGAGGTATGTGGTAATGTTGTGGAATGGCAAGGACCAAGACCAACAGTTGCACACACCATGATAAACATTGAAGCTTTTGATTTGGAGGTGTAGGAAGTAATGGACATGTTTGCTTAAGAGATGATCGATGTAGGAATTTATGGACCCACATAGACCTAGGATTGCTATAATTTTTGCATTGGGATTTATGGGGTGAAGGAATTTGAAATTTTTGGATGGAATGGAATTTTTGGGATTTTTGAGATGTAGATGCTTCATTTGACTTGATTTCTTTTTGCTTAGGTACCCAAACCATTTTGGGTTTGGAATTTTCTTGTGGAGGTATGGGCTTGTGTAGCCTTTCTAATGGATTTTTCTTCGATTCTTTGCATATATGCTCTATGGAATAAGGATCTTTAGGATTTTTGGTTGTATGAGTAAAGGCATACAAATTTTTATTTTTGAATCTCATAGGCTTGTTGGAAGCTTCATGTTCGTTTGATGTGTGCATTGATTGGTCATGATTGGGAATTTTAGGGGATTTATGGATGGAGGGAATAAAAATGGATTTATGGATAAATAGATGAGAGGATTGGATGATAGGAATATTAGGCATTGGGAGAAGTGGGGGTAGAGTGGATGGAGGGATATTAGGAGTTGGAAGTAGTAGAGGTAAAGTGGATGGTGGAAGGTGTATGATCACATGCTTTTGGGATTTGTAGGATGATGGAGGAGGAATGGCAACATATATTTGGGGGGTATGATGAGGTTTGTGATAGAAAGGAATGAATTTAGAAGGCATGGAAGAAGTACCAACATCTTAAGATTGTTGTCCTTGGGGTATATATCCAAGGCCATATGAGTGTGGAGGGACTTTGACATGGATAGGCTCCAAAATACCTTATTCATGAAGGCCTAAGCCTTTACCTTGATAGTTCATTTTTTAGAGTATGTGATAGACAATGGGACTATGTGTGTTTTGGACACTAGACGCAAGCTCATTTGATGGGGAGGGTAAGGTGGTGGATAGTAGTTGTTTCTTTCCGAGGGAAGAACATTCATGGATGAAGGTAGTAAGACCAAGGGGATATGATGGCGGACTTACAATATGATCAATAGTGGGTGATGGAGGATCAATAAGATCAATAGGATCTTGATTATCATTATGCTCACTAAGATCCAAGTTATTTGTTTGATCATCTATGTTTACTTGGAAGCCAAGTGTCTCATCAAGGGAAGTGGATGTTTGTAGATCATAGATAGGGCTAGATGGGGGTTTTTGGATGGTTGTGGTTTCTTTGTTTTGAAGGAAGGCCATGAAGCAAGGTGAGTTCTCAAGTTGATGAACAAGGCTTTCATACTCACTCTTATTTCTAAGATAACCATGAGGAGCAGTATCTATTGAGTATGTCGTTCTTGGGTAGCTTGCTCATGGATAGTTGTGGGTCTATGGATAGGATAAAGTTGATCATGGATAGACTCTTCATCATAGATAATATCTTGATCATAGAAAATATATAGGTTAAGTATGGGTTGAATGGAAGGGCTTTGATCTTGATTTAGACAAGGGGTTAAGGTTTTGACATGCTTTAGATTAAACTCTTGACATGTAGCTCTTGATTTTCTTGAATGGAAGTGGAAGTGGGAGACTCTTGGATAGGCTTGATAGGCTCTTGGTCAACAACATGAGGGTATAATGGATCTTGACTTAGACTCATGGTGGGAGACTCTTCAATAGGCTTGATGGGTTGTGGATTACATGATGGGACTAGAGGAATAGGTATGATGTTTGAAGGTTCTTTAATAGGCTCAATGATAGGTGTTTGATGACATGGAGATAGTTTATTCCTTGCTAATAGCCAATGGATCACATGCTTCATAAGTGTATGGGTGGATGGACAATATAATGGATGGATAATAAGGGTGGACGGTGTTGTAGGCTTAGAATTGGGATTTGGATTGGATGGAGGGATAATGGGATTAGATGGATTGGGATTAGGATTAGTTGGAGGGATAATGGAATTAGATGGATTAGGATTTGGACTAGATGAAGGGATAATGGGATTAGATGGATAAGGCTTAGAATTGGGATCGCCTAGCACAAGCTTACCATAATTTATGAGGTTTTGGATCACTCTCTCAAGTGTGGGACAATGGGATGTCATATGGCCCTTACCCCTATGGTATGCACAATAATGATTTTCATTATACCCATGGGGTGTAATGACATATGGATCATATGGTTTATCGGTGGTAGCTCAATCAATTGTGCTTGGACCAATTGTTCTAAAAGTATCTCCAAGGTATCTTTTGGTGAAGGATTGGGGGAACATGTTGGGATAGGACTAGGAGGCTCTTGAATTGGCATATGATTGGATGGTGATGAAGGATACCCATAGGGTACATAAACTAGAGTAGAGTTCCCCTTGTCAAAGGTAGCATGAGGACTTAAGGACACTTTATCTTTGTACAAAGGGTAACTTGGACTTGCATGTTATTGTTTTGAATGAGCTTGATAGTCTTGTGAATGGATTTGTTGGTGAAGTGAAATGGTGAGATAAGTAGTTGGATTTTCTTGGGGTATGGATTGGTATGGATATGGGTCAATGTTGGAAGAAGTGGGGTAAGGTGATGTAGAATGATATGTGGATGGACTAGAATGATATATATTAGAAGATGAGGTGGGGTATGAAGTGTTTGAATAGATGGCTTGTGAATGGTTGTGATACAAAAATTGGTTGAGATGATACGAAAATTGGTCAGAATACCTAATCTCCCTCTCCAATTTTGGGATGTCTCATGCTTCGAATCTATTGGCAATGCTCTTGGTCATTTTAATAGGATGATGAAGAGTCTTATAACTTCTTCCATACTACCTTCACCCACATTCTCATAGATATGGACACCTCTAAGGACCTATATGGGGATATACTCCTACTTGTTGAAGACAGACCATGGACTCAGACAGTGGACTATGAGGGTCTTCCCTTCCACTACAGGAGATGCTTCACCACTTGACATCTTGCTTCAAAGTGCCCTCACTCTTACCACAAGAATGGAGAAGCAACTTGGTGGAGGACTATCCTCAAAGATCATTTGACTATCAATGATTTTGATACTAAGGAAGATGAGTCCTCGATCGCCCCTATTGTTGTGACTTTTGAAATACTCCTTGATGGAACATCTTCCCCAGTTGATGTGGTTCTATCTCTTGAACCCTTACCATTGGCTACTGAGTCTAATTATTTTGCTTTATTGGAGGCTTCAGTGTAACATTCATCTCCTCTTTTGGTTCCTATGAGGGCTCAATTTGGGTCTTCAATAGAGGCTAGCCTTCCCCCTTACCTGCAATTTGAGAGGCTCAATTGGAGTCTTTAGTGTGGCCTTCCTAAACATGTGAGTGTTTCCCAAATTTGAGTCAAGTGTACTCAAAATGATAGGACAAGGCTTGGGATTGTGTAGGTTACTGTTATAGGTTTGTTTTTCCTGGTAGATAAGATGATACCTCTTTGTGGTGGCGACTTAGCTACACTGATGTATATGATTTTAGGTCCTTTCAAATCCTAGGTGTCTATGGTTCTGTTATGGGTTAGTTGTTCTCTTGATAACACTTCACTTGTTGTGTAGGGTTTCTAGGGCCCCTTAAAAACCTATTTTTTACCCCTTTAATAAAAAAAGAGTTGAGAAGGTGGTGGTTTGCAATTGAAGGATTTCCCCCATCCATCCAAGAGGTCTTGAGTGAGGAATTTGTTACCATCAAATAATGGCTCCTTCATCATTTTCCTCATTAGGTTATGGTGCATTTCTTAGAGGAGAGATTGCTAAACTCATTTAAGGGACCTTCTCATTGTCTAGCCAACTTCATGCATCCCTGTCACATGGTTGAGAAGTGATAGAAGGCACATGAGTTTGTTGGGACCATCCACTTCCTTAAAATTGAGGAGAACCATGTGATCCATGAGAATGATGTTTGGTCGCATCTATATCTTCGAGGAGGAGAAGGTCCTCTACTAGAAGGGGAAGGTGGCACATGTGCAATAGTACATGGAGAATTATCCCCGTGCTCATTAAGGGTTTACATATGAGCAAATTTGAGGGAAAACTTGTTGGCTTACACCTAAATTTTCAACAAAACATTAGAACAAATCATAAATTTAGTATATAAGGAAAAATGAGAGTTAACAAAAACCCCTAAAGAAAAAAGCCAAGTTTAAATCTTTCCAAATATTGAATAGAATCTCTACTCTAAAATTATACCAAATTTGGTTGAACTTAGCTAGAATTCATGGCCAATCACCTAGAAGAATCATGTTCCAATAAAATAGCTTAGCTCTAAAAGGCCTGAATTTTTTCTATCCAAGTCCAAGTACCTTGAGCTCACGAGTTGACCCAAAAGAGGTGCTTGAGTGTTTCTAGATGTCCACAAAGTGGATAGTGGGGTTAGAAACACCTAGATGGATCAAACAAGAATCTATGTGAGACCCTAGTAAAGAATATTCCAAGCAAATTGATTAAGCTTGGGTTCTTGATGCAGTCATGGGCAAAGGATCCAATGAAGGATTACCCAACCATGTAGCCAAATGAACAAACACACAACAAAGTTTAAAGAAAAAACAATTTAATTTTTATTGATTCACAATCATAATTAAATTACGACCTTCCATAGGGACTTACAACATGAGGTTGTAGCCTTCTAAGTCATATGGGCACAACTATGTGCAAATTATAGAATTTTTTAATGATATTACAATATAGTACTTCCAATCCTTCCTGAATTTGGAATGCAAACCACAAATTAAAATTCATTGATTTCAAATGATCATGAGTGATGCTTACATAGTTAGCCTTACCCTTTAGAGTGATTCTTATCAATGGCAGTGAGGTACAAATCTTGATATTAAGTGTAACATGCAATCAGTCAAACATGTAGAAGGAACCTTATAGAATAAATGTGGTGATGATGGTTTAATGAATCTCAATGTTGTTCATACCATAAGCTCTCCCAGGTCTAATGAATCTGGAAATGTATTCTTTTATTGTCACATGCTTTGAAAAGGTGTCACAAGATTCAAACATTGAAACTAGATGTTATCTTTTTATGCCCAATAGTCTAGGATTTAAGTATGCCTAAGTTGTAGTGATTGAATGACACATTGTTATCTCTTTGTAGATCATGTGTTCCAAATCACAAAGTGAAACATGCAATTGCAATGGAATGCAATATAGATTACAGTGCATGGATGATGAATGGAATGATATTAAAAAATTATAAACAATCAAAATAAAAGAAAGTAAATTTTTGGGTGATGCAAGATTGTCCTTACACCCAAGATGTTCCTACATCAATTCCAAAATGGCTAACCAAACCACATGAAATCTTTTTTACCAAACAATGGTCACAGATTGTAAACCCTAGCTATTATTAAGTTTTTGAACCATAGCCAGATGCAAAGAAAGCCATGAATGGCCTTTACAAGGCTTATAGTTGTGGAAAGGATTATATGGATACCATTTCTAGTCATTCCACCAGGGTCTAGTGTATAGATAACCCTAATTTTGTGAAGCATTTCTAGAGAAACCAACCAATAATGGCTCAATAATGGTCTCAAAGGACTCAAAATTCTAGTTGGAAAGCCTACATGTTACCTTGGCTTTAGACCAAGAAAGCTAATTTATGGTGGATCTAGAAAAGAGCTCTAAAATGAATTGGATCCCTTTATAAAAAATTTGAGAGCATGAATCCATGGGATTTTTATTAAAGGTTGATCCTAAATAGTGGACATAGAAGACCACCAAAGAGAGTGTTGGTTGATAAAAATCCTAGCTCTAAGTCATTCCCATTCTAGAGTAACTAGGGTCTAATAGCCTCCTGAGCTTTCCATATGCTTTTTGGCAATAAAACTACCTTGAATTTGTACTTGCACCTTCATAATGAGAATGGGGTGAAAGTGAATCCCTTTCCAAGCATGTCGACCATGAGGAACCTTAGAAGAAATGCATTTCCACAACAAGATTTTTCAAGCCTTTTTTCCTTTAAGAGCTCTGATAATCTATTTAGCACACAAGGCCAACCCTTGATGATGGGTATCAATAAGACCAAGCTCTCTAAAGTCATAGGGAAAACATAGGTGACTTTGTAGAAGCCCTTTACCTACTCAGATGAAGTGCATAAGAAATCCATTACTAAATTTTTAAGTTTCTAGTAGGAAGCATTAGAAGGAGCCTACAAGAAGAGTAATAAATATGAGTGGCTACAAGAAACTACAAATCTAAAATTTCCTAGCAAGAGAAAGGGGTTTGGCTATCCAATAATGCAATTTCTTCTCAACATGAGCAAGAACAAATTGGTAAAGAGAAGAAGAAGGCTAAAAATCAAAGGGTATCCCAAGAAACTTGAAAATATCACCATAACCAATCCATTTCCAACCCAAGACATTAAGCCAAGGAGGATTGGGTGGGAAAGATTGATAGTAGCACTAGGTTTTCTACCATTGTGTGCTAGATCTTGAAACTAAATAAAAAGTATCAATACATTAAAAAGCATATTTGTGTAACATTCCTCATTTTTGTCCCTTTGTGATTCTATGATATTCCATATTGTGGCAAGTTAGATATGGACTATGGTTTAAAATTGAGTGCAATTATCTATCTAATGCATCATGGATATTATGTGATCAAATGTTAATGGTTAATTAACATAGTTAATTGGTTATGTTATGGTTATATTATTATCATGATTGTTATTTATTGATAACAATGCTACTAATAATCTTGTGGAGAGATTATTATTGTGTTTCAGGTATAGGTACCGAGGAAGGAGAATTAGGTCCTAGTACTGAAATTAAGATAAATAATTGATTGGAAATAATTAATTAGTGGCTTGGTTAATTTATTTAAGTGTATAAAGGTAATTAGCTAATAGGCTATATTATTGTTAGCCTTCGACTAAAAATTTGTCTAATGCCACAAAACAACGTTCTAACTCACAATTAAACCATTTTCAAGAAACCATTTTCAAGTCACTAAAATCAATAATGTGAAAAATCAAATCTTCCCACAAATCAAAGCTTCACAGTGTAAAAATATCAAATCATATAATGTGAAAAATTAAATCTTCCCACAAATCAAATCTTCTTGGTGTAAAAAATATCAAATCATATATGTGAAATATTAATTTTTCTCACAAATCAAATCTTAGTGATGTAAAAATATCAACTTATAATTAATGCATCTAAGTTACTAATATCATTATTTTCCTATCACAAAACCCTTGCACCTCTTAAAGATGCAAGTGCTAGTTCTATTTATTTATCTATTTATTTGACAATTAATTCTTGAGGTTAATTTAAAAATGAAACAAGTGCCACGTAGTGGCAAGTACCTATCTTGTAGTGTTGTAATTATAGTATATGTTTTAGTTGTAATTATAGTTGTGTTTTAGTTTTAACTTTTTAATTCATTAGGTAAACTTCAAATTTAATTTTTGTCAAACCGTTATAATATTAATTATATTATTAATATTTATTATAACACTTGATATATTATCTTAATTGATACTATAGTATTATAATATAGTATAATATGAATTGATATGATATTTGATTTAATTTTCTTCTTAGAATAAATATTTGTTGTATAGACAAATAATTTTTTTTAAGGCCAATATAAATATTATAACAAAATTGTAATATTTATAGTATAATTTATAAAAAAAATTAGTTTAAATATTAATGAAATAGTATAATTAATTATTGATTAATAATAAACATTGTTTATATTATAATATGATAATAATATATTTATATTATTACATTATTATAATATTATAATATTTTTATATAGTATTATATTAAATTTTTGTTTTTTATTATATTGTTATATTATATTATATTTATGTTTATGTTTATTATTATATTATTATACAATATTATTATAATATTATAATATCAATTAAGATAATATATGAAGAAGTGTTAATAATGGATATTAATAATATTATTTGGCCGATAGGCCATTCTATATTTGCACACATCTTGTAACTGCCAAAAACAATTTGGTAGTCCTAATAAAAAATATTTTGGTAGTCCTTCCCTAATAAATTTTTTTTTTTTTGGTAGTCCTTCCCTAAAAATAGGCCCAAAATCTTTGTGGTTTTAATTACCATGACTGATTTTGCAAATACACACCCAAAAAAAATATTTCTCTTGGCGGTTACTTTAGAATTCATGGTGTTTCATTTATTTCCTTTGCCATTACATTTTCTATTTGTAGGTTTCATTTAGTATTATATACAGTTTGTTGCATATTATTTTTTTAGTGTTGCAATATGTGAGGTGAGGTGAAGGAGAGCATGAACATAAGTTAGGGATTACATAGATGTTGGTGGATCATCACCTTGGGCCCTAAAGGAGAGCTCACCGATAGATCATCACCTTGTTCAATGGGTAGCGTGGGTTCGATGGCCAAAATGTTGCAACAGAACAACATCTTCACAATTCCTATGCCACCCCCACTGCTGAACTCCCGCCTGAAGGTCTCCTTGAAGGGCTCATAATTGTAGATTCAGAACCCTCCATCTGTGCCACAATCCATGCATCTGTAGTCCTGATTGAATCCCATGTACAACACTTTTTTATTGTTGCCTTTTATATCCGTCATCATTGGCTTTGGAGGTTGAGAAGACACATGAACCCTGTTAGTGTTCTTACTTACCGTAGCCATGGTGGATTAAAACATGTCTATGTTTCGCACAGTGATCCAATGCCCTATTATTTAAGCATGACAACCATGTACCCGTAGGAGGACCAATAGTTTCTCTATGAATTTGGTCCGTATGAAAGGTGAAATTTGTATACAATACTTAATACAATTTCTATCCTAAAAAGTTAGGGATTACATAGATATTGGTGGATCATTGTACGGGAGTATACATCTAAATTTAAAGTCCTATTTTGGTTAATATAAGTTGGAATCAATTTTGTCTATGAAAAAATGGTTTCTGAAATTAGTGAGAGTTTTGTGACAGAAGATGCCTTTTGATTTCCATGTTTTTAGGTTGATAAGGATTGCAACTTCAACAAGACTATACATTTCTAATAGAAATAAATAGGTATATATATAGAAATAAATAGAAATAAATAGGTATATATTTCTAATAGGTTAGAGATATTTTTTATAATGTAATTGTATATAGGAGGAATATAGAGAAAAAACAAACAATTTTTTTGAAAAAAGATAAACTAGGCCCATCCCCCACTACAACAATGATTATATAATGAAATAAGACTAAATGTATTTGATGTTAAATAGCATGTAAAATATTGCATTGTCTTGGATAAATGGTTAGAACAAATTATATTCAATATTATTATATGTTGGAATCCATAAGTCCAAGTGTTGTGGAATGAATAATGAGTGTGAATGAAGGGCAATGATTCTAATTATGGGATGTGAGGGAATATAATAAAATCATATATAGATTTTTCTTTCATTTAGTTCATTTTTTTGAATAAATAATATATTTTATAATCTTTCAAATAAACATAATTGCAAAATTACACACGAGGTGGCATCACATGTTTTGGGTTAATATTTTTAAAGCTAACACAATTATAGTTAAACTAGCATATTTATATTTTATAAAATATATTTAAAGTACACCGAGAGATATCCTTCTCAAGGCACCTATTTTTTAATCACTAATCCTAACATTAGGTGCCTTGAGAAGGATATCTCTCAATGTAATTTAGATATATTTTACAAAATATAAATATGCTAGTTGCAAACAAATTTAGCTTTATTTGTTGTATAGAGGGGCACAGTTTTATCTTTTTGTATTATTAAATTTGAAAGACTTGGTTGAAGAATAAATGTATATGCAATGTGTATGTGTTCTTCCAATTTGTAATTGTGTATGTGCCTTGTGCACATCATGTTTGCATGGTGGGCAATCGTATAACTAATTAATATGTGCATGCTATGTGGTAAATAAGAATATATTATAGTGGACAGGAGCTGATGTTTACACATCATATTTGTACACATAAATATTTGTAATTGTTTGACATTGACTAGCTATTTTATCAATACAATTTTTGCATGCATAGGGATCAAATCGTGACAAAGATTATCCTTTAGGGCCTTAGGCAGTGCATGATGCAAGTGACCCATAAGATATGAAAGATCTTTATTTGTATATTCTTTTCCAATCAATTCTCTGATCCAAAGGAAATATTCATTCAATATAAAACTTTTAGCCTTGCTTCCAGCATTGATCCTTTAGGGGCATGCTTTTGATATAGCATCCAAATAGCATAATCTTTTATGATATAGTTAAACACTCCATGAAGATTACTTCTAAATCATTATATTTTAAAAAAATAATTCTCTTTGAATGGATCCTTGGATGGAAAATATATATATCCTCTAATATGATAGATAATGCTTGAAATAGATTACTCCAACTCTCTTAATAATAAACTTGATCAATCTAAAACTATGGCAAGATTTTCCCATATGGATTTGTTGGCAATACAAACAAATTGTGGTATGAAAGTATAAATTCACATTGATACCAAAAGGTATGGTTTACTGAGATTTGTATGCAGTTGTTGCATTTTTTATCATCCATCCATCTAGATATGATCTTTGATGGTTAAACCTCCAGTAATTGTTTTCATTAAATGTCATGGAGTGTAATAATTGTTGCTCATTCAATGTCATGTATAATCATAGTTTTTGCTCATTCAATGTTAGGTATACTCGTAGTTATTTCTCATTTAATGTCATGCATGGATCATCATCAAACTTCTGTGAGATCTACCATGACTTTGTCACCAACTAATTCATTATATTGATTACTTTGATCTTCTAGGACACCATTCTAGAAATGCATGTCAAATTCAGTACATGTATATTTGTTGAGTTTTCATAAAACCATTAGTATACCAAGACCAAATTAGGACATCCAAAAATAAAGGTTTTCTAAAATTTAACTTTAGACATCATTATTGAAACAAAGATGAACCATAATCAAGTCACAAAAAAATTTGTTTGAAATCACCAAAATCGCTTTCATGTAAAAAACCCTAACTCCAAAGATATCATTAAAGTAGGCTAATGACTAATACTGAATACAGTACAACAACAATGGTTTTTAGAAATTTGACTGTGAACATGAATATTGAAATGTTGAACATGACCATAATCAAGGCAAAAAACACCTCTTTTTAAAATAACTAAAAAAATCTCATTTCAAAAAACCCTACCTCCAGTTTAGGTTGTAATGTTATAGTAATTAGAACAATCTTAAGAGTGTGATCTAGGTTAAAATCCCCTTTACCATAATAAGGTTGCCTACTGTAACTCTAGGGAACATGTGGCAAGGTTTGTTAACAATTACAAGGTGCATTCAAGGGTGACCCAAGTTACAAATATTAAGATTGGGCTCAAGTCTACCCAACGCCACATTAAAAGTAGTCATTAACATCACTCAAAATTTACCAACCTAAATTAAAAACCCATTTCAATAAAAAAACTAACTCCAAGAGTATCACTACAAAAGTCTAAGATAACCACATGAAAATTGTAACAAAAATCTAAACAATATTCCCCCTATTATGGCTTCCATACATGTTAAAAATTTTAATATGTACTTTTGAGACTGCCATGTGACAATCATTAGACCATTTAAAAATTCAATTTTTTAAAATTTATTTGGGTACGACTTTCCAATAAAAATACAAATATAAACTATTTAGCAATAGGCCTATAAATATCTGTGCCTATGGGCCATTTGATAGCACCTTTGGTGCTTTTACTAGTTAATAGTATTATTAATATTATAACTATAAATAACAAGAGCATAGTAGCGAAATTTCTGCCAAAATTGTTCATGAATAGTCATGTTTTAATTTGTTGTGTTTGCTTAGTTTTAGCAACAATGTTGATAATATAATAACTTTATAATAACCTTGAAATTTGTCAATTTTTTGGTTTAAGTTAGAGTTGACTATTTAAAAAAATATAAGTTTTTTTACTATGAGAAATAATTAATGTAAAAAAATATAATAAGTTTTTGGTATCATTTAGATTAAATTATTTAAAATATTTCATTAAAAACTAATTATTAGAGCTAACAATTAATGGCATGAGTGTGTTAACAAAACCTATTAAAGAGCCAACATATAAAAATAATTACACCAGATGAGTGATCCAGTGGCATTAAGGTACATAAAAACAAAATAGAGCACCTAGATAGTTTATTAAATCAATGAAGAGAGAAGTTTAATTGGTAAGGGCACTATGCAGCCATTTGGTCTTTTCTTACCAAATGAATTTATGAAGTGATATAATGTTGTTATTATTTATAGAAGGTTAGATTAGGCATTGCTTATTATTATTGCACTTAAAATGCACCTTAAATTATACAACGTATCAATTATAATTTATTCAATATTTTTATTGCATAAACAAATCTTTGAAAACCAAGGCTAAATTATTAAATAAATGAATATTAACAACAGGGTTAGGGTTAGGGTTCTTCAATCTTTAAAAGCCACAAAGAAAATAAATATTTAGTTTAATGACCTTTGTTTTAAATTTTTACTATGGGAATTAATTGCTTTAAAAAATTATAATAAGTTTTTTACTATGCGAATTAATTCTTGTAAAAAAATATAATAAGTTTTTGGTATCCTTTAGATTAAATTATTGAAAATATTTCATTAAAAACTAATTATTAGAACTAACAATTAATTAGCAAAGAAAAACTTTATTTTAGTTTAATGAAAGTAAACAAATATGCAACTACACATGATTGATATGCAAATATAAAAGTACTAGTTCCCCTTTATTTCTAAATAAAAAAATCATTGATTAAATGATACATTATGGTCTAGTCTCTTTCAAAACATATAGAAGTGCAAGGTTTAAACAAAGACATGATTTTAAACAAGTGCCACATTACCTCCCTTGTAGTGTTGTAATTATAGTATGTGTTTTAGTTGTAATTATAGTTGTGGTTTAGTTTTAATTTTTTAATTCATTAGGTAAACTTCAAATTTACTTTTTGTCAAACCAACAAAATGGTTATTATTTATAGTTATAATATTAATTATATTATTAATATTTATTATAACACTTAGATATATTATTTTAATTGATATTATAGTATTATAATATAGTATAATGTTAATTGATAATATTTGACTTAATTTTCTTCTTAGATTAAATACTTGTTGTAGACAAATTGGATTGAAATAATGTTAAACAAATAATTTTTTTAAAAGTCAATATAAATATTATGACAAAATTGTAATATTTATAGTATGCTTTATAATTTTTTTTAGTTTAAATATTAATGAAATAGTATAATTAATTATTGATTAATAATAAACAATGTTTATATTATAAATATGATAATAATATATTTATATTATTACATTAATCTAATATTATAATATTTTTATATAGTATTAAAGCCAAACCGAGTTCCTTTTCTCCTTCTAAGAGAGGATGTAAGCCAAAATCTTTTAAAACCCAGGAAGAAATTAAAATTGGTTTGCAGGCTACCCTGGATACTTGTCTGAGATCAAGGAGAGTGAGAAACTCTCCCTGTGAACAATGAAGATCCTATCGTGGAATGTTAGGGGCATTAATGCCCCTAACAAGAGACACTTGGTTAAGCATCAGCTAGATTCTTCTGGTATGGATATTGTCTTACTTCAGAAATCAAAACTATCTCAATCTCAAGCTGATATTATTTTTTCAAATTGGTTCAAATGGAAGTATCTTCATTTTCCCTCTCAGGGGGCTTCAGGAGGTTTGGCTATTCTTTGGGATAGTAAAATGTGTGAAGTAGACCTAATTTGCTCTGTTCTAAATTTTTTATTGGTTAAAATAACTTCCTCTTCATTAAATTTTTGGCTATTTAATATTTACGGACCAGTTGCAACTAGGGAAAAAAAACAGTGTTGGGACATTTTAGCTGTACTTTTAGAGCAATTATCTAGAGAAAAAGTTATTTTGGGGGGAGACTTTAATGCTATTTCTTGTTTAACAGAAAAGTCGGGAGGTATCTGCCCTCCCCATAGGGTAATTGAAGATTTTAAAGATTTTATTTCAGATAATGCTTTAGTTGATAGCCCTTTATTGAATGGGAGCTTCACTTGGTCAAATAGGAGAAAAGGTTTTTTAAATATTACAGAAAGGTTGGATAGGTTTCTGTTCTCTTCTGAGTGGTGTCTTGATTCAAATATCCCTGGCTCATTTGTTCTTCCTTTTATTGCTTCAGATCATTTTCCTATTTCTCTTCAATTGGATGCGAATTTGAGTAGAAAGAAATTTAGGTCTTCGTTTAAGTTCCAAGCTATGTGGTTCAGAGATAAGAATTTTTTATTCTTACTAGAATCTTGGTGGAAGAATGCTCCTTTTGTAAAAGGTTCACGCATGTTTTGGGTTAATGAAAGGCTGAAATTTATTAAAAAAAAAAAAAATTGGTTTGGAATAAAACTTCTTTTGGTAACATTTTTTCACAAAAAGTAGCTCTACAATCTCAACTAGATCAGTTAAATGAATCCATTATTAGTAAGGGCATGGATAGTGCTTCTTTTGAATATGTAAAAATTCTTCAATCTAATCTAGAGGAAATATTAGCCCGAGAAGAAATTTTTTGGAGGCAGAAATCAAGGGAATCATGGTTAAGGGAAGAAGATCAAAACACAAAGTTTTTTCATGTTTCGGCTATGGTACGAAGACACAAAAACTCTATTTTCTCAATAAAAGATTCTAAGGGAAATATTTTACAAGAGGATACTCTCATTCAAAAAGAAGGAATAAATTTTTTTCAGAAACTTCTTTCTAGAGAGACAAACCAGGTCCCCATTTCGACTGTTGCAGAAGTTATAAATCATATTCCTAATCTGATTGCTCGAGAAGATAACCTGGAGTTGATGAAGCATTTCACATTAGATGAAATCAAGGTAGTAGTCTTCTCTTTAGATCCGGACAAATCTCCTGGCCCAGATGGTTTTACTCCCCTTTTCTTTCAAAAATGTTGGGAATTTGTAGGCAAGGATATATGGCTGGCTGTAGAAGAAGCACGGAGAAATAGAACTGTTTTGAGAGAAACTAATTCTACATTTATTGCTTTAATCACAAAAGTTGCTACTCCTTCCTCTTATGCTGATTTCAGACCTATTTCACTTTGTAACACTCTATACAAAATCATTTCTAAAACAATTACTTTAAGACTTGCTACCCTTATCCCAAAAATTGTTTCTGATGAACAAGGAGGTTTTGTTCCAGGCAAGGAAACTTCAGAAGGTGCTCTGGTAGCTCATGAGGTATTACATTCAATTCATCAACATAAACTTCCTGCTATGCTGGTTAAGCTGGATATGTTAAAAGCTTATGATAGAGTGTCTTGGGAATTTTTGTTCCAAGTCCTCCTCAAATTTGGTTTCTCTCCTAAATGGTGCAAATGGATTTTTTCCTGTATTTCTGGTGCAAGTTTTTTAGTGTTGATTAATGGCTCTCAATCTGATTTCTTTAAGTCCTCTCAAGGGATAAGGCAGGGAGATCCTCTTTCCCCTTTTCTTTTTATTTTAATGGTTGAAGGATTGAATAGATTAATTATGAGGCAAAATTCACTGGGTAACTGGAAAGGGATAAATATTCCTAGAATTCCTTTTTCTATTACACATGCTTTGTTTGCAGATGATACTTTGTTGTTTGGGTAGCCTGTGATGAAAGAAGCTAAAGTTTTGAAGGATGTCATTACTAGGTACTGTTTAGTATCAGGCCAGAAAGTGAATCAAAGCAAGTCTAAAATTTTCTTCTTCTTTTCATCTTCCTTGGTGCAAAAAAGGATTGCTAAGTTTCTTGGCTTTCAAGTTGACGTCCTACCCTCAAGGTATTTGGGAATTCCTCTTTTTTCAGGTTCAATTAAAAACATGTTTTGGGATAAGCTTATTACAAGCATCAAAGCTAAAATTTCTTCTTGGAAAGGTAAATGGTTAACATTGGCAGGGAAAATTCTAATGATTAAAACAGTCTTATCAGCAGTTCCTATTTATATGCTTTCAGTACTTAAGGTTCCAAAATCCATTCTTTCTTACATTGTGAATATTTTAAGAAAATTTTTGTGGAATGGCTCTAATTTAAATGGGAGAAAGATCCCTCTAATCTCATGGGATAAAATTTGCATTCCCAAACAGCTAGGAGGATCTGGGATTCATAATATTGAAGCACAAAATAAAGCTCTTGGAGCCAAATTGGTCTGGAATTTATATGAAAAGTCAGAATCTAAGTGGGGGAAAATAATGTATGCAAAATATTTAGATTATTTTTCTTCTTAAAGAATCTTTACTATTCTTAACCCAAAGGAGGGCTCTCATATGTGGAACTTTCTGATAAATTGTAGAGAAGTTATCTCCCCTTTTTTATCTTGGGTTATTCATGATGGAAATTCTGCCCTTTTTTGGGAAGATTCTTGGAATAATCATCCACCTCTAGTTAAAACAGAAGGTCTTCAAGAGATCAAATCTTTTTTGTGTCAGACATGGGGAATAAAATTTAAAGATTATTTTGAAATTGATCATAACTCGGAAATTAATAAAGTCAAATGGAAAATTTTTGATGATTTCTTGATCCCTCAAGAGCAGAAGAACTTGCTCAAAAATATTTTGCAAGATAGAAGAATTTTTACTTCAGGGGAAAACGATAAATTAGTTTGGGCTCCTTCAAAATTTGGTCGTTATACGGTCAAGCAAGGATATCTAAGTATCATTAGTAAGGATTCTAATTCAACTATTAATTGGCCCTATAAGCTTTGTTGGAGTGATCCTTGCCTACCTAAAGCAGGAGCTTTTACCTGGTTAGCACTGAATTACCAAATCCTTACTAGTGATAGGTTAGCTAAGCTTGGGATTACAAATTCTTTCTCATGCCCTTTTTGCTATGAGGTGGAGGAATCAGTGGATCATCTTTTGCTAAATTGTATTTTTTCCTCAAAAGTTTGGTATTGGCTTCTTTCAAAACTGAGTTGGAAGGGTCCTCTTCCTTTTTCTCTACTTTAAGTCTTCCAAAGTTGGCCTATGTTATTTTCAAAGTCTAATTTTTCTACCCTATGGCTGGTTTTGCCAAGTATTGTTATCTGGTCATTGTGGCTAGGAAGAAATAATAGAATATTTAAAAAAATAAATAATCCTTTTCATATAGTTATAGGTAAAGTTGAAAAAACTATTTTTGAAGTGGTTTTAGCCTCACTCTTGTCAAAAAAGGAGGGTTCTCTAATTTTCATAAACTGGGATGATATGATATTTAAAAGTTGGAGGCATTTGAGGCTGCCTAACTCTTACTGCTTTAAGTCTGAAGACAAGATTGATAGATCCGCTATTAAATGGATCCCTCCACCTGAATCTTTTGTAAAGCTCAACTTTGATGGTGTGAGCAGAGGCAATCCTGGAAGTTCTAGTGCTGGTTGTGTTATTAGAAATCATCATGGAGTAGTTCTTAGAGTTTTGTCAATTAAACTGGGTATAATAACAAATAATGAGGCAGAGGCTTTGGCTTTAATAGCTGGTTTGAATTTAGCATTGAAATGTGGCATTACAAACCTTATTGTGGAAGGGGATTCATTGAATATTGTGAGAGCTTTTTCTAATAACTCTTCTCCAAGCTGGAGAATTGATTATATTTTAAAGTCTAGAAGGAATATACTGAAGCAATTCCAATCTTTTCAAATAGTTCATACTTATCGAGAAGGTAATCTATTAGCAGATTTTTTGGCAAATTTTGCATTCAGTATCAACGACCCTTTTATTGAATGGGATTCTAACTCCTTTATTTTGATCCCCGAAGTTAGTTATATTTTGGAGAAAGAAAAAAAGTTTTAATTTGGGTAACTTGTCATTTTTAGAGACTTTATTGGATCATCATTACTTAATTTTATCCCTATTTTATCGGCATTCTGTGCTGACAAGATGACAATGTTCATGTACTTTGAAATATCTCTTCGTTTGGTGTGTAGTACTTTGATGTATTTCTTGAGTGCAGGGTGGCAAATTTCGCACAAGGGAGCTAGCAATTTTTGATCTCTTATACTTGATGAGTTCTACTTTTTTTATTATACTTTTAACTCTATCGTATGCTCTGTTCCTGTATCAGTTATTTCATTTATTTTGTAATTGCTAGCTTCCAAGTTTTTTGAAACTCAGCATGGGCTCTATTCAATGAAACACTAGAATTCGCTGGCCTATTCAGAATTAGGAACGACCCCTTCTTGGTTTTATTAACCTGAATTCAATGCAGGAAGTATTTAAGATTTATGAGGGTTCAGTAGAAAGAGCTATCACTCAGGTTTGTGACTTGCAAGTTTTACATGCTCCAGTTTCTATTTATTCATCTCAAACTGTTTCACATTTTCTCTCTAATGTGATGGACCTTTTGCAAAGCGGAGATAGGGTAAGGGATTTGGGTGTAATGTTTGTTCAGAATGATCATTTCTCTGTTGATACTTTTAATGATGCTTTAGAAGACTATGATTTGCATGAAGGTACTGCTCTTGTGGGAGGGTTATTTGATTGCAAGTTTCTGTTTCGCACCCCTGAACTTCACTGCCTCTTCAATGCGTTTATGCATGGCCTCTGAAATAATTGTGTTACTTCCTTTTAGAACTCTATCCATTGTCACAGGTGAGAACTGGGGAATCAATTGGCAAATAAGGCTTCAGAAATCTTTAATGCTCTGCACTTCTTATTGAATTATGTTCCTCCTCCACCACCTCCTCCTCCTCAGCGAGCAGAAGATGAGGATCATGCTTTGCAGATTATTGAAGTTGAAGACTAATTGGGAATCCCCTAATGTTTTGGGTTTAGCATTAAGTTCTTTGTTCTGTCTATTGGTCGACTCTGTCAGCTGCTATGTAAATATCTTTTGTTTTCAGTATGAATCCTCCTAAGGATTGAGACACAGAATGTTACTACTGGATCGACTCATTTTTCTGAGTTGATTTTTGTTTTGTTTTTGTCACAAACGGGCTACAACCAGAGGTTTTCTTTGCCGATTCTTTCCTACCGGTATGCCTCCTTGAATCTAGCATTTTGTATTTTTCTACTTTTATTTAATATATTTCAGTGGTGTTTGCCACTTTTTTGGAAAAATATATATATATTTTTATATAGTATTATATTATATTTTTATTTTTATAGAGTATTATATTATATTTTTAAAAATCTGAGCCAATGACAAAATTGATGATTGATTTTTCAATAATATTTGTTAAAATATTTGCATATAGACTTAGGAAAATTTTAACATTTGTTTAACGTTTAGTTTAATGACCTTTATTTTAGATTTTTACTATGGGAATTAATTGCTTTAAAAAATTATAATAAGTTTTTTATTATGGGAATCAATTCTTGTAAAAAAATATAATAAATTTTTGGTATCATTTAGATTAAATTATTGAAAATATTTGATTAAAAACTAATTATTAGAACTAACAATTAATTAGCAAAGAAAAACTTTATTTTAGTTTAATGAAAGTAAACAAATATGCAACTACAAATGATTGATATGCAAATATAAAAGTACTAGTTCCCCATTATTTCTAAATAAACAAGAGTTGTAGAGCAGCAAGTTTCTGCCAAAATGTTCATGAATAGTTGTGTTTGCTTAGTTTTAGCAACAATGTTGATAATATAATAACTTTATAATAATCTTGAAATTTGTCAATTTTTTTTAAAGTTAGAGTTGACTATTTAAAAAATTATAATAAGTTTTTTACTATGGGAATTAATTCTTGTAAAAAAATATAATAAGTTTTTGATATCATTTAGATTAAATTATTGAAAATATTTCATTAAAAACTAATTATTAGAGCTAACAATTAATGGCATGAGTGTGTTAACAAAACCTATTAAAGAGCTGACATATAAAAATAATTACACCAGAGGAGTGATCCAGTGGCATTAAGGTACATAAAAACAAAATAGAGCTGACGTAGTTTTTTTTAGCCTAGATAGTTTATTAAATCAATGAAGAGAGAAGTTTAATTGGTAAGGGCACTATGCATCTAAACATCTCCATGCTCACATGCTTAGTTAATGAATATGCAACATTCATCAAAGTCTCTACCTTAACTAGCTTCACCCTACCATCGTCAACCATATCTCTAACAAAATGATACTATACATCAATGTACTTTGTCCTAGCATGAAATGTTGGGTTCTTAGCTAGGCAGATCACACTTTGACTATCACAATAAACTGTCACTGTACCTTGTTTTATTCTGATATTTGAACACAATCTCTTAAGCCAAATGGCTTCTTTACTAGAATGAGTAGCTACCATTTACTTAGCTTCAATAGTGAACAAAGAAACCATAGCCTGTCACTTACTCATCCAACTAATTGCACCACCAAATAAAGTAAACACATAAGCACTGGTGGATCGTCTACTATCAACATCACCTGCTCAGTCTGAATCCACATAACCATGAATTTAAATGGAATGCATGTCTCATATCAAATTACCATGATTACATAAGGAATACTTTGAGGTACCCCACAAATATCTAAAGACTCTTTTAACTGCATCCCAATGAAATCTACCAGGATTAGACATATATCTGAAAAGAACTCCCATTGCATTGGTAATGTCTAGTCTACTACAAACCATAACATAATCAAACTTCCAACTACACTTTGGTAAGGCACTCTACTCATGTATTCCATCTCTAATGGGGATGTTGGACATTGTGAAGCAAATAACTTTGTTCCAACTATAAAAGGAACACATAATGGTCTAAATCCTACATGTTAAACCTTTGTAAAGCTGAATTGACATACTTAATCTGGCCAAGCCATAGTTTTTTCTTCACTCTATCTCTTCTTATTTCCATCCCAAGAATGTGTTTAGTTGCACCAATATCTTTCATTTCAAATTTAGCTACAAGTTGAGACTTTAGTTCTGAAATCATTCCTTTCCCTTTACCAATAAATAACATATCATCAAAATATAATGCAATAAACAAGAAATGATCACCATTAGATTTATAATAAACACAGTGACCAAATTTAGAATGCTCAAATCCCAAACTCAACACATATGTATCAAATTTCTAATACCACATCCTAGGACTTTGTTTTAGGCCATACAAAGATTTCGTCAATTTACAAACCAAATTACTTTTACCTTTCACCATGTAGTGCTCTGGTTGTGTCATATAAATATCCTCCTCTAAACCACCATGAAGGAAAGTTGTTTTCACATATATTTGATCAACCTCTAGATCATAAGCAACAACAATAGAAAGCAAGAATCTAATGGATGTCATTTTTGCAACAGGAGAAAATATCTCACCATAATCAACACCCTCAACCTAAGAGTAACCTTTCACAACCAACCATGCTTTGTACTTCTCAATACCTCCATCTAAACCAATCTTTTTTCTTGAAAACCCATTTACAACCAACATGTTTTTGTCCTTCAGGAAATGGCACTAGATCCCATGTATCATTCTTGTCCAAAGCTATCATTTCTTCATCCATAGCAATCTTCCAAGACTCTGCATCATTCATACATAATGCCTCTTCTATAGATTTAGGTTCATCTATGTTAGTATTCAAAGAAGAAATACATCTCTAGTCATCAGGTGAATAACTTTTAGGCGGTTGTATATGCCTTGTAGACCTTTGAACAAGTTGAGTTGGAGGTTCTTCCTCCTCTTCTGAATATTCAAAGCTAGATGAGCTCTCCTCACCTTTGTGTCTATCTAGGGGCCTCGATTCAACCTTCTCAGGCATAGAAGGTAGTTGAATCATATCTTTCAATTCACTTTGTTTTGGCTGCAATGTAATAGAAGAAGGCTTAGTTTCTATAAAAATAACACTTCTACTATATATTACCTTGTATGCAACAAGGTCCCAAATCTTGTATCCTTTCACACTATAACTATACTTGATAAAGATACATTTCACATCCTTGTTCTCCAACTTTGTTCACTTATCCTTTGGCACATGTGCATATGCCTTGCAACAAAAAACTCTAAGATGTCTCAGTGAAGGCTTGTGCCCTGACCACACCTTCATAAGTATTTTCATCAACAAGAGCTGATGTAGGAGACCTATTAATTAGGTAGAAAGCAGTAGCAACAACTTCCACCCAAAACTTTTGTTCTAGACCAACACCACTAAGCATACTCCTAGCCTTCTCCATCAATGTCTATTCATTCTTTCTACAACTCCATTCTATTGTGGAGAATATGGAGTTTTCTATTATCTCTAAATACCACAACATTTACAAAATCTATCAAAATCATTAGAGAAAAATTCACTGCCATTATCAGTCCTCAAACATTTTATTTTCTTTCTAGTCTGAAACTCAACCATTGCTTTAAATTAATTAAATCGATTAAAAACTTTAGATTTATTCTATAGAAAATATACCCATGTCCTTCTGCTATAATCATCAATAAATGAAACATAATATGTGTATTTCACAATGGAAGGAACATCTACAGGACCAAACACATCATAATGAATAAGATCCAATACACCACAAGATTTATGAGAAGTTGAGTAAAATTGAACATGGTTTTGTTTACCATAGATGCAATGCTCGCAAAAATCAAAATCAAGATTACAATTAGTCAACCCTTCAACAAGGTTTTTATTTTTCAAGGTCCTTAGACCCTTTTCTCCTATGTGGCCTAATCTCTGGTGCCAAAACAAAGTCTTCTATGTAGGAAATTTTGATTTAGAAGAAAGAGCACCCTTAGGTACCCAAAAGTCATGACCATCCACTGAAAACAAAACCCTCTCCTTTTCCAATGAAGTAGTCAAATATTTTTTTTTGTAGAAGTACTATTTCACTCAACACTGCATGCATCAAGCTTATACAATGTGTCAAATCTGACACCTCTAGCAATCACCATAGCACCTCTTACCATCTTGCATCCTGAATTAGAAAAAACTACATGCACACCCACATCTATTAGTTTGCTCATAGATAATAAATTATGTGTTAATCCATGGATATGCAATACACCATTAATCCTTTTTATTCTACCATTGAAGAAATCTAATTTTAACTTTACCACAACCAACAATATTTGAATGAGAATCATCACCCAAGTACACCTTACCTCTATCAAATTATTCATATTTAGAAAACCAATCTCTATTAGGGGTCATATGGAAAGATGCACCTGAGTCAATTAACCATGCATCATTACCTGCACGAGTGGCCAAAGCTGCAATGATGCATCACCATCTTCCTTCTCGAACTCAGAATCAAAATCAAATTCTTCTTTTTCTTTTTGTTTTCTTCTTTACACTCCTTATAGAAGTGTCCAAGCTTACCATAATTCCAACAAATAACTTTGGACTTTCTAGGAGATTTAGATCTCCCTTTGGACTTGGATTTGTCACGCTTCTCGATCTTCTTGACTTTTTCTTTGGGCCTTCCATTAACACTTAGGGATTCTTTGGAACTAATGGATAGCATCCTCCTCATTTCTTTAGAAAGAAAATAACCCACAACATCTTCAACTTTCAAGACAATAGAAGTACTCCCAATCACCATAACAAGAGAATCCCATGAATCAGGCAAAGAACAAAGTAAGATCTGACATCTCTCCTCCTCATCCATTTTTACACTAGCTGATGCCAATTGAACCACCAACATATTGAATGCTTCCAAGAGGTCTACAATTTATCCACCCTCTTCTAGTCTCAAGGAATACAATTTCTTCCTCAAGAAAATATTGTTCACTAAAGATTTGGCTTGATATAACTCATCAAGTTTTTTCCATAGTTTCTTTGCAAAGGGCTCTTTATCGACATTGATTAAAATAGAGTATGTCAGGCACAATCTAATTAGACCCTTGGCTTTATGGTCTATAACATCATATTCAACATCCAAAGTAGCATTTGTGGGCCTTGAAACATTCTCATCAATAGCATTCCACAACTGAAACCAAAGGTGATCAAGCTCTGATACCACTTGTAAGAAAGATAAGGTGGCAGAACAACTTCCTACACTAATCTTGAGGGGAGGGATATGAAATTTTTTTAGATCTTTACAACAGTTATTGAAATAAACACAAATAGAAATCATACCACAACATAGTAATTACGTGGGGAAACCCTTTCGAGAGAAAAACCCCACACTCCAAAGCCGCTCAATATATTATTCAGAAATCAAGAAGATTACAATATACTTGCAGAACAAGATTTCATAGGAGTATAACCAACCAAAGATCTAGAGGCAACAAAACATCTATAAGACTCTTACACACAACTTCCATCTCAAGCTTCTGATATATAGGAGATATAATACAGTAAATTGTCAACAGTAATTACAAAACCATGACCCAAAACCACCCAAAAGTGGTGCCCAAATTGCCTCCAATCAAATATGCCTTGTGATGTGCCAAATCACACACCAACATGTGTAACTCTCCCCTTTACAACTCTTTTAAGTGTCCAACACATTTTAACATTTCCCAAAATGGGAGGCCCAACTTTTAGAGGCCATGACTTTTGATCTAAGTGTCCGATTGACAAACCGTTTGATGTGTCAAAAAGCTCATGAAGAGATCTATCACACTTTAATAGTATTTTCCAGATATGACAACTTTCAGGGCATATAGGGGCATCTAAGTGCCTCAAATTTGAGTTCAAAACTTTTTTAGGAGTTTCAAAAAATAGAAATTTTAATAACTTGCAATCTAGGTATGATCTTGAGTCAAAACTCACCCAAGATGTTTACTTGGCAATTCCGCACCTTTTGGAAACATTATGGGTCCATCCATGCTCAAATGTAGAGTTATTAAAAATAGTAAGCCCTACCTTTTTTAAGCCCCTTTTGGAAACTTTGAAAGTTCTAAACCATTCTTCAAGATAACTTAGGGTATTTGAAAAGATCAAAAATTGGAGGAATAGAAACTTTTGTAGTTACAAGATTGAGACACCTTTCCTAACACCTACTACATATTAATATCATAGAGAAAAAAGGAATTGCTGATTTCATTTATATATCTAATGATCTTTGAGGTGTAGAAAGAACTTTTATTTGAAATATATTAAAATGACTAAAATAAAATAGGAATAATCAATTTGATTGTGGTCAATGAATAATGAATGTCGTGTAAGTTTGTACCATCTTCTCCTTTTATTTTCAATTTGGTAGATGAATTGATTCCTTGTTTATAAATTAGTTTGTTGATATGTTGTTGACATCTTCTTTAATATAGTCACAAAATTTATGGAGGAAGTATTAAAGCCAAAATAAGAAGAAACACATTTCAACTAATCTTTAATTAAAAATAATATTTATATTTAATATTTTTAAAGAGACACACTATACATAAAAGCTTGACTATCTCCTACAAATCAAGTTGTTCAATTCACTATGGAATTTGAAATGAATATTATAGTAACCCTTAAAAGATTATATTTAGGTAAAATTAATAAAAAATTTGATATCAAATATATATATATATATATATATATATATATATATATATATATATATATATATATATATATATATATATATATATATATATATATATAATACTAGAGCACACATAAGTAATATTTATTTCATAAATGATTTCAGTAAAATCTTAAAAATCTTACTATTTATTAATCAATATAAAAAAATTTAAATATATAATATTTAATCTTTTTAAAAATATTTAAAATATTCTTAAATTATTATTATTTTTATTCATAATAGAAATTTCTATATTAAAAAGTATGTCAAAAAGAAACATTTCCTCAACCCTTTCATGGCTGGTAGTATGATCAAACCTAACAACCTTCCCAGACTGTAAACTTGTTCAAGATGACCATGCAGAGTCAGCACTGCTAACAACTAAAGGAGACTGTATATACATACTAGGACTGGTTAACTTTTATCTTCTAATATACAAAATGAAGCCATGGTATATCACAGACTCTACTACTTATCATATTCACCTAGCTTCAGGCTGAAATCCTCCACCCACTGGAGACCTTCAACCGCGACCAAGCCTAGCACCCTTCTGATGAAATCCACCACCACTTGCGCCTACTCCTTCAACATCACAAGATTAAACCCTTTGATGTCCAAAATAAACAGATATAACTTTATCATTGCTCTAGGATCACTGAGGAGGCGCCAATCCTTTGGTCGAGGGATACCAATACCAACGCTGGCTACCTGCAAAGTCATATCCAATTTGCCTAAGTGCTCTGGATTGAAAATGCCTCTCATAATGGATTCCACCTTTGCCTTCAACGCATTCATTTACAATAACATTGCCAAGACCCTCAAAGAAATATCTGTGTCCACCCGGTATCTTTCTTCGTTCTCCATAATGTCTTTGCCCAAAATCATTCTAACTACCCCCACCATTAGATCATCCGACCTGCGAATCATCCTCTGTAGTCTGAGATTGGTGATACTGCCAATGAAGGCCATTTGCCTCTTCCTTCTGACCAGTCTAATTGGGGTATCCATCCCCCACAGTGGATGGACTCTGCCAAGATTATTGCTACAAAGTGAGAAGGCATTTGCCAGCGGATAGAGAAAGAAACTGCAGAATGGAGAAACCCGCCTTCCCTAATATCCTTCTCCCCAACTTCACACCGAAGTTTCTTGAAGGCATTCCTCAGAATGATTACCTGCTAATGCCAAGGCTTGGCACTTATGAGAATTAATATCGACCACCCCTCTGCCTATGCCATCTTACAGCATAAAAAATAATGATTTCCTGACTCCTCTGCCTCGGCCTTGACACCTGTGCTGATGTGGCAAGGCTCCCTCCCAACCTCCCACACAAGCCTTACTTAAGCTAGAACTGGTCCTCCTGTGGAAAAGATTTCTCTGACTGAGACCCCATCTACCCCGATGTTGGACAACCTATCTGCTTCTTGGTTTCCTTCTCTCAAAATATGATTGAATGTAACTCTATCAAAGCCTTCCAACAAAAAAAGAGCCTAATCCAATTTAGCTTGAAGTCTCCAATTTACTAATCTCTTACTTCTTAACCCATTGATGACAATCATTGAATCACCTTCTATCTCCAGATTTCTTATTTTGAGATCCCTACACAACCTAACACCTAGGATTAAAGCCTGAATTTCTGCCTCATTGTTGGTACCAATCCTAAGGGGAACAACTAGCTTTCCCAACACTTCTCCCTTTGAGTTCCTAATGATACACCCTGCCCTAGAAGGACCTGGATTTCCTCGTGAAGCTCCATCAAAATTTAATTTCAGCCAACCGACCTCTAGGGGGGACCAATAAATATTTTTCCTTGCTTCCTAAGTTTTGAGACCTCCTTCTCCTACCTGAGGAGCTGGAGAGAGCCCCTTCCATCTTTTCATCATCTCTACATCCCAACCTGTAAAGATGAGATGAGTCGGATCTCGATCTGCTAATCTAGAATTTACTACTTCCACTATGCTCATTTCAACTTTGCTAAGAAGAGATTGCCATGGCATTTCTTTTTCTTGAAAGATTCTCCTATTGCGTTCTTTCCAAATCTCCCAAATCAAGATGGAGGGTTCTAAGACCCACACACCCCAAACATCGCTTTCTGATACAAAAGGGGCTAGGCTATCAACCAATCCAACAGATTTCTAGGAGTCATTGTACTCCACTGAAACTTATTACAAAGCCACTGCCAACCTCTTAAGGTGAAGGGGCAATGAAGGAATAAGTGATCTCTGTCTTCCTTGGCTTCTCTACAAAGAGTGCATCTCAAAGGACCCTCAAATCCCATCCTTCTTAATCTATCCGCTATTAAAGCCTTACCTTGAACAGCCACCTGTGTGAAAACACCTGCCTTAGGAAGACATTGTTTGTTCCAATAGAGCTTAGTTGGGATCAAGCCTAGGGATTCGTTTGTGTCAACTAGAACCCTGTATCCTTCTTTGATAGAGTACTCCCTGGATGCTGAAGCATTCCATCTTAGCCTATCCCTACCCCTTCTAAAATTGATGGTACACTTGGCCATCTCTTCTTCAAATTTTACTACCAAATCAAAGTCAAAACCCAGTCCCCGTACAATTTTCCAAGTGGGAAGGTCACTATCTTCTGAAGGAAAGGAGAGGTAGTTGCAAACCTTTTCTCCCCACTCAAGCTTGGTGTCATTCATAATGGGAGCCAAGTCTTCAATTCTTGCTAGAGCCGGGAACCCCTCCCAAGAATCCTCCCAAAACCTGGCTTCCCCACCTTCCTTGACCTCCCAGGTAAGATGATTAATAATTAGATTTCTGCTTTTCTTGATAAAGTTTCAAATCCTAGATCCATCTGGAAGATGTCTGGAAGTGAAAATACTATTTTCTTCTCTATCTAAATATTTGTTCTTTATTAACCTTACCCATTTGAGATTTGGCTTGTCATGAATGAACCAAACCAACTTAGCGCCAAGAGCTTGATTCTGCCTGAGCGGGTCTTTAACCTCAACCCCATCTTTTTCCTTCTGTTCACAAACTTGTTTCCATTTGACAAGTGGGAATTTGAACTATTCTAAGGATCCTTTCTAAAAAAAGTTTCTCATCTTTTGAATTATCTCCTTATTGATTTTGCTTGCCAAAGGTAAACAAGACATCATATAAATGGGCATTGCTACTATAACTGCTTTGATAAGAGTCAGTCTCCCTACCCACAAAAGCCACTTGCTCTTCCAAGACTCTAATCTGGTCTTTATCTTTTCAAGGAGAGGATCCCAAGAACTACCAGGGAGGAGACCTTTGACCAGGGGCAGCCCAAGGTATTTGCAAGGGAGTGATCTTTTCCCAAAGGACAAAATCCTCAAAATTCTTTCCTCTCTTTCGGGAGGGGTATTAAAAATGAACACTTTAGATTTCACTTTGCTAACTTCTTTCCCTAAAGCTTTCAAGAATAAATTCAAGATCCTTTTAAACCTTATGGCCTCCCCTTCTTGGACAACCCCGAAAAGAAGAGTATCATCCGCGAATTATTGATGAGAGAACCTTGGCATATTTCTTGTGATTTGAATACCTATAATTTGACCCTCCTGACAAGATTTTGAAATAAATCTTCCTAGGGCATCGGCCATGATAATAAAAAGAAAGGGTGAAATGGGATCTCCCTACCTTAATCCCCTTGAAATGTTGAAAAACCCTTCTGGAGAGCTGTTAATGAGAACTGAAAACTTTGGACTTGAAACCCACTCAAAAATCCAATCTAGCCACTCTTGCTAGAATCCAAATACCTCTAGAATTTTAAACAAAAATCTCCAGTTCACTTTATCATATGCCTTACGAATGTCCAATTTAACCAGCATAGAGGGGAATTTGTTTTTTTCCACTGAATGAATAGCCTCCTGGGCTATTATTACTCCATCCAAAATAGACCTCTCTGGTACAAAACCAGTCTATTCCTCAGCTATTATATCTGGGAGAATTCTTTTGACTCTATTAGCTACTGCTTTAGCCAAGATTTTGTAAACCACATTACACAAGGAGATTGGTCTGAAGTCTTTAAAAGACTCTGGCTTATCTTTCTTGGGGATTAAAGCTATAAAAGTATTACTAATTTCTTTGAGAACCTTACTCTCCCTTCTGGAATCCTCATAAGCCTCCATTAGATCTTTGCCAACAATACTCTAACATTTTTGAAAGAAAGCAGCTGGGAACCCATCGGGTCTAAGGGCCTTATCTAAACCAAGTTGAAAAAGAGCTTCTTTGATTTCCTCCTCTGAAAACTTACTATTTAGCATGAGATTTTGATCTTCTGTCAGTAACTTCATAATGTATCTTATAAATTCCTGTTGGGCCTGTAAGTCTAAACCTTCTTCTTCATTAAAGAGACCCTGAAAATAATCCACCGCTACTTTGCAATTTCCTTCAGAATCTCAGTGACCCTACCCTCCCTTGTCTGAATGGCAGAAATTCTATTAACCTCTCTACAAACCTTAGTTGAATTGTGGAAAAACTTAATATTGGAATCTCCAGCCTTAATCCACACCTCCCAGGATTTCTACCTCCAAAAAACTTCTTCTTTGGCCAAAATGTCCTCTAACTTACCCATCAACTCTTTTTCCTTATTATATGAATCATTGTCCATTCCTTCTTTTATGACTTTTTCGTTTAATATATGCATATCTGCCTCTATCTGCCTCTTAGTTTCGAAGATGTTATTAAAATGATCTTTGTTCCACTGCCTTAAATTTACCTTGATGAGTTTCAGCTTGGTGACAATATTGAAAAAGCCCACTCCCCCAGGATTGCAATTTTTCCACCAATCCTCGATTAGTCTCTAAACCAAATATTTTCAAATTTAAAGGGGCATCTTACTGGTCTCCTTTCACCCTATATTTCTAGAATAATTGGGAAATGATCAGACCCAGATTCCAATAAAATCTTGCTATCTAGACTAAAGGGAAAATTACTTAAGTCCTTTTTTACTAAAAACCTATCTAATTTTTCTGCAATATTGCAGAGGCCAAGTCTTCTGTTGTTCCAAGTATAGTTTCCATTGCCCAACTATATTTCAATCAATTCATTCCAATCAACAAATTCTCCAAAATCCTTCTGAGATTGGAGTTTCCTACCCACCCCTCCCAGCTTGTCTTCTGCTCTCAAGATAGCATTGAAATCTCCCCCCAGAATGATGAAATCCCAGACATTATTATCACACATAGGATCTAGTTCAGTCCATAACTCCTTTTTTTGAATTTGAGAGTTAGGACCATAAACATTTATTAGAAGAAAACTCAAGCTTGAAGCCAAACTCCTAACCTTGCTAGCGATCCACCCCTTGCTAGAGGCTACTTCTTCTATCAAAATAGTCTGCGGTCTCTAAAGAATCATTAGTCCCCTAGAGGGACCTGTGGAATTAACTTTAATCATTTTCCATTGCTTCAGATTTTTAGCAAAAGTTTGATTTTCACTTTCCTCTAATTTGGTTTCCTGAATCATACATATATCCAGTTGTATTGACTTCAACTTGTTCCTTAAGAGGCACTTCTTATTAGGGGCATTCATGCCCCTAACATTCCATGACAGAATCCTCATTGTTGTTTAGGAAGGGAGACCCCCTTCCCTACTTTCAACAAATCATGTAGCTTCAGCTGGCCACTTGCCTCTCCATCCCACTTCAATTTTTCCCTATTTGGGATACGGCCCCTAGATTTATGATCTCCACAGTCTAGGGAGGTTTTATTAGTTTCTCTTTGACCAATCCCTAAGATTTTTGAGGGTTTGGGAGAGTTCTTTTCTCCTATAGCTTTTAGAGCCAGAGAATTAACTTCATCTTCAAGCTCGAAATCTTCCATCCCTTTTCCTGTATGAGTCAGCCATTCTTCTTCCAAAACTTCCTCTGCTGATCTAATTGAACCCTCCTTAATGGCCCTAGCTAATTTCACTAATTCGCTGCCTACCTCGAATAAAGATTCAAAATCTTCCATTTGCATGTTGGTTTTGATCACCTCGATTGTTTCTGTGATCTTATTATTAATGCTTTGGGAAAAATTAACGAATTCTTCCACCTTTGTAAGATTTCACAACCCATCTTCCAGAGTATCTTCACCCTTTTCAATTTCTTCATTTTTTCCATAATCCTCTTCTAAATCCTTCTTATGATTATTCTCGACCTCCTCCAAACCAGGGGTTCGATCCATCTGAAAAATATTTTCCTCTTTCCTTACATTTTCCTTTTTCTCCAAGTCTATTCCTAATTCTTCTTCCTGGGCTTCCTCTTCCTCCAATGTCTTCCCTCTATCTTTGACTTGATCCAACTCCCAAGATCTCTAACCTATCGTGCTTACCCAACTTCCTTGAGGCTTAGGTTCGTAAATAAGAGGTTGACTCAGGATGGCCCAATCTGTGAAGATTTCAATTTCTCTCTAGCGCTGCTCAACAAGATGATTTTCAACATAGATTCTGACATGCATACCTTCTTCTTTTGAGTCCTTCCACTCCTCTACATAGATATATCTGCCCAAGTAGTTCCCAATCTCTTCTAGAATCTTATGGTTCCAAAACTCTAACGATAGATTAGGCATTCTATACCAGTCTTGAACTCGATCCAATTTATGCTTTTTTGGATAAAAACCCACAAACCATTCACATAAATAGAAACCAAATCCATTCAAAAGCCAAATCCCTTCCAAAATTTCCATTTTGATTTTCACAAAGGGACATATTACAAAGAAGAATCCATTCGCTAGGGCTTTCAAGGTTAACTCCTTTCCCCATCTTTCCTACCACCATTTTCTTAAGTCTTCTAGATCGAGGTTGAATCCATACCATTTTCCAATAACCCCTAGTTTTTTCATATGTTCAATGGAAGGATTTAACAAATTTGATCCTAACACCATAGTTTTTTTGTTTCCGTACCTGAATTCTGTAGATCTCTTACCAATGCCTCCCTCTCCAAAAATGGGTTGTCCCCATCGATCACGCCCCTGTCCTCTATTGTTTTGCCCTCAACTCCTCCATTGCACCTATTTGTCCCATCTTTTCCATGGACGGCTCAGAAAAATTTCTTTGTCCTGAAGTTGCCAAAACTATTGTCCTCTATTCAATCTCCAAGGTTCTAATGATGCTCTGTCCTAGACTTTTCTCATCAGAATTTCTTTTTTCTGCTTCTTCGGCCCATGATCAAGATTGCCCAAACTCCTTACCTTTTGTTGTTTCCTCCCTTCTTTCACCTCTTCCTTCTGTCTCCCTTTCGATCAAATTAGGATCTGCTTCCTACTTTTTTTCGCACTTTCACTCTATTTAGTCTTTTTTTTTTAACTAGCTCCAGAGTATCTCATCTTTTGCAAAAGTGGGTTTCTTAAATTAATTTTTTATTTTAAAAGTAAAATACTATATTTCTCTTTATTTTTAATTTAATGTAATTAGTAACATGGAAATTTTTTTCTATGAAATAATATATAAATTAAAGATGAAAATTAAGAATATAGATATAATTTATAGGAGGATGTTGCTACCAAAAGTTTATGTTTTTAGGGTTTCTACAAATAGATTCATGCTCCTAGGTGAGGAAGATCTACCTATTGATGTCTCCATTATGTCACAAAGAACTACAAATCTTCCTAAATTCATAGATGGGGAAGGAAATTTGCTCATTGCTATTAATAGAAACAACAACTAGCGATTGGAACAGAAGGATGAAGAAAATCATTTAGGGATTTCCTCCAAAGAAGTTGTAATAGGCCTAAAGTAGAATAAGGATGACATAGTTTTCCTAGTAAGAGATTCACGACCCAAGTCTAAGTTGTTCAACAAAGTTCTAGGCCTAAAATCTATTAAATTCACCCAAAATAGGGTTGTTTTAGCTGCAACATAGGGTGTTTCTCCTGATTTACTATATCAAAGACAAGGCACCTCTTCAACAAAGGTCAAACCTCTCAATTGTTCCATAAAGTCTCATGTTATAGAATTTGAAGCTCATGTAAAGAAGTTATTGAAAGTGAAGGTTTTTCACTTTACATTGGTTAATAGGTAGATTCAACCACTTCTGGCCAAGTCTTCTAGACCTGCACACATGGATTATTGAAACTTTGAGACCATTTATGGAAGGTAACCTAGAAATTTATGCTTTTACCAGTGGATTTTTTATTATAATATTTGATTGTGTGAAGGATCAAGATGCAATCCTCTATGGTCATCTTTAGTTTTGGGGCCAACATTTTCTCATGCTCAAACCTTTGCATCCTACCTTTAACCCCTCTACTAAATCATTCAAGGTTATGCCTATGTGGATTCATCTTCTAAATCTTCCACTTCATTTCTAGTTTAATTCATGTCTTAAAGCCATTGGAAATTCATTGAGTTGCTTCTTGGAAATAGATTTTGACACCTCAAACTTCACTCATACAAATTTTGCCCACATTTTGGTTGATCTTGACATTTCAAATATTCTTCCCATAAACATTACTTTGAAAATTGTGGATTGTTGCTAGTCTTATCCTTCAGACTATGAGGGAATGCCTTTTTGATGTCGTAGGTGTTATGAAACAGGACACATTACTATGGATTGTCTGATTCCAAGCATAAACGAGTGTCAAGCTTTATGGTGGAAAGACATTGTAATGCCCCAAGCTTATGCTCAAGACATTAATAGTTAAAATTGGATGAACAATTCTTTTGTGATACAAAAGTGGCATCAAGCAAGCCACGCCACAATCCTTTTTACCCAAGGTGTCATAACAACAGGTAATAACACACTTGGCATGCACACTATTGCACAATGCAAGGTGACACAAGTGGAAGACTTAAAAGCACCATAGCACAAAACACCATTATTAGCACTAAAAATGAGATATGGAGGAAAGGCAGGGTTTCCAAGACCACTAATGAACCTCTACAACCTACCTACTAGGCCACTCCCCTGATATCTTAGAACACATAAACCATAAAGCCAAAACTACCAATAGTTTCAAGAGCTTCAAAAGAAAACCTACACAAGCTCAGACTTCCCACTCAACCTTGTAACTCAACATCATAAATAAGCCTAGCAACTTGGCTTTTTGCCCCTGAGTTGTATTTAACACTAACACTACCACCTCAAACTTCAGCTTCAAGTTTGCACTTTGCATCCTACAACACTCATTTGTGGTTTAGACCTTGGGTTACAACTTGCATCCTACACCCACTTAGACTTCCATGTTGAAATCATAGAGCTTCAAACTTTGGAGTCTGACTAACATTGAACACAACTATGCCTCTTTAGACTTTTGGAATCTAATATGCATTTAGCACCATGCAACATGCCAATAGAAATTTTGAACTCTAGCCATCCTACAGTTTGGATTGGAAAGTCCAAATTCTATGCCATTCAGACTATATGAAGTCTGATTTGCAACAATAGACAACAAAAAAGAGGCAAGAAAAAACTAGCAAGTCTCAATTTATAGTTGGATGAGGCCATAACTTCCTTAATTTTTATGCTAGGAGAAAATGGCTTGGACCAAACATTTGAGAACCTATGGGCTCTATGTTGGTCAAATGAGAATCCCCAAAAAGTGGAACAGAACTTGGCACACTCTCCAAGCAAATCTAGGAATCCATCTAGCACCAATGAAACCATGTGGAACCCTCTGGCCCACCCCTCTAAATTGAGAGATGGTCAATCAGGTAATCATACACACACACATAATATAATATGGGATATGACACAAATCATGACATCACACATACCAAGAACATACACATGAAAACAAGTACATAATAAAAAACAAGGGTTATGGTTTCCAACAAATAGCACACAATCACATGTGGTAACAACCATCAAAATCAAGCAATGAGTTGGCACAAAATCACACTTAAGAAAGAATCCCAAGGACACATCAAGTACTAATGACCCAATGAAATAAGATAAAGAGTATTAAGCATCAAACATATAGTGTCATCATTGTCTTGCACAATCTCTTGAAACAAGTCTTTAGTGTAATCAATGACATAACTTGCACAATCTCTTCAACTAGGTCTTTAGTGCAAGTAATGGTATTAGAATTATCTTTCAATTTGAATTCAATTTAAATGTTTAAACTCCCAATTCATTTATCTCATTATGTTACCCATACAACACTTCTTGATGGGACATCCCCAATCTTGAAGGAGTCAAACCTTGCCCCTATGGTCAAGGAATGGAAAACAAGGTCAAAGTTTGTGATCTTTGTATCATCCATCCACCAAATTAAGGCCTAGAGAATGAGGTCCAAGTTTGGGATCCCTACATCTAATGTTGAAAAACACAATTCAAAAAGTCAACCATAGCCCAAAAGTCAAGGTACAAAAAATGAGGTCAAAGTTCGTGATCCTTGTATCCAAAAGGTTGAGAATCTGAAAATATTCATGAGACTCTTCATCTTGTAAAATAAAATATAAAAACAAGGTTTGAATTCAAGTTTTAGTTTTCATCAAAAACCATCAAACCCCTAGATCCACCATTCATGACATCACCCAAGAACTTCAAAATTTTAAAACACCAAATTACACAAAATTTTAGAAATCTAATTATACCCTTTGGCTTCAAAAATTTGCAACACACATACCAATTTTCAAGGGATTACGAGAGATTATAGAAAATTTTTCCATAACTTTAGCTCTATTCTGAACATTTCAAAAATAACTCAATTCAATTCAAATCCCACTTGTATACTATCAACTCTACTCATTTCTACAAGGAAGAGGCCATATGCATCCACTTATTGTAGGCATAGAAAAGTAAAGTTTTCATTTTAAAAGCATGAAACCACAAGAAGATTACCTCTTCCCAAGCAAGCTACCAAATGAAAAATCTTTCCTTGAAAGGTACAGATGAAACAAAATTATTTCTTACACTGAAGTAATCCCAAAAGCATAGATGCAACAAAAATTCTTTCCTACACCGAAGTAATCCCAACCTTGATCCAATTCATTCCTAAACACAAGAAAAATCTAAGTGTGGCAACTTCTATCCAATTTATTTCAAAGGAGGAAAAGAGGGAGAGAGGGAGAGTTTTCACCATAAGAAAAAGTGAATGAATAAAACCTTTCTTTTTCCCTTTTATCCTTTTCTTTTCCCTTTATATTTCTAATTTACTTAAATAAATATTTTCAAAACGGACCTTTTGCAATAATAATATTTTTCAAACAAAAATAAATAAACCTTAAGAAAATACTAACATTACTAATATTTTTATATAATAGCAATTAAATTAATTCTTTTTCTAATTTAATTAACACATACAATTTAATCAATTGGTTATGGCATAAGGCTCAACTACTCTTTTAAATTCACAATGCATTTTTTAATAACACCATATTAAAATGCACATGGCCATTCCACGATGACTATTAAATTAAATTGATTTCATATTTAAGGCATAAAGACCATTTGCAAACACTTCGTAGAAAACAATTCAAATTTTGATAAAATGCAAATGGAAAGCAAACAAAAAAATAAACACACCCAAAGATAACAAACACTTCATAGGTTTATTCACAAAACAAGGATCCAAAATTGATATTGATTTGGGTTATGATTCACAGGTATCAATAGTGTATGTCTCACAACTTGAATTGAGTGAGATGGGGAAGATACACATAATATATTTGCCCAAACTGAACTATTTCCAAATAACCATTGTTGGTGTTAAAACCTATGTTGCACACTCAATAAAAAATCAAGCATACCTACTCCATAAAAGATAACCAAGCACAATAAAACCACCCAACATGATATACATATATATAATTGAATAAATTAATAACTACACTATCTGATAATCATTCTAAGTCACATGATTCGGGAACACAAGTGTAGAAATTGATAATCACCATAACATAATATTGGACTAGGTAATCATAATCAAATCACATATAACAAGTATAGTGAAAACAATGATGCTAAAATGTTGAAATAGTCTAACATATACCGATTCAATATGTGAATCCAAAAAACATGATCCATACCCCACAATGGAAATCCACCAAGAACCTCATTGACAAGTATGATAATGCATCAGAAAATAAAAGAATCAAAGCATTAAGCAACACAAAATATGCATCCCATAATACATAGGCAAACACATATGCTTATATAAAATCTCATTGATAACACACACTGATGGTAAACCCAAACACCACATAAAGTGATAAGACACATCAAAGCACAACATAAGCACTTAAGGTACATAATCAAAAAAACTTGATGGCACTACAAGGCATTATCACAAAGGTTACTACTAAGGATAAAAGTAGACACTAGAAGGGCCTTACATCCTCCCCCACTAAGATTAGGCTTACTCCTAGAAGCCACCTAAAGAAAATAAAAAGGTTCCCAAGGAGAAAAATAATCAAATAGGAGCACACATTAACCCCTATAGTAGATTGATGCTCTATTATTCTAAACCAAAAGATTACATAATGCATTACGTTCATCAATCCATAACCAAACAAGGCACATGACACACCATAATTGATCATAGCCAAGCATTCAAAAAATAGAATGAGTCAACATGGCAATAACTCTCACACAAACATTGAGACACATTTAACATCCTACAAGGAATTCTCTAAAATTCTAAGGAGAAATTCATGCAACAACTAGATTCATGTAAATGAGAAACTCATAAGATCAAGCAAGATATTAAATATAAATATATAAATAATATGTGCTAATGCACTCCTTAACGTACCATCATACCCTACACTATATCAAAACATCTGTGTAGCTATGGAATCACATTTAAATAACATGATGTGCATCTTCATGTTACTCAATAACATGGTCCTTGCATCTAAGACACAACATCATACGCTCTACTAATGTCAAAACATTAGGAGGCATTGTAACACAACCAAAATAATAAAATAATGTAGCAAGCAAGACATATTCTACGCAAGCATTCCAAGCACACCTCAATCACATGATTCATTTACATAAGGATATCAACTAAGTTCATTCTAAAACTCAAACAAACATCATTCATTGACATACATACATGTCATTCATACAACTTGCATGCTCACACACATCAAGAGATTTGAATATGAATGCAGTTATGATTCATAACCTTTCTCAAACACTTCATTCTACATTCACTCATATTTCCACTAAGATGCAAGGAATTTACTCTACCAAACATCTAGAAGACACAACAACTAAGAGTCAATACATTCTCCATTATTCACTCCCTTATACAATCCACTAGTGGTCCATGTTGGACATGGTAGATAAGAACATTACATGATACATGATCGACAACTTAAACATTTTAGTATAGCCACCACAAAAATAAAAATATCACCAAAGTGGAAGAAATGTTAATTCCAACAATAAGTAAATAAATGAGCTCAATTTTAACAATAAATCAAGCGTGACTATAAAAGTCACAAGATAGGTAAATATCTAAAATTTTGGTGGCTAAACTAGTCATAACAAGATAATTAAATCAACGCTGACCCTTATAGGTAAATATAAAATTCATCAAGGACTGAAAGAAAGTATCACAATCTTGATTATGCATTTAACATGTACTATGGACTAATTCTAGTCACCAACAAGGGAGCCAATAGTTGTACTACACCAAGATTACTAGAATCCAAGGTGAGTAAGAGAATGTACTCAAATAGTACTACACAATTGAGTCTTCTAAATTCCAATCAGATCATAAAACATAAGCTCATAACTCTTTATGCATCCTTAATAAGCATAACAAAAACCATAAGGTGGAACCATCACAAGAATGCACATGCAAAACAAACTATCAAATAGGATATAAATCATGGTACGATGGATGCTACAATGTATTATTCTTGTCATAAGATAATATTCTAATGATTAAATTTCAAACATAACACAATTTCTTAATCATTCTTTAATTCCACATGCACACAGGAACTCACACATTATAATACATGTTATAGAAAAACAACAACTTGAATGCAGATACATTCAATGCAAAGTTTTCATAGTTCATACCTTCTCTCACCATATCACATGGATAATAAAATAAGGATCATGATTCACAAAATGTATGTTCCCTTTCTATATTACTAACATCAAGTCACCAATAAGAAAGGAGGCCACTCATGGTTACAACCACTACATAGTTGTTTACATGAGTTTGCAAATAAAGACTACAAATGAGATTAGTCATCCAATTATAGACACAATCAAAGCAACCATGGGGGGAAATTTTTAATTACCAATCATAGAATAAGTTAAATTTCCATGCAATTAAGTTCTAACATGCTAGAATAATAAATATTTTCTTTTCAAGAACTGCTAACTTTGTCATAAGGATAAAGTTTCCCAAAGTAATTCATCCATAATTGAAAAATAGGATACAAAATAAGAGAAAATCTACATAGAAGCATCATGGTCTCAAATGACAACTAATTCCCAAACCAAACTATATACAAGATCACAAGTCAAATGCTAACAAAGTCATCAGGAATAGCACTACAAGATAGGGTAGCACAATGAACCATACAAGGTTTCAATCAATAAGAAGTAGGGGGTACACTCATGTAGAAAGGTATGGTCATGCAGGCACATCCCTGGGCATCCTTAACATGTGGTATCATGTCTAAGGAAGTTGAAATTGTGGTTTAATTTGATAGTTTTTGTGTGTGTATGTTGGTGGTTAATAGTTTGTGGTAGAAGAAGTTAGTGCATTTCATTGCATTAAGGAATATTCTTATGCGGTTGTGGGAGCAGTTTTTTTATGGTTTGTAAATATTTTTTGTTTAAATTTGAGTTTGACTAGAGAAGTAATGGTTGGTAATTTAATTCATGAAGTGTGCACAGGGTAATAATGTGTTCAACTAGAACTGTTTCTATTTGTAAAAGGTTTATTTTGGGTTTGTGCCAAAGGTCAATATTTGAGAAGTGTGTAGTAATTGTTGTGATGATCTATGGTGTACCATGTGGAGATTATCAACCATTTGATTGGTGTTATTTGTAAGATTGTTATTTTTAGTTGGTGACACATTTCATGTGGTTTTGGGCTTTACACTATATCTTGAGGTTGACGTAGACAATGTGAGGAGCTTGATGATGATATAAATAGAGTGTTTTTAATTGGTTGGAAGCAATCAAAGAAGACTAGGATAGAGTAGGATCAAAGAAGCAAAGTAGCAATAGTGAGGGAATGAGACTTGAGAGGTCAAGTAAAGCTACAAGGAGTATGATGTGGAGTAGCTGATAGTGGTGCATCATGGATGTCACTATCATGAAACAACATGGATCTAGATGGAGATTGTAGTTTAATTGGTGAGAATTTAATGCACTTCTTCTTGAGTCATTGTGTAGCCCTTGTAAAATGTCTACGATAAAATTATGAGATTATATTGTACTGGAAATCATTATGTGGTCACTTTTAGCAAGTCTAAAAGTGGTGTTTCCATAGTTAGAGCTCTTGAGTGTAGAATCCAATAGCAACAACTATCCATTTGTGTAATCTTGTTGAAATCAAATGGCTACAACCTGGCATGTAAGGGGACCCATTATGGTAAATCTTGTGGTTATAATTCAGTGATAATGTTACAAGCTATCTAGTGAGTAATATGTGGTGTTTCATGTAATTTTCTATGTTTTCTGGTGGTTTGTGGTTGAGTTATTGTAGTGGGTTGCACGGTTGGATAGTCCTTCCTTGGACCCTCCTACCATGACTACATCAAGTGGTATCCAATCAAAGGTTGGATCTTGGGAGGATTGTTGGTGTGGATTGCAGTTTCTTAAGAATGAGTTTGACAAAAACCTAACCTATGATGGTGATAGGTAAGTGAAGGCATAAGTGAAAGAGAAGAAAGTGAATTGCATTTGGATTTGCAAGAATTAAGTAAAGTTTGAGAGTTTTGGCAGTCCATGAGAGAGTTTAGATAGAGAATTGATTGTGAGGCACAAAGAGGTAATTGTGGATAGATTGCCAACCTGAAGATGTCATGGAAGAGAGGGTGAGCTATTATCAATGTTGTAGAAGAATGGAGGAGATGTATGAGATGTTGGAAGTTATGCATAACCTAATGGATGCTCTAGAGCAGGACCACTGAAGGAACCCTAACCTAGGGCTAAGGAAAGTGATGCAGAGTAGGAGGAAAATCCTATGGAATCAAGTGGAAGAAAAGAGGACAAGGAAGAAAAAATGTTGAAGGCCATAACCAACATTGGTAAGAGGGCCAGAGTGGACATTCTAAACTATTTTGAGAATTTGGATCTTGAGGATCTGATAGACTGGATCACTAATCTAGAGGAACATTTTGAGTATGAGGACATTATAGATCCAGATAGGGTAAAATTTGTGAAGACCTAGTTGAAAGGTCATGCGGCAATATGGTGGAAGTTTAGATAGAGATAAATAAGAAAGGAAGCCTTGCATTGCAAAGTGGGACTAGATGGTGGAGAAGCTGAAATCCAAGTTCATTACAGAAAATTACTAGTTGGAATTATTGAAGGAGTTACATAATCTGCAGTAGGGAGATATGATTGTGAAGGAGTACCACCAAAGAGCACTATAGCTTAACAATTAGGTCAAGGTATCATGACGAAGGGGATGAGAAAGTGACCAAATATGTCAATGGATTGAGGGAATCCATCCAAGGGGAGTTGGATATGTGGAATATTCAGATAATGAAGGAGGCCTACTAGTTGGGTCTCATTGCAAAGAAGAAGCTAAACTGGAAGAAGGAGAAAAGAAGAACTATTATAGAGGAAGAGAAGACAAAAACCAAGGTGGTAGGATGAGATGCGGTAGTAAGGGAGCAACCCCAAGAGGTCAACGGAGAGGTAACTAGTACCACAGTGAAAGAGAAGGTTGAAGTTTCCATTATGGAGAGAAAGAAGATGATATGAACTATTGTGACAATAGAGGAGATGATTGTTGCAACTACCACAAAGGTAGAGATGATGGTGGAAGCTACCATAAAGATGAAAGAGTGGAAGATAATCACTACATAGAGGCTCTAGAGGAGCGTGGAGGGTATTCCTAGTAAAGTAGATGGGGATATGAGAGGAAAAGGCATAAATCCTTTAGGGGAACTTGTTTCAGGTGTGGTGAGGAAGGACATGGAGTGTTTGAGTGCTAAGGAAAGAGGATAGAAGACAACACAAGAGTTACATTTGGTGATGAGAGGTTTCCTACTTTAGAGAGGGACTCGAAGTGTAGGGATTCATTGGTTTTGCAGAGAGCTTTGAGGTACGATAAGAGGGATGATCTAGCACAAAGGAAGAGTTTGTTTAAGACCCAATGCAAGGAAGGTGGCAAATGTTGTGATGTAGTGGTGGATAATGGCATCATGGACAATTTGGTGTCTATGGAGATGGTTGGCAAATTGGGGTTGAGGAGGATGAAACATCTACACCCATACTAGATATTCTAGTTTTAGTAGGGAGACTAGATTTTGATGGAAGAATAGTGTTGGGGGACACTCAACACAAGGATGTACCATGATGAGGTGTTGTGTGACATTGCACCAATGGTTGTGTGTCATTTTTTGTTAGGAATATTATGGCAATTTGGTAGGGAAGTGGTCTATGATGGGAGAGATAACACATACATGATCCAAAAGGATGGACAAAAATGTAATCTAATGTCACTAACGGTAAGCAAAGGATAACTTTATAATAGTGCTAGTGTGTGCATTAGGGAGGAACAATATGCATTGATTCCAAAGGTGTGTAACATTGTTGGAACAAGTGGAAACTCCACAAATGCAAAATAAGTAGTGCAAAAGAGAGGTTGTGAGAATGGGGATCACCAAAAGGATACCATCTAGAGGATGGGATAGATAAACAAGAGGATGAAGAGCTATGCTAGGGAACATGTAGTAGAGGAAAGCATAATAGAAGGGTATGTGGTAGCTAGGAAAGAAGCTAACATATGTGAGGGGATAGTTGTTGAAAAAGGCAAATGGGTTGTGATTGAATACAAGACAAAGACAAATAGTTCAGAGGATGATTGGAGGAATAGAGTGATACATAATGTGGGAGAAAGTAGTACTTACGCTGGATTGCTTGAAGCATAAGGAGGTGGAAGAAGCAAGTTGAAGAAGCAACAAATTGGAATATCCAAGTAGGGGTAGTGGATTGTCCTAGAAAATGAGGGACTCATTTTTTAATTTACCCTGGGAGTTTGATGTAGGTGCATCAATGAGCATTCTAAAAATGTGGTATCATGTCTAAGGAAGTGGAATTTATGGTTTAATTTGATAGTTTGTGTGTGTATAAGTTGGTGGTTAACAATTTGTGGTAGAATAAGTTAGTGCATTTCACCTGCATTGAGGAATTATCTTATGCAATTGTGTTAGTAGTTCTATTTGTGGTTTATTTATCTTTTATTAAAATTTGAAGTTGATTCGATAAGTAGTTGTTGATATTCTGATTCATGAAGTGTCCATGGGTTGACATTGTGTTTAGCTAGAATCATTTCTATTTGTGTAAGAAATATTTTTGGTTTTTGCCAAAGGTGAATGTTTGAGAAGTGTGTAGTAACTGTTGTGATGGTCTGTGGTGTATCCCATGGATATTCTCCACCGTTTGACCATTGTAATTTGTAAGATTGTTATTTTTTAGTCAACAACATGTTTCAAGTGGTTTCAAACTTTACACCATATTGAGGCTAAAGCAGATCATGTGAGAAGCTTGAGGATGATATCAATAAAGGGTTTTGAATTGGCTAAAAGCAAACGAAGAAGACTAGGATGGAGTAGGAGAGAAGAAGGTAAGTAGTAGCAATGAGTGAGTGAGATTTGAGAGGTTGAGTAAAGGTGCAAGGAGTATGATGTGAAGTTTATGATAGTGGTGCATCATGGATGTCATTGGATGGAGATTGTGGTTTAATAGTGAGAATTGAATGTACTTATTTTTGAGTCATTATGTATTCCTTGTGGCATGTTTGTGATAAAATTCTAAGGTTATATTATACTGGAAATCATTATGTGGTCACTTGTAGCAAGTATAGAAGTGGTTTTTTCATAGTTTGAGGTATATGAGTGTAGAATCCCATAGTGACAACTATCCATTTGTGTAATCTTATTGTAATAAAATGGTTGTGACCTGGTATGTAAGGGGGGCCATTGTGGCAAATTTTTTGGTTGTAATTTAGTGATAATCTTACAAGCTATCTAATGAATTATATGTGGTGTTTCATGTGAATTTATGTATTTTGTGGTGGTTTGTGGTTGAGTTATTATTGTGGGTTACACGGTTGGAAAGTCCTTCCTTGGACTCTCCTACTATGTTTGCATCATATGGTCACCAAGGGTCACCCTAGGCTAACATTGTAACATAACACCATAACTTTCCAAAATTTCCCACTCCAATACTTAACTCCACACAAGTTAAGGTCAATAACTCCAAGGTTGGCTCTCAATAGGGTGTAGAACCAATAAATCACACAATTATGACTCCACCATACTTGTAGCTATACACACAATCCAAGGATGGATACTAACATCACAAGCCCATGGATACACAAATCATACATAGGGTGCTCACAATACATCATATAAACACTAATAACGAGGTAATCACATTCATATAGTATCACAAAACACAATTTCCTTTTCCCATTCATTACTTAGTGTTTAAAAACAACTTTCTTTTACCAAATTATACAATAAGGTCGTAACAAGGTTTTCTAAGAAGTTCACTCAACCATCAATAGAATTTAACCTTTCCTAGATATAAATAAAATCTAACCACAAGATTCTTCCATTCAAGAGAAAACAATGTAGTTAACAAGCTCACCAACACACTAGTTTTCACATACTAGGTCATAATGAAATCAAAATGACAACATTTCAATATGAAGCTACAACTAAAGAAATGAAATCTACAATTCTAACAATGCTCAACAAGATGAATTCTTTGTAATCCAATACAAGCATGTTCAAACAAGACATATGCCTATCCCAATTGATATGGGAGCATGGCTAAATAAGAGACATTACATGAAGAATTGAATTCTATTATTAAAAGGAAAATACTTCTTTTTGTACAAGCTTTCCATTTCACACTAACATGCTAATACAAAAGAGGGTATTTCAAAATTGGATGTTTTACAAATAAATATCCTTCATTTCATATTTCACTATTCATGTAAATCTAATGCATTTACAAAAATACCTTTTTAATAGCTAACATCACAACACAAAACACAAGGAGATTTCTATTGCCCTGCATCATACTAACAATACACCAAAGTATGGCAATTGTACTCATTCAACAACGAATTTATTTTACTTACAACACACAATAAGAAGAATCATATTAGGGACTCAAGTATTTACCCAAAAATTCTATCATATCACTACCAAGCGCTTCTTATACATGATGATATAAATACATTGAAAGAAGATTCACACATGGAAGGACAAATTCAAATGGTCAACACTATAAGCAAAAACAATCAAACATCATACAAAAGGAGAAACACAATTGGGGGACTCTTGTCCTAACCCAACAACCAACTTCTTCAAAGCAACAATTTCTCCCCATATACCCACATGCACACTAAACAAAAAAAAAGAACATATTTATGGTCATCAAACACTTTATTCACTACTTATATCATTCAAAAAACACACCTCAATCTTTATAAATTACCATGCATATCACTTGGTCACAACTCCTTCACAAGTGTCCATATGAATTGTTCACCAAGAAAGCATACAATACTTCACTCAATGCATGGTTAACATTAACACTTGCACCTTTTTAGGATGAGTTCAATGATAGCACTCAAAGGAAGAAGATCCATCACACACATGGAATGAAGGAAAAAGTAGAATAAAATAAGGATCTCATTAAACTGACTCATGACATACTCCAACACAATGCCACATATAGAACATACCAAGGGACAACCATATAATGCACATAAAATCACATGAACAAGAAAATACTCAACACATAAGAACACAACCCATAGCTCCCAATATTGCAACATGGTCTCTAATACCAAATGTAATGCCCCAAGTTGATGCTCAAGATATTAGCAGTTAAAAACTAGATGAACAATTTTTTATAATACAAAAGTGTCATCAAGCTAGTCACACTACACTCTTGCATGCCCAAGGTGTCATAGCAACATGTAACGACACACTTGGCATGCACACCAATGCACAATGCAAGGTGAAACAAGTAGAATACTTAAAAGCACCACAGGACAAAACAACGTGACTAACATTGAAAATGAGGTATGGAGGAGAGTCAAGGTTTCCAAGACCACTATTGAACCCCTACAACTTGCCTACTAGGCCACTCCTTTGATATCTTAGGACATAGAAACCACAAAGCCAAAACTACCAAAATTTTGGGCTTTAGACTCAAACTTGCATAGGCTCAAACTTCCCACTCAGCCTTATAACTTGGCTTCATAGATAAGCTTAGCAAGTGAATCTTTGACCCTTAAGTTGCATTTAACACTAACACTACCACCTCATACTTTGGCTTTGGGTTTGCACTTTGCATCTTGTAGCACCCACTTGAGTTGTACTTTGGGTTACAACTTGTATCCTACACTCACTTAGACTTCTAATTTGAAATCACAAAGCTTTGGACTTCAAATTCTAATTAACACTAAATACAACTATGCCTCTCAAACTTTGGGATTTTATATGTATTTTGCACCATGAAAAATATCAATGGGAATTAAAATTCTGGCCCTCTTACAGTTCAAACTAGAAACTCCAAATTGCATGTAATTCTGACTATGAAGTCTGATTTTGCAACAACAAATAGCAAAAAGAGAAACAATGCAAAAACCAACAAGTCTCATTTTATCACTCGACGAGAAATAACTTCCACAATTTTTATGTTGGGAGAAAATGGCTTGGACCAAATGTTTGAGCACATGTGGGTTCTATGTTGGTCAAACAAGAACCCCCAAAATGGGAACAATTCCCAAGAATGAGGTTAACATAACTTAAGCTTCATAATAGAAACATATTCATAGCACATTTGACAACATGATAATGCATCTTCAAACAAGGAAGATAATTTACATCTAAACAACTCAATCCAAAGAGAATAATATAAATAGAGGAAATATAATCAATACTAGAAAATTCACCATGCTGCAAGTAGAATGGAACTCAATACACTCTCCAAGTAAATCCAAGAATCTAGCTAGCCCCAATGATGGTACAATGCTACTCAACTATGTGGAACCCCCAAACCCATCCCTTTGAACTAAGAGATGGTTGATTGGGCAATCATACATACATGCCTAATACAATATGGGATATGACACAAATCATGGCATCACACATACCAAGAACATACACATGAAAACAAGTACATAGTGTAAAACAAGGGTTATGGTCTCCAACCAATAACACACAATCACATGTGGTAAAAACCACCAAAATCAAGCAATGAGATGGCATCACATCACACTCAATCAATAATCTCAATGGCACATCAAGTACCAATGACCCAACAAAATAGGATAAAGACTACTAAGCATTAGATGTAGAGTGGCATTGTTGTCTTGCATGATCTCCTGAAATAGGTCTTTAATGCAAGCAATGACATAACTCGCACAATCTTCTAAACCAAGTCTTCAACATAAATAATGGTATTAGAATCATCTTGATTTAATTTTTTTACAATGTTTAAACCCCAATCCTAGCTTCAAAGTCAACCCTTGCCCCTATGGTCAAGGCATGGGAAACAAGGTCAAAGTTTATGATCCATGTATCATCCACCTGCCAAATTAAGGCCTAAAGAATGAGGTCCAAGTTTGGGATCCCATCATCTAAGGTTGATAAACATAATTCAAAAAGTTAACCATAACACAAAATTCAAGGCACAAAAAATGAGGTCAAAGCTCATTATCCTCATATCCAAAAGGTTGAGAATCTCAAAAGATTCATGAAACTCTTTATCTTGCAAAATAAAACTTAAAAACAAGGTTTGAATTCAAATTTTGCCTTTTATAAAAAAAAGTTTTAAACCATAAAATCCCCAAATCCACTATTCATGACATCACCCAAGAACTTCAAAATTCAAAAACACAAAAATTTAGAATTCTAATTATACCTTTTGGCTTTAAGAATGCACATGTATACCAATTTTCAAGGGATTATGAGAGATTCTAGAAAATTTTACCATAACTTTGGCTCCATTTTAGACATTTCAAAAATAATTAAAATACAATTAAATTAAATCCAAATCTAATTTTAATTGTATACTATCAACTCTACTCGTTCCTACAAGGAAGAGGTCGTATCCATCCACCTATTATGGGCATGGAAAAGTAAAGTTTTCATTTTAAAAGCATGAAACCACAAGAATATTACCTCTTCCCAAGCAACCTACCAAATGAAAAATCTCTTCTTGAGAGGCATAGATGCAACAAGAATTATTTCCTACATAGGATAAATCCCAAACATGATCCAATCCACTCCTAAACACAGCCAAGATCCAAGTGTGACGACTTCTATCCAAGTTTTTTCAAAGGAGGAAAAGAGCGAGAAAGGTAGAGATTTTTCACCATAAGAAAAAGTGAATGGATAAAACCTTCCTTTTTCCCTTTTATCCTTTCCTTTACCCTTTTCTAATTTGCATAAGTAAATATTTTCCAAAACAAAAATAAATAAACCTTAAAAAATACTAACATTACTAATATTTCAAAATAATAGAAATTAAATTAATTATTTTTCCAATTTAATTAACACATACAAATTAAGCAATTGGCTATGGCATAAGGCAGGAACACTCTTTTAAATTCACAATGCATTTTTGAATAACATCATATTAAAATGAATAGGGCCATTCCACAATGACAATCAAATTAAATCGATTTCATCTTTAAGGCATAAAGATCAATTGAAAACACTTCATAGCAAGTAGTGTGAAAATTGATAAAATGCAATAAAAAAGCAAGTGATAAAATAAACACATGCAAAGATAACACACACTTCATGGGTTTATTCGCAACACAAGGATTTGAAATTGATACCAATTTGGGTTATGGTTTCATATGTATTAACAATTTACATCTCACAATTCGAATCGAGCGAGATGGGGAAGATACACACAACATATTTTCCCAAACTAAACCAACTCCAAATAACCATCATTGGAGTTAAAACATGTGCCTACACACTTAATAAAACATCAGGCATATATGGTCCATATAAGATAGCCTAAGCACAATAAAAACAACCCAACATGATATACATATATAATGGAATAAATCAATAATTGCATCATCTGACAATCATTGTAAGCCACATGATTTACAAACACGTGCAAAAATTGATAATCATCATAACATAATGTTGAACTAGTTAATTATAATCAAATCACATATAATAGGTATAGTGAAAACATTGACACTAAAACACTAAAATAGTCTAACATATACCAATTCACATACATGAATCCAAAAAACATGATTTATACCCCACGATGGCAATCCACCAAGAACCTCATCGACAAGTATGATAATGCATCACAAAACAAGAATCCAAGCATAAAGTATCATGACATATGCATCCTATAATACATAGTCAGACATAGATGCCAATATAAAATCTCATCGAGAACACACACCGATAGTAAACCAAAACACAACATAAGATGATAAAAATATCAAAGCACAACATAAGTACCTAAGGTACACAATCAAAACACCTCAGTGGCACTACAAGGCCTCATCGAAAAGTTTAGTACTAAGGATAAAGGTAGACACTAGTGAGGCCTTACATATTCTCTTCCATGACATTATACTATTGAAGGCATTTTGGGGAACTCACAACCCCCTTCCACGCCCACTTAAGGCTTTCCAACTTTTCCTAAGAGCACTGATACTTCTCAAGAACCTACTTTAAAGAAAAAGGAATCCTCTCTAGTAAAACAAGAGTCTATTTCTCCTCAAAAAAGATTATGTCTAACAATAGCTATCGACCTTCTATATCTTCTACATCTACGAATGAGTCTCATCCCTTAGAATCTAATAATGATGGGAGCATCATAGATACAACAATAAAAACTTCTAGGCTAGTTAATGGGTTTCAACCTTCCTCTACTACTCTTGTTGTCAAAAACACTAATGGAACATGGATAGTAGTGTAAAATAAAAAGAAAGACTAGACCAAAAAGGATCCAATCTCATACAACATGCATCTTTGATCCCAAATTAAATTGGGCAAAATTGTCTCATAATATCATGAGATGTCTAGGTATTAATGTATCCTATTATTTATTATAAAGCACCCATATTCATAGGTTTGATGCACCAAGTTTATGTTTTTTTCTTCATTTTAGTTTAAAGGGGGCAGTCCCCTGAGACTGCCATTTATACACAAACACACATATAAGAAAATATTAAAGATGAAACAAGATAACTAAATTGAACTCTTAAATTTAAAGGCCAGTGAATCTGAACAAGCACATTTGTTTTGTTTATTTATGAAAGAGTAAATACAAAGTATTAAACATCTCATAATCAACTAACCAACTTTACATCAAATTCTCTTCTAGGATAAAAAAATTAAATAATAGTTATTATCTAAGGAAGAGATGAATTATCACTCTGAACAAATGCATGCTTTTAGGATTAAAAATATCACCTTCATTTGGAAATGGATCAACCCACAAACACAAAATTAATTAATATAATTTAATCTCATCTTAATAGTTGATTTTTATTTATTCATGGGTGGTGGGCCTATTTTATAGTAAATATTTTTTAAAGAAACAAGACCATCTTGGGTTCTTCCAAGAAAGTATGAGGAGAAGCTCATTACAATGAACACCATGAAGTTAAGAGCCAATTTCTCTAGGGTGCATTTTTAAAAATATTGTGATAAGTGGAAGATAACTTTGTATATGTAGATGTTTATGGGAAAGAGTACAAATGAATGTTTCACAAAGTGAATTCGTACTTTAAACGTATAGCATATTTTTTTTAATTGTTTCAAAAATATTTTCAAATTTAATTCTTTTAGAAATATGTAGAATCTCATCTAATTCAAATATTTTGGCTAAAATTTATTTGATTCATTGTTTTTTAGATAGTTACAATCAAGTTTGATTCATTGGTTTTTAGATAGTTAGAATCAAGTTAAATTTTAAAAGGGGTAATTTTTTTGGATAGACTAAGTCAATGCTACAACATTCCACCATCTTGATTCCCAAAATATTGTTACTTATATAACATTTACCTAAAAGAAAAATAAAGTAATCCTTATCATAAATGACAATATCATATTATAAAGATTATGAACTTCAAAATTCAATTTAATTTATTTGAACTAAGAATTATATCTATGTGATATTTTAAATACATCTATTTAAAAGATATCAAGAAATATTAATATGATATAATTAAAATAATATACTACTCTTATAATTATAAGTAATTATTAATTTATATAAATTTATTAAATTAATAAATAAATATAATATTGGCCCAATAAGGAACTTGGATTTATGAGTGAGCTTCACACCTAGGGATTGATATATCTTGCAGTTGCGACAGTGTAGATATGATGTTTGAGTAAAAACTTTTGTAAGAAGTTATCCCCAATAATCTTATTTATGGTGGTGTTCCATACCATTCGTGTGGTGATCTTTTATGTCCATGACTGAATGATTACACTCTACTTAAATATTATCCAATTCAATCCTCAAACAATTAATAACAATTTTATACCTCTTCCACAATTAAAAAAATGGCAAATATTTATCCTGCTTTTATTAGAAGTGGCTGAATGATTATAGGATGTGGTTCCTTTTTAATGGTGATGTATATAATCAGAACTAGAAGAGTTGGAGTTGTCATGCATCATATGCATGAGGCACTTGAGAATGACAGAAAGCTTTCTACAGCATTACCAGAGATAGCTGCCTGTCTTCATGTCAAGATTTTTGCTGGAGCTGTGGCGGAGAAAAAGGAATGTTGTGGCAAAAATGATGTCGGGTCCGCAGGAGCAATGCCGTAAAGTTTGCTTTGTCTTCTATATCTATGTTGTGGGTCGGGTGATGATTAGATGTTTACTGTAATTACGAAGCTTTCTATTTTGGGCCTGTATATTGATGTGTTTACACAGGTTTGTGAATTAGAATACTGGGCAGTGGCGGTGGTCATATTCTTTCTATGTCTCTGTTAGGGCAGGATGAAAGGCTTCAGTTTTTTTCCCCTACTATCCACTTTTTTTTCTGTTCATGGTGGGGAGCTTGGATATGTAATATTGTAACCCTTCCATTTTGTAATATGATACAAAGGGCAGTTATAGTTAGAGGTGTTGGGATGGATAAATTTGTGTCATGGGGATATGAACTCCTTATCATAATCTGGCACTTCAATGTTATTTTTTCAGTTTTTGAGTTACTATATAGTGTAGAATTTTAAATAGAATATAATGTAAAAGATAATTTAAATATTTTAAACATTGTATTTATATATGTGGTACAAGTAAATAGCGATCATAAGGATTGCACCCATTCTATTAGCGATCATAAGGATTGCACCCGTTCTATTAATTTTTTTGAAAATTACCAACTATGGTATATGAAATTTACATTTTGAGTTACTAATTGCAAAATGTTCAATTCTCCTATATATTCAATTATTTATCATAGTTGGGGCCATAATCAAAAAGCTCTTACAGACTTAATAGTAAACCAACCTACTATTTTTATGGGGACATGAATATGCAAAAACCCCAAATGTTATAGAGCTATGCAAATGCAAGAAAACAAAAAATAGAGAAACTAGACCTCCTCATCATCCTTGGAACTATCATAAACCAGAGAATTGAGCCATGTTATGCCTTCAGTCAACACAAATTCGAGACCCTGTTTCAGAAATTCTACTCCCTATGTTGCCTTTCTCTAGGTTCTATGAGTGTCATTCTATGGAAAAGTAGATAATATGAAGGGGGGCCATGGTTCTGTCGTCACCTCATTCTTGATAACCAAGGACATATTGATTGGTGGTAAGTTAGAGCCCACAATCGCCTCTTGAAAAATGTTTCCCAGTCCCCCAATTAGATGATTTCTAATCAAGGTGTTTGTCAATTTCTTGATCATTTCCTTTTCTTCTCCAAGGTTGAGTAAGACATCAGCAAACATTGAAGCTATATTTAACTTCACTCGGTAGTAGTGATTTGTTGCCATAAATTCTTCCCTAAGAATCCATTGAGTCGCATACAACAAAATTCCACTCCTAGTTTCAAAGACCCTTTTCACTTGCATCTTCATGATGCTACCTAGAAAAGTCATTTGCCTCTACTCACTAACCAGCCTTATAGATGTTAGGAAATTACTAGGTTGATCAAACCATTTTCTACATAACCCTATGAGATAATTCTGCATACAAGCTTACAAAATAACCATAATGCAAAGATCAAAAGACAAACCACAAGATAACACAAGATATATCCTAGGAAAAACCCAGCTTTTAAAAGCATCCATACTCTATGCAGTATTTAACAATAAAACATTACAATGCACTTACGAAGTCTCATGAATACTTCTGAAACATCAAGCTCCTCCAATGTATCATCCATGTGTCCAAGCATGTAACCACACATCCCATGCCATACTTCACATCTGCACTCACAAGAGAAACTCAATACAATGACAACCCACTCAACTAGCCAACCCAAACCACAAACCATGTGCTTGATTTTATAGACTCAAGCTCACATAAATACAACTTGTGGTATTGGAAAAACCATGTGTCTCAAAACCATGAGTACACAAAACTATTAACCATTCATTTAATTCTTGATACTAAGTTTACACTTTATGGTACTACATTTTCTAAATATTAATTAATTATCCTATATTTTCCACACATAAAATAACTAACCCAATGTTACATACAACTTTACAAGTGGACCCAAATAAATATTTAATTTTACATAATTAAAATATTTCATTTTTATGCGAGGTGTACAACACACCCTTTTCCTAACATTCTCCCACTTGTTGTATACATTGCATAAGGGTCAATCAATGAAATACATTGTCATAGCCATACATGAAACCACATGAATCTCTAGCTTGCTCTTGTGCTCCATCAAGATACGTGCAATAAAACCAAGGTGACCACCATCTCAAGCAAGAACTCCTCTCATCCTCCAACATGCCACCTATGGAAGAAAAGGAACATGCCAATGTGAAGATGCACCAATCCAAAGAACACAAGCATCAAATCCAGGTGATAACAAAGGCTCTAAGATGTTGTCAAAAATAAAAACCTACATGATTGGAAATAGCACCCACAACAAATGCTAATACATCCAACCATCCATACCTCCTAGGTATCAACAACATTATTAAACTCATGCCAACAATATGTCCAACCTATATATCGCAATCACAAGCTCTCTATATAAAACCTGTTAATGAAGAACATACATATCTAGAAACTCCATTTGAAAATATATCAAGGCATACTAAGTCTATCAATCAACACTTGAACCAAGGTGTGGCTAATGATCAAAACCATTTAGTACCAAGAACAATCACAATGATCCACATATGCAACTCAAATTGCTACATACTCTCTCACAACATGACACCATAACTCTCCCAAGTCAAACCATATGAACATGAACCATAAAATGATCAAAATATTTTGCCTTGACTCTGAAATGTAAGTGCTAGGTTCACTTTTCACTAGGGTTTGTCATACAACTTTGTCTTACTACTATTCCTTCCATCTTTGCATTGGACTAATATAATATAGTGACCTCAACCTAACTATTATGTAGAGATCTAGCACTATGATATGCCCTTATAATAGACTATGTTTAATCAGTTCATGGTAATGTATTTACCCCTAAGTATCTAAGGTAAAATACAATTAACCTTTGATAGCAAGGTACTCTACTACTATCCTTAGTCTTATTAGGCATAACCTTGATTTACAAATGTTAAGCAATGTCAATTACTCTAGCATTCCACATTCAAATATTCATGTCACTATTCGTCATGTCACTATGTTTTTATTTCACACTCATATTCAAAATTCACTATATAGGTATACAAAATCACCACCAATTTTCCCATGCAAATTTTGTCTTACCACGATAGTATGCATGGTCAATAAAGGATATCTCAAAAGTAAACATTAATTAAAGTAGACACAATCACCATATCATTGTTAAGTCCCTATGCATAATGAACCTTATAATACAAACTCATTAATGTCTATAATGAGATTCAACCTAAAGGACCTCATGTAAAATTCCATCATGTGTTTCCTTTAAACCTACATAGATAGCCTTAAGTTAAATCTCTAGATTTTATTACTCAAGAATCCATAAGGTGAACCTACAATCTCTCATGGTGCTACATATTTTCTATAGGAGTCAATAAAATCCTTGGCAACATAGACTTGTCATCTTACACTTGGGCTCTTTGATAAGTATGGATCAATAACATACTTTACAATTTTAACAAACCAATCTAACAACAAAATTCACTAAGTCCACACAATGTGCAATAATGAATAATACAAGTCTGACAAACTCATACAAGATACCAAGGCCCTACGGCTACATTCATTCTAGGCTCTAGTCTACAAGGTTCTATGTCCATAAATTCCATACAGAATTGATCCAACGCCTTTCACATGATAGTCCAGCATGAAGCAAGATGCTAACTAACATCACAATGGTATTGTTATAGAACAGAGTCTCTACATAACTTAATGTGAAGGGATTCCATACAATCATAAGGTAAATTTAATGTCAAAATATCTTAGTTAGGTCTGCATCACAACAAGCATCCCATAGATGACAATACCAAGTTAAATATTATAGATCAATCACATTGCTATTTAAAATCAAATAAAGGCTTAACAGATCCTCGTTGATCACAAATTTTCTTTCCACGACATCATATGATCAATTACTCCTCAAGAACATGACTCTCCTCAATTTTGAAGCCAACAACATATCAAAGTAAAACTACAAGATAACAAATACAAATACCAAAAGAATGGGATGACAAATTGCCAGCTGGATTGAGATAAGAACACTAACCACAATTCTTCGAAGAGATCAATTAAGATCCTAATGGTTTTAGAAACATCATAGTTGTGTTTTCTTGAGGGCGAGCAATCTTAAGTGGGAAGGGTTGTCATGTCCCTATATTAATCTAATTGATTATGTACTATTCATTCAAATTAAAGATTAAATATATTTAAAATTATATAAATACAAATATAATATATAATACATATTATTAAATAACCAACATAATTATTAATATTAATAATTAAATATTATAATAAATATATATAAATAAATATAAATATTCAACATCATTATAATAGAAGATGGAGAGCGGGAACATGAGAGCAGGCGCTGGTTTGAACAGTGCAGAGGACAATGGAGAGCGGGAGACCGGTGAAGATGGGGAAGTAGATAAATGGCATTGCAAGGCTGAGGCCAAGCGCTCTAAGAAGATCCCTTCCTTGGGCCTCTACGAGTGCTTTTCTTGCAATGGTGTGGTTGATATGGAAGCCACTGTTGAGGTCTTGGCCGTGGTGGGTGGATGTCTCATGGGCTCTCCTTCTAGGACTCAGAGCTCATGGAGGGCAGATTTCTTTGGTCTGGAGGACTGCCAGTTTGGTGACTCTTCAAAGTTGAATGGGAGCGGGAGTTTTTCTTGCGTTGAGGAAGCTGGAGCTGACGGGGAAGCAGGGGTCTGGTATGCTGAGGCTTTATGCTCAATGATGGCAGTCCCCTCCTCCTTTTGGTGCCTTTGTGGCTACAATGGCGTCCTCTACCCAACTAGATCTTTAGGGATGCGGCTCTTGGTGATGGCTATGGCTATATGTGTGTCGTTAGCTGGAAAGCTTACCATAGATGGTGGTGGGGTTTTAGAGCTGGGATTTCTTGCTGGGCCCCTATGCCTTCACCTCCAAGTTCCAGATATGGGTGGGATACAAATCACTATTTCTCATGTTACTAAACTTGTCTTCAAAAAGGGTTTTTTCCTGTGTGGGAATAAACCCATTCTTGATGTTGATGAAGGGGGGTAAATCACAAAACACACAACAACAGAAATTGCACATAGAAAATAGAACTTTCTTTATTGATTTGGACAAATTATTACATTACAGAAACTCAAATACAATCAGAGGAATCAACCCTCCACAGGCTGCAACACATTACAGCTTCCTATCACAAGACTCTAGAATCATCAGCCTTTTGTAACCCCAAATTAGCTAGGATTTCTATTTTCCCACCTATTCTTGACTCTACACTTTCCCCCCTTAACTCTACTATCGCCCAGGGTTCCCAAAAATGGTTATTAAGAGCCTTTTTGGCGGCCAATAACCTAATTTCAAATTTTGCATCTCCCTCCAAAAATAGGTCAACTTCTGGGAGCCATAACTTTTGATCCAGGTGTCCGATTGACGAACCATTTTATGTGTCAGAAATCTCGTGGAGTACTCTACACGCTAAGAACTAGCGCTATTGGTTCTAGCCATTTTCAGGCCCGTATGGGGCCATTTAGTGCCTCAAACCTGTGTTTGAATAATTTTCAGGTGTTTTTCGAGAAATAGAAACTTTAATATCTTTCAACTCGCAAATGATCTTTACGTGATTCCTTCGCCAAAGGTCTTATTTTTCCATTGTGAAGATTCCTGTAAATTTTCACTTCAATTCATGCCCAAATGCAAACTTTCTAAAAATAGCAGGTTGTTATTTTTAGCAGTTTGGAAAAACTGAAAGTTCTACATCATTATTCAAGCGATTATGGAACCAAAACCACAAATTTTGAAAAGAAATGGAAAGAACATCAACAATTTTGAAACACATCTTGTTTTGGGTGATGCAAGATTGCCCTTACACCACTGGATGCTCCTGCATCAGATGTCTTAAGTAAATGGGCCAGCAGAATATGGAAGCCCATGGTTATTACTCTGTGTGCTGAGAAGCAGAGAGGTGTGGATGGGTCTGGGCTTATTCTATCCAACCCTAACGAGTGCTGGTTGAACAGATCTCTTGAGATAGAGATGCCTTTTGTGTTTGTTCATTCTCGTGATTGGAGAAGTAGTGGTTGGGTGTGCTTTGTGGATCATGTCCTAGCGTATAAGTTAGTTTTGTTTGGGATTCCTATGGTGAAGGTGTTGCATATCGAGGGAGTGTTTGCCCCTTCTCTCACCAGTGCTAATGTATAGATTAGCAATTATGCTGGGGTTTTGAGGCTGGGGTCTGATCCCCGTAAAAAAATCCAAAATAGTTTATCCTCAAGTGGGGGTGTGTCGTATTCTAGTGCAAACCCTATTGTGATGTTTTTAGATAATGGTCCAAAAGAAAATGGGAGCCCTATTATTTTCTTCTTCGTCTGGAGCAAGGTTGCTTCTAAAAGAGGGAACGAGGGTTTTTTGTCCAACCCTGCCGAGGGTTTGATGAACATGTTTTTTCTGTCCCTTGTATATACTGCTAAACTCTTTGGGTCTTCTTCGAAGAAGCCTCCTTTCTGCTGGGTTATTTTCTATTTTTTGGATATAGATGATTCAAATCCTTGGAAAAGGGCTTATGTGCCTGTGGGTTTCAAACCTTGGAAAGTACGAGACCGGGGGTCTCTTATCAAGACCATAAGAATGTATTTATGTGGATAGGGTCTTGTTTGTAAGTCAGGTTAGTGAGTTTTCTCATTAATTTGTGTTTCCAGGTGTAACTTCGCTGTTGTTTCTTTGTGGTCAGCTTTTGTGTTGCTAATGTTTGGTTGTGGGCTGTTGTTGTTTCTCTGTTGGCATTTCTTTTGCTATATTTGGTAGACAGTGTTTGGATGTAAAGGGTTTCAGGTCCCTTCAAAATCTATTTGACCCCTTAATAAAAAAAATATAAATATTCAACATCATTATTATTATCATAAATATAAATATAATATATTATTATTATATAATAATATAAGTATCAATATAATATTAATGCAGATATTATATAAAATCAGATATTAAATAAAGATATGTATTAATAAAGATATAAGATACTATATTATAAATCAGATTTTAAATATTTAACCTAAGCGTTGCCTAAAGGAACCCACAATCTATTAGACCAACGATTCGAATGAATCATTGTTCCTTCCATTCTCCCATCTAACAATATCAACCGCTCTGCTATGATTAGTAATTGATACAAAGGCAGCAATGATAACAAAAAGGTGATGTCTCCTAAAGTCAGTGATCTCCATGAAAAGTGATGACTATTGGATGAAAAGACACCAATCTAAGATATAAAAGATTTAGGGGATTGCATTAAGGAGATCATCAATCAATTCAGTAATCATCTCATTCTCAGCATCGAATGATCATTTCACAATAAATGAATCAAGCATTTTCTAAGTCTTATATACATTATAAACAGAGTACAATTCCAATTTTAATCATCGATTTACAACACTCTTTTATTTCACAGTAGTCACAACATATTATATAACAGTCAGCAATCAAATAACATCATAAATATATTCTTGAAGGTAGATCGGATAAGATAAAGAAGCATTCAAACTATATTCATATAGCATATCAATCTGGGGTATTTATATATATCTATGATCATTATTAAGTGCAGCGAATCCATTAAGAGGCTGCCATAATATATACATAAATTCATATCCATCCAAGAGTGGTGGAATTCTATAAATCAATCTAGTTCCTATTAAAGGAACAACCTTGCATAAAGGAGTTATTATTTTAGTGATCCATAGGATCACTTGAGCATCTCAAATCATCCAAGGAGACAAATCACATATTGGTATGATCTCTCTAACTCGTACGATTAACCTTAATAGTTATACTAACCTGACTCATGATATACGAGGGATGAGCGCGACCTTGCCACGTTTTTAATCTTTCACCTTTGCTCCTATGAGGACATTTGGGTTGTTAGGGACATACAGTTTGTTATTATTATTATTATTATTATTTAATGGCTCACACAGTAGGTGATTGCCAAGTGGTGGTATTATCAGGCAAGCATGAAACCCTTGGGCCTACGACAATGGAGTATGATTATCTGATGCTCTAAACATAATCCGATGCTCTAAACGTAATATTTTCCCTTCCTCCACTAGGGTAGATGATTGGGCTAGACTAACGACCAGGCTCAACGTCGCCATTCCCAAAGTATATCATGAGGCAAAACATGGTTAAAGTATAAGTATGAGGAAACACATATGAATATATGTACTTGTTCATTATCCTTGATTATGATTATGATATCACTAACCCTAATGATTATAAATGGATATATGTATTTGTATATGTTGTCCATGTATTTGATTGTAGGATTTGAGTATATGTTCGCACAAGTAACATTACATTCTTGTCCATTGTTATTGATTATGATTATGATGCATTGATTTCATTACTAAATTGATCTTTAATAGTCCTAATGTCCCTTTCTAGTAGTTATTCTTGTGTGCAGGTTAGAAAATCAAGAACATCCTAAAAGGGGACATTACATCATAGAACAAAGAGAGAAAAGTTGTAAATCATATCATGTCATTCTACCAACACCTCAAAGTGCTAAGTTACATCAAGTATGATCTCCTTCACAATCCCAAATGAAAAGCATTAACAACACCCAACCATTCAATCTCATAGATTAAACAAAACATATGTATCATGTAAAACCAACATGGATGTAAGCCTCTCTAACCAAGGAAGATCAACTCAAATATTCATTCCCATAAAATAGGAATAACCCCAATAAACATCTCCTAAATTCTTCATAAATGACATCATAAATCAACTCATATGCACAAGGAGATAACCATGCTAACACCCCTTAAATGAACCCTTTAGAACCAACAACCATAGCTCAAGGTCCATATCCATGAGATGATAAAGCATAAAACAAAATGCATCTAAAAATATGGCCAATACCTCTTAGATGATAATTTTTTGGGTAGACCAAGAGTCAGGAATGAGAATGCTCCTCCAAAATACACCAATCCACAATGACTCTCTCCAAGAATAATCTCCTCTAAGGTCTATGAACTCATGTCCATATCTAGGTGAAAGGCTCCTTGGTCTTCCTACTGAAACCTCCAAAGAGTAACCATCTCAAAAAATGTCTCTAATCCCAAGAGAACTCCAACCTCACTCAAGTCTCCAAGTATCCATGAGCACCTCCAACTAATCAATCAATGCTAAGCTCCAAATGCAACACCACAGTATCATGAAGATCCTAATAAAATGATCAATGTGCTCAATACCAAGAGAACCAACAAGATCATTTTCAAAGCTCCAACTACAGAATCATGAACCCAATCATGACATCATGATCTAACATCTCCTCCTAGGAGATCACATGCTCCAATGAATATATCCTAGTCTCAAGAGAACTTGTATCATGCCAACACTCAAAACTAGTATCTAAAGTAAACCAAGACACAATACCAACCACACTCTAAACCAAGGATCAAAATCTCTGATCTCATGAAGATAACCATCTCCTAACAATAGAATTCAAGATGTCAAAGCACCCTCACTGCAAATAAGAATTATAATCCAAGTGTTTGTCCATGACACCCAACTACTATAGAAGATCATCTATCACTAGGTGATGAATACACATCACTACCAAAGATCCCATTGAACAATGATACGATCTATACATGGCATCATGATAAACATGCTACAAGTCCTAATAATTGACTATCCAAGATAATCCATCCTCTCATCCCAATGGAACATACCAATGCACAAATGACCACAAACAAGGCCAACTAACAAAGTTTGCATCAACATGGAATTGATCTCGTGGATATAGATAGTTCACATTTGAGTCATCCCACTGCAACCAATTGGTGGCCAACCCACAAAACTATATAAATTGAAGATACCAAACAAATGAAACATGCAAACTCATCATCACATTAGTAACCTACAAAATGAGATATTAAAGAAGATAACTTGTAGACCTCAAGACTCAAACACCAAATCAACCCCAAATTTGATTTGCCAAATAGGTCCACAAATGAGTAACCATAGTTAAGGAACTAATCAAGTATTCAGAACATAAGAACAACCTCCTAAAAATGAACCACACCACCACCTACAAACATGAATCAATCATCATAACCCATACCTATTAACCGCATATACATGATCATGTCGTGCCAATGCTCAAATGTACCTACATATCCATGACATCATAATTATCATCATCACTAAGCCTATACTCAACTCCCACTGAATCAAGACTCCTAGTCTCACATGTGTATCAATCATGCCCTCAAACCATAAAACTAATTGTGTACATGTCTCCATCATAGTCCAAACTCTAAAAACACCTATAAACCTATACCTAGAAGCACCAAATCTAAAAACCTGTTATACCATGATGTTGGTGTCATAACAACATGCAGTCCCACAAGTTTGTGCCCAAAAAATTATCTGAATGCTCTCGCAATCACACCCTAAATCCCAGGCCCCCATAAGCTCAAACAAGTAAAAAACTCTCTATACACACCAAATTGAAAATCTACATGATCCACTGCATAGTACACTACAAATTCTCTCCAACGCCTATTTGAATAAAAAATTGAATTTTGTATGCAAAAGTTATGACCAATCAGCTGTCCCAGAGCAACACCTGGGTTTAGGCACCAAATTTTGACACAAAAAAATATGATGACTAAACCTATACCACTATGTAGTTCTCAGAGAGAACTTTCCGATGCCTATAAGAAGTCAAAAATCTGATAACATGGGTGAAAGTTATGCCCCTAGAAGAAAATACCCTCCAAGGGCTAGAAAGGGCCCCTTGGTGGGACACTATCCATACAATCCGTACAACTGGTCCACCATGCTAATGTCATCATCCGTATGGATGACATCAGAAAATGACTAGGTTGTTGGGTGGTGCAGAGGTTGATGTCATCATAGGCTTTGTTAGTGTTGACAATTGGTGGATTTTAAAAAAATGATTTTAGTTTAATTTTCAATTTTTTAGTTCACTAGTCGAACCCGAAGTCATCATTAAATAGGGTTTAATATTTCAAGTTTAACATTGCCCACTCACAGACCTAAAACTTGTATCAAAGGTGGTTTTATGTCTATGAACACAAGGGCTATACACTTGCGATCTGACCCAACTAGGGTCCTATAATCGGGGGCTAAATGGCCTACCGGCCACAAGGACCACTAATTGGTCGGGGGCTGACCAACACTGACCCCTGTGTATCATCATGGACATGTCGTCCACTATCCTCTATCAAAACTATGTACATTCATCTGCTTCTCCACACGAACTGTCATATACATGTGTACATAGGGGTATAGGAGTCTACGGACCCTATACCACCCATAATATTAATTTTTCTTTAATATTTCATTCTATAGTTTTAACTAGAAAATATTTTTCAAATAAATTTCAATAAATATTTTTCCAACTATAGAGTACTACGTAGAGTGTTTTATTTTTTATTTTTCAAGAATTTTAGTCTGCGCATGATGCTAAGCAAGGACTTATTCAATGCAACAAGACTTTTTAATACACTACATACAATGATATGACTCAAACAATGCTTGCATACACCCTAGATTACACTAGACACCTAATTTCAATGGCCTCAAAACACATACAACAAAGGAATCATATGAAATAATTAAGTTTGGGTTTATCAAGACCTTCAACAATGTTTGTGGGTGCTTCACAACTCAATCTTACTGCAGACAAGCGATTTCATGGATCTATCTTATCAAACCCTTAGCAAACTAGGGTTCTACCTTGTTTTAGCAGATTTTTGAGGGGAACAGTCCTCTATAACTCCCTAGAATCAAAATATATCAACTCCAAACCTTGAAAATCTTATAGCACACATCAAAATAGTACTTTCCTAAAGTTTTCAAAATTTTCCAACAGTTAAAACTCAAGAAATGAATTTTTTATGCATGGTTGGAAACCCTAGGCTGAATCCTGCCTGTTTTTACTAAAATTGCTCTAAAATGCACAAAACTCAATGAAATCTCTTGAAAAAAAAACAAATGAAAGAAGAAAAGATTCTTCATCTTCCCCAACTAGTTGCAGGTTTGTACTGTACCGTACAGGGTCGTACACCTTGGGTTTACAGTCTAATTACACAGAAAAATGCATAAAAAGTGTGTCAAAATTGATGTTTTTCTTCTTCAAACTCTTATCCAACCATTTGGTCATGTTTACAAGGCATATTTATGCTATTACAATCATGTACCAACCTCCAACCGACCCCCCAACTATTTTTTAATCAAAATTTTAAGAGTTGTCATTACAACATTGACAATATTTGAGCAATTTTTACAACTTTTGCCTAGATTGCACCTAATGACCCAAAATGGTCCTAGATTGACTTAGAATGGACTCAAATAACCTTATTTACATAAATCAAGCCAAAACAAAACAAAAACCAAAGTTTTCCAACATGACCCAAGGTGCATCAAGATGCCCTTGCATCATACTCCCCAGGAAAAATAAATTTGAGTTCCATCTCAAATGATGGT